>OY744521.1:152289861-152379861 GCA_963556195.1 Sepiola atlantica | reverse complement strand
TTTTTTCAGTGTTTAATGATATATATATATATATATATATATATATATATATATATATATATATATATATATATATATATATATATATATATATATATATATATATATATAATATTATGGTAAATATTATTAAAATCTTATCCACAGACACATGTGTTTCATCCTTTTTACCGGGATTCATCAGTGTAGAGGGTGACTGCTCTGCCGACCACACGATTCGGAACCCTCAGACGCAAATCAATATTTTAACCATTATCTGAACGCTTAGGACGATGCGGCCAGCAAACCGAACACATTGAAAGAAGAGAATTAAGATCTATTTATGTCGAAGTAATGGAATATTAATATACATAATTTATATAAATTAAGAATATATATATATATATATATATATATATATATATATATATATATATATATATATATATATATATTTATATATATATTTCTTAATTTTTACGTACATAAAAGTAATCTAGCCGTCATCAGCATAACTAACTTAGCCAAGGATCGAACCCACGATTTCACTGTTTGGAGTGTGGAGTTTGGAGTTTAACCCCCGGACTACGACGCCTTTTCTGGAAATATGTATTATTTTTTATCGCCTAAATATCAAGTGATGCATTTGTTATTGTTTTTACTGGCAATAACAAAAGTGTGTATTTTTCTACTTCCTAAGCTGTTAAGAGTCATGCACAAGATTCCATTAAGTCGACCTAAACAGACGTATTATATATATATATATATATATATATATATATATATATATATATATATATATATATTTCTTTAATTTTTACGTACATTAAAGTAATCCATGGACAGGTGTTAAATTAAAGAAATATATATATAAATAAAAAATATATACGACTTAATGCAATCTTCTGCATGACTCTTTACCGCTAGGTAGTGGAAAAAATACACGCTGTCATTATCGCCTGTAAAAACAATAACACGTATATATATATATATATATATATATATATATATATATATATATATATATATATATATATATATATATATATATAGTCTTGGAAGTTTCTCAACAATTAAAACTATATTGAAAAAAAAATCAACAAAAAAAAAAACTTAAGTCCCAAGTCGTTCAGTGGAAAATCACTCATGTAAGTCAATTTAACTTTTTCAGTTATTATATTAGTTTGCTTCTAACATTATTTAAGGGATCATCAGTTGTTTACCATGAAAAACTGTTTTGGGAATTTAAAAACAAGACAGTATTTAATTTCATGGCTTCCCAGCGGAGTTGATCAGACCCCACTTCCCTTAAAAGACAAAAACATAAACGTTCCGTATACTAAACCTAAGTTTTGTTCCGTATAAATGTTTTGCTAACTTATATTAGTTATTAAAAAAAGAAAAAAGTCCTCCTTACCTGTGTTGTTCGTCTGTCTAATAAAATTTATCCGTTACTTACAAAAATTGTTGCTGCATTTTAAAGTGTGTAGACGAATCCATTAAAATCTTTTTTTAATTATATATATATATATATATATATATATATATATATATATATATATATATATATATATACATATATATACTTTTAGTCCTTTTTTCTCCCCCTCCCCCTCCTCCTCCTTTGTTGTCTAATTCCTTGACATCAATTTCAAATAAATATTAATCCTCCTTGTCAACTCACAGCGTTCATAAGCTTAACTGCCGATTTTTCTCTTTCTTCTTTTTTAACTCACAGCGCCTCCGACAATTATATATATATATAATTATTTTCCCAATCAGACACCGCCACAGCCCACAAACCATGAAAGCAACAAACCGGGTTTTGAATCCATAGTTCGGATATGTTCGAGTCCCTATTAAAAAGGACGAAACGTATACGTACATAGATAATAAACAAAACAAATATTTATTATTCGTAGATCCCTAGAAAAACACCTAGATGGGCACTGTAAGTGTAGTATTAACACAGCATGACATCGCTAGCTATCAATGCATCGTTTCTTTCATTAAGTTAAACGCTCTTATGATGTCAAGCCGCCGAAATAAGTGTTAAAATTTTCACTGTTTATCTGGCTATTCAGCGGTGGCCGTGTGGTTCTGGATGTCGGGATTTGAGTAGTAAAATACTCGAAGCCCGGGGTTTCGAATTGCGCGACCAGTAGTGAATAGTTATATCTCTATGCTGACGAGTCCCGATTAAAAAGGACGAAACGTATATGTACATAGATAATAAACAAAACAAATATTTACTATATATAATACAGTCGACTCCAAAGCTACAACACAATTTTTTGGCATCTTTAAAAGCAATTCTAAGAACTCAATTATAATAAACACCAAATCTGTGGATAAGGTCCCTCGAAAAATGGTTCGTCATTCTACTGCTCCAGAAAGTTCTTCACGCCTGACGCAATTCTACCTGTATAAGAGCCAGATATGTCTTCAGATAGAGTACTACTTCCATATCTGGGGCCGGTGCCACCTGGGACACTTTTTCTTGCTTTAACAGAGTATAAAATTGACTGTCATGTTAAGTTTGTAGAAGTTTTTAAACAAAGCAACGAAGGAAAACGAAGGAAAAGTGGAAAAAATGTAAAAGAAATTGAATAATACATTCCAAGAAGATATTAGAAGGTGCATTCACCTTCTAAATTAGTGATTCTATTTTTCTTTTCTTTTTTAAACATGGAAAGGCATTCTATACATTCTGTAAATTGTTAAGAGTAAAAGTGTCCTGATGTTATTAGAGAAGTGCACAATTTTTTAGTTACAGGATTTCGCAATGTTGCCATGATGCTGTTGCACCGTTGAGGATGAGGGTCAGTTGGGCTCAAGGAAATAGTTGATTGTGCCATTACGATAACGTTGCACATTCTCCAACTAAGATATAACATATTTCCAACGTTGCAAAAACCAAAAAAAGATTGCATTTTTTTTCGAGATAATCAGTACAATGGTTTCCGGCACCGGAACGCAGATTCAATAACAATATCTATCAGTATGTCAATATTCCTTGCATAGCCGTGTGTCAGATGTCGGCACACCCGGCGGGAGCAAGTGAATCCCTTT
The DNA here is from genome assembly GCA_963556195.1 of Sepiola atlantica. Taxonomy (NCBI): domain Eukaryota; kingdom Metazoa; phylum Mollusca; class Cephalopoda; order Sepiida; family Sepiolidae; genus Sepiola; species Sepiola atlantica. The sequence continues at coordinate 152,376,810 of OY744521.1, read as the reverse complement.
AGAAGGCGAATGTGTTAAACATATGAAAGGCATGGAATGCTAGAGGGTGGTGGGGTAGGAAACGACCAGGCAAAGTGGAAGGGGTGAAATGGGAAGGTGTAATGAAAAAAAAGAAGAAAGAAATGGATGTTTGCAGCAAAGAAGACAGTTGCGCCAATGTGCACATGTACACGTGCATAACTCTGCTCGTCTCTGACAATTACTTATGAGCTGTATTTTGAGTTAAAAGTTTTGCACTGTCGTATTTCATTAATATGATTAATTTACAGCACATAGTTAAATGCTTTAAAAAAATAAGAGTTTCTGTTAAATAAATATTTGTTGTATAAAGGTTTTATCCAGCATTTCGTTAACTGATGGACTTAGCTATAGGTTATAGAGATGCGATGTCTGCATCTAAAAAAGTTTCAGAATTAACCAAGTGTTAGAGAGTAAAGGGGTAAGAGCTCAGAGGTACTAAGCTATGATTGGCCGAAAATATCACATGAAAGGATAAAGAAAGGGGATATTGAAATAGTGAGTCAGTTACGTCAGTTTTAAAGAGGTTTAGCATTTTACATTATAAAAGGGATTTTTTCATCTCGCACGAACGGGATATAGCCAAGGTCATCCCTATAAGAGGCCAGGTGATCATGCAACTAGCATCTTTTACTGGAGCCGATGTGAATTTTCTTAGATAATTGATGAATTATTATATTTAAATCGAGCTAAAACAATAAAGTATATTGTTAAACATTAACTTTCATGTTTTTACATCTTTACTATAAAGTATGAATAATTGATATTAAACTTTATCATTTTAGTAATTCACATGTTTGGAATATTTATCCTCTGTAGACGTAGTAGCGATTGTCTGTATGTATTATCCTTGATAAAGTAATTGTTGGAAAGAGAAAGAAAACGGTAACCAATCATTAGTAATAATATTTAGTTTATTTATAACTTGTCGAGGACAAACGTAAATGGATGGTTAGGAAGACATGTAATACATGAAGGTACAAAAAGAGAGTAACAAAGAAATGAATCCTGCACAAGAATTTCAATTGTTCCATAACAATATAAAACGTTAAAGAGACAAACATCAAAGTATTGTGCAAATGCACGGAATGTGTAAATTTACAGAATCTCAACAATGGCGGTACATCAGTTGGAGAATAATATACGACAAAGTTGTTTAGTTCTTTGACTCTATCAGAAAAATAACCTAATAGACAAAGACGCCAGGGTTTAAAAGACATGCTCAGAATTATAGCAGATTGTACAACATCCGGACACTTTGAAAGGTTTACCAACAACAAAGAGAGAGTTTGTTTTCTGAATTTCCCTACCATCTGAGGGAAATAAGAGTACAAAATCTCGAGCCAGTAGCGTCCTCTAGTATTGAACCAAATATTTCCAAGGTAGATAACTCTGGCCCATCAAAATGATGGTTCTTTTTTATGAGAGAGGTATGTAAGAAAATTAGTGTTTTTCTTTAATTTAAGTGTCCAAAAGAATTATAATACTTTACTTTTGTTATAACACTTAAATCAATTCAGAAATTACTTTATATTTGGCAATTTGATTGCTACTAAATTATTTAGGAATAATTAAGTCACATAAAAGTAAACCAGGTCAGCCATATTTAAATCTATTAATCGACAAATAAATTAGGCAATTATATATCACTCTACAAGCTTAAAGTTTACAATAAAAAATCACTTTATTGACTATACACATGAGGAACAGCCAGGACCAACACTAGGGTTTTGGGGGTCTCCTCCACCGAAACTTTGATGTAAACATGTCAATTTTTCAGTTTATAAACATAGGGTCAACGAACCCTGAAAGGATCATTGAGTGGAAGGTCATCCCATTTTATAAATTACCAATTTTTACATTTCACATTAGAATTAATTGCTGGACATTCAGATTATCTTTTACAAAACATCCAAGGTAACACTCGAAAAAAAAAACTTTTAAAGTGAATTTTCTTAAAATATAGAAACCAAAAACAGTGGTAATATACCAGTGCTGATTCAGAGAAAGACTTGTTAACCACCCATAAAAATGGCCGACAAAGCAGAATGAGATTTGAGTTGTGTGACAAAACCATGTCAAAGCGGAAAGATGCTTGACACGTTCTTTTAAATGTAGTGTAATTTTTTTCCTGGTTTACTTTCCTCAACAGATCGGGTCGATGGACCATAAGACGTGTAGCAGATACCCTCAGACACAAACAACAGTAGGGATCACTCTACCATTGAGGAGAGTGAGTCAGGAGGAGAATTTGGCTTGATAACATTTATGGGAAGATGACGCAAACGCTACATAACCATCTCCTAACGGAGGGGCCCAGCAACTTCAGCAAAGCAGTAGAGGCCGAAACTGCGAAGTTGTTTCTCCTGATGATGGTATAGTGCTGGATCCGATAGTGGAGCTGTCAGCTGCGAAGCGCAAAAAGATCAAGTATTATTTAAATCTGATCATCCGACAGAAAAATTAAGGTTTTTCTTTTAAGGTAGTTGTAGGTTAGGGGTAGAAAGTTTCTTTAAACGTTTGACGAATGAAATAATCTAAAATTTAGAGTGAATCCTGGTACACTAGACAACTGGGCCTCATCTATCTCATCTGTACCACCACACCCACTACAAATTCATTACTCCTGGATGTGATACGACACAACAATTGAATAGATACATCTGTGTGAAACACGACCATAGGAAAGTCAACCAGATCAGGTCTGACTCACCACACCTTTGAACAATAACCTAACCAAAAAACGAAGGGTAAAATTACTGAGTTAACCCTTTTCTGCATACTGTTATCCCACAACAAGAAATAGAAAAGTTGTCATAAATTATCATAAATTTTGATTTGACCAATTATATTTGTTTTTGTGAGAGTCAGAGACATCAAAGAATATGTTTGCCTTCATTATTAGTCATTATGGACCTTTGTGGAAGTAAGCTAAACTTGAAGGAACGTGGTTCAAGAACAAGTTAGATTAGGTACTTAGAATTTCTGTAAGAAAATCATGCATGAAAGCGTTAATACCTGATGGATAAAAGTCAGACTCAACGCATATACTGCATGTCCTTCGAACAGTCAAAATCTCTTCCAGCAACAGACGCGTCATTACCAAGTATATTTAGACATTCAGCTTATATAAAAAATGCCCGGAATTTTACTCAATAAAGAACTCCTAGAACAAGTCCCGGCAGTTTAAAACCTGTACAGATATATTGTACTAATTAATAACTCAACAACTGAACATTTGTTGATTGACTCCTTAACAAAGGACTCATCAACTTCGAACGATGCGCCTCAATAACAGTGCAGACCCACTTGCACTTGTCACTTCGAATTATTTTGCAGACCCGCTTGCAAACAATAAAAGAGCACTTAAGTTTTTTGCATGATTAAATAAAATTCTTACTTGAAGCAGAGGATCCGTGTTCGGTAAGTAGTAATTGCAATAGAAAAATGTCTTGTAGGAAATTCGATTTGAACCTGTTAACCTTTTATGTTCCATACAATAAGTGAATATAGTTTTTTTCAGGAATGGGAATGAAACATTGAAATCTTCATCTGGATTTGAACCTATCTCCTTTTCTGACGTTTTCGGTTGATCAACGAAGTAAACTTTTCTTAGAATGTTTTCCTTTCTTTTTAAGATCATGTCTTCAAGTGTACTACATCGTACCTACAATCAACCATGCTTAACATTTTGCATTCAGTTAAATAAAATAATACTTTTTAAAAAGTAGAAAAATATGTCGAAGTTTTAGGTATTTACAGTAGGAGAAAACTGGCTTTCAATTCCGAAATCTCTGCAACAGTTTGCAATAAATAAATACTCCATGCCATGAAATGGAATGATAAAAAACTTATTTCATAAAAAATCGTAACATTTTAATAATTGAATGTCGAAAGTTTTTGAGTGAAACAAATGAAAAAGTATAAACACGCTTACATCTTTTCAAATTTTTGGCTTTGAAAAAAAGAAAAGAAAATGGAAACATATGTATAGATTTTCATTAGTTGATAACAAAAAGTCAATGGAGTTTACTTTTTATATATTTGAATAGAACATTATTTTTTTTATAAATGTTACACCGGCCGTTCTTACACAGGAGAAACAACACCGGTTGGCACTATAAATAGTGCGAGTCACCAGAGACACAGAGAAGACAAAGCACAGTCTTGTAACTGTCTACCAAGTGCTAGTCACTTTCTTACTTTGTTAATACACTTGTTGAACCAACCCTCCACTTGACTTCCTTTATTTATTATTTACTGTTGGACAACTTCACAACAATAAAATAAATGAGATCGTCAAAAATAGTGTCAAATTATTAGTTAGATATCTAATCAACGACTTAGAATTTCATACAAAAATATCTAACAAAATCCTGGCAGTTTACACTCTGAGGGAAAATGGGGCAATTAAATAGACTTAGAAATTCTTTATTTTAAAAATAAAAAATTATTTACAATTCATTTTATGCGTTTAGTATACTCATCCAAATAAAATTAAAATCTGGCATCCTGAATAACGTAGCAGACGACTCAAATAAAAAAATAATGGAATAAAATCTATAATTTTACTTTTCCACAGAGCAGATCAGCATTATATATCATGATCAAGTGAATTAATGGTATAATAATTTTGATTTTTGAAAGGAAATTTAAATTGTTAACAAAAATGAAATATAATTAATATTTAGAGTTTTTTTTAGGTCGATAGTAAATTTTTAGAGAAAATTTTGTCCTGTTGAGTTTAAACTTTACCCACCCACTTGAAGCTAAAGAACTTGAGAAAACCTTTCATGCACCGAAAATTTAGTAAATTATTCCCCTTTCCCCTCCCTTGAATGACGACTATAATTTCCGTTAAATTATGGAAATAAAAAGGTTAGACATTTAATAATAAAAAAATATACTAACCATTCAGGACGATTTCTGATAATCCTAAACACATACGTTTATAAGCCACACACAGTTGTGCGATAATCCAACCTTAGAATCAAACATGGCAGGTGCAGTCAGTGAGTGATCTTTTTAAATTGCAAGTGAAAAAAACTGTTGCCTTGATAATTCAGGTAAGTCAAAATAGGTGTTTTATTTTGTGTGTCATCAGAAGCCGAAAAATATTATTCTTCAGATGGTAATCTGACAATAAAACATGAGGCATTCATAATCAAATCGGATGCTTTCCTCCGGCTGTTATCCAAACATGAAAAATGAAATCGTTTGTTTAAAGCAAAAATAATAATTGGTGATACTTTTTGTCTAAAAGTGTGTTGACCTCTATTTCTTTTATTTATTTCATAAGCCTTTGCTTCATGCATAAAGATGGAGCCTCCAGTCAGGCCAAGGGAGTCGGTCTATTACGATAATAGCATCATTTTAATTGTTGACAAGTGAGAATATTATCAGATATGGGGAAGATACACTCACTAACCTTTTTAAATTATAAAAACGATTTGGCTACCTGCTCGTTTTTCGATTTTGTTTAAGCCACTTGATGTAATGAGCTAAAAACTACTACTTCAAGGTCAAAAACTAGCCAACGATAAGTGTTAGATGGATAGGTTCCAACCAAGAAAACAGAATTTTGTATCCCTTTGTCGGAAACATCGCTCATAGAATGTGAGGACTAAAGAAAAAAAATAAAAGAATAGAGAATTATGAGACTGCCGAAAGAAACCTCTGGTCCATTTCTGGTTGGACCTTTTAGATTGTAAACGAAATTTGAGATTTCAAAATTATTGTTTTAATAATTCAATTTGTCAGAATCTTTTTCATAAACAAGCTGAGAATAGTGTTTGTCTACATTTTTTGCTCAAAAGTGTAATTAATTGATACCTCTTTTTTTTAAATACATTGCTATTTAATTTAACTTGACTAACCAACTTATAGTGCACCAGTAAAAGACCTCATCATGTCACATGCAAAATGTTTCCCACCTATATACACACTCGAGAACCTTATTATTCATACAACGACTTTCTTGCAATTCTTCCATTTAAATTGTTAATTAAACTTCTTTTTGTGTGTATTGTTCCATTGCATGCTCATTAATTATCCCTAAATACTTGAAAGCAATCATCGGAGACGTACCGAACATGTAACGACATTAAAACGACGCTTCAGTCCTAAACGCGTGATTCTATAAGATAATAACATGTTTAACAATAATATATATGTTCATTTAGTTGAAAAAGTGTACACGCAAAAGAAACATTTATTTTTAATTGGGACATCAAAATCCTGTAAAGCTTTAACTATGAAATAATTGTCAGAAAATATTTTCCTTTTTTTCTTTAGTAAACAGTTTTTATTCAACCTGTGGGATCATAATTATCAACTAGGAGGAAAAAAGAACGGATATTCTTACAATGTGTCTATTCAATTTAGTGATGAAAATGCTATTTTAAACTTCAACGTGATGAATCAATGAAAATGATATTTAAAACATAAGAATCCAATTTCAAACATAAGAGAGTCGGATTGATGCATCAAAATCGGTTTGTTTAGTAATGGAGAAAAATGTAAATATCTTGACTCGATGCTAGACACAGAGTAAGACGTCAAAAGACGAAAAGGGCTCTAGATGCATACAAGACCTACAAATCCATCTTCAAGAGTATCCCTCTTAAAGTCCAACCCTTCCTCACTGTGATAGGGGACATGGCTAGCAATGTGGTAGTGTCAGAGCTACACCACCAACAGGGCTCTGGTGAAAATACAGAAGTAATCGGCATCAGGATCCGTCGTCCTCTGGTCGCCTCTGACTCTGTGTGTGATAAGCAGAGACATGTCAGGTGCAGAACTACAAATCAGTAGAATGCTTCTGTGCCATTCTTTTGTGTTTTCTGGGCCAAACCTTTCTTGATTTAACATGCAACTGCTGAGCCTTGCTGTTGTAGATGTCAGGAGTAAAACCCTGTAATCTTTCAGGTTAACGAATAGCTGCGACAAATGAAGAGGACTTCATGCATATCCGACAATCCTAAGGCACGATTTTTGCGAGCTCGATGCAAAAAGTCTGACTCGCTTAACAACAACACCACCATAACAACAACAAATCTTCAGCCTGATATTATCCTGTATCTCTACAAAGCCACCATCCGCCCATGCATGGAGTATTGTTGTCACATCTGGGCTGGTACATCATCTACTAGTCTTTCCCTCCTTGACAAGGTCTAAAAAAGAGTCACCAACCTAATAGGTCCCTCACTGTCAACCAAGCTCCAGTCCCTGTCCCATCGCTGCAATGTGGCATCCTTGTGTTTGTTTTACAAATACTTCAATGGATTATGCTCCGATGAATTGGCTACTCTGGTGCCTCCTCAACGTAAATTCACTAGACTAACTTGACAATCAACTAAATCTCATTCATTCACTGTGGGGGTCCCCAGATGCCGGAGAGCCTTCTACTCAAATAGCTTCTTTCCTCGTGCTGCTGGCCTCTGGAACTCTCTCCCTGCCCCCTGTTTCCCCGATAGTACTGACATGCAGAAATTTAAAACTAATGTAAACAGACATCTCGCTGCGCAGATCCCAATTTAGGTTGACCCCCACCCCAAAGCTTCTCCCCTTTTCTTTTTTCTCAGTAGCCCCTTACGTCTACAGTGGCGGCCTGCCTTGTTTGGGGTGAACTATGTTAAAAAAAACTAAAAAAAAACAGTAAGCATGTGAGTGAAGAAGTGAAACTGAGAGTATTTACAACATATATTCAAAGCATGTTCATGTACAATTCAGAACTGTGGACACCGAATAAAACATTAGAAAATAGCATTGATGCTTTTCAGAGGAATCTATATATAAGCGTCATTCAAATCAGCTGGCCAAGGACAGTCCTGAAGAAAGACCTCTCTGCAGGCGCACTGAAGCAAAACAATGGATTACTGTTATACTAAAAGAAATAAAATATACTTATTTGTTAAGAAAATTCACTGAGTTTTAAAAAAGGTTATGCCTATTGGATTATTCCCCTCCCCTCCAAAATTTGCCGATTTAAAAAAAATAATATAGCACTTGTTTTCATGTTGATGTAATTGTAATTAAGCACGGTATGTTGTTATTTGTTAATGAATTTTACTTCTCTTTTACAAATTTTAAAGTACAAAAATAAAAATAAATGTCCTCCTTTTTAAGTTGCTGTTGTTATACTTTTTTCTTTTTTTTTTTAGAAATGTACACCTAATAGCGTTATTATTTCTTTTACGTTGAAAGAAAATGCGGTGAGGCACAGAGATGCTATAACTATAAAGGCTGAATATAGAAACTTAGAAATAGAACCATTTTTAAAAATAGCTTCATCTTTCGTTCACAAAGTTTGCAAAGAGTTAAAAGCTGAAGGTGGAAACGTACTACCATTATCAAAACATAAGAGAAATTCTGGAGACACCGATAGCATTAGAACATCTGAATTTATTTGGAAAGTACAGCACCCCATTGGTGGTAATCCTAGAAGATCCACGAGATTGATTGCAAAAGAACACCGTGTGTCAGAAGGAACAATCTGAAATGTTTTCCACAAAGATATCATGTGATGACCAATAGTCATTTTACGTCAGAAAAGAAAAATCCCTTGATCAGAGTTAATAGACTCCTAAACAAATCCAATACCATTACTATGATATAATTAATATTTAGTCTGCTAACTACTACCCTAGTAACTACTAACTAGTATGTGTGAAACATAGTAGAGAAAAAAAAGGTTAATGAGCACCCTCGTAACATTAAATACTCCTTAAACGTCTCCATAGTTAGAGTAATGCCCAATATGAACAAGGACAACTTGACCCTAGCATGTTGGAAATTGATACCTCACATAAAAGCCGTTATCAAGACAGAAGGAGATTTTAATGAATAAAATTACGAAACAATATATTTATACTTGTCCTCAAAAACGTTTTTTTAGTAAAAACGCGTTATTATCTGTGTTTAAAAGTCCCTATTTACTTGCCTCCCCACGAGGGCAGAGTTAGACACAAAATCGGTTTTTAATGTGGAGAAAATCCAGCTCCTCCCAAAATGGGAAAATCTAGATTGGGACAAAAATAAAAATGGCCTCAATCCAGAAGGATTTCTCCTTTACTGAGCGAGGAGAGAAAAGATGAAGTGTAGTATCAGAACAGATACTACATTTTGCTCCTATAAGAATTTAGTCCTCTCAGTTTTCAGTATTATAAAATGTAAACAAATAAATAATTTCATTTAAAAACGATATAATTTCTTCCATTCCCAGCAGTGAGCTCATTAGCCCATATGGTAGAGCATCGAGCACTAGTGGTCACGGTTGATAGTGCTGTCCGAGTCCGGATTTTGAATTTCAGAGTTGATGCGCTCATTGTGCCTAGCCACACTGATGAGTCGTGAAACGGTGAAACAGCTGTCAATGGATGACTTATATATATATATATATATATATATATATATATATATATATATATATATATAATTATTATTTTATTCAAATGGATTTAGGAAAAATTCTAGGATAACCAAACAGACGAAATCCGGGTATATCCAGCAAACACAGTAATGTATATTATTTAAATAAAGTACTTAATATTATCTCATGTATGACTTACGATTGAGCACTTTGATATTTTTCTTTACTAACTCGTGATACATATATATATATATATATATATATATATATATATATATATATATATATATATATATATATATATATATATATAGTAAAATATATGGCTACATCTTTAAGTGTATACGTACAGAAAAGTATTTTTCAGTGCGAAAACAGCAAATTTATACTCAAACACTTTAAAATATATTTTAAGGAAGGAAATATTTTTTTCTCTTTTTATAATCGAACATTTACTTTTCCAACCAGACGCTATTTTCTCGAAGACGGGAAAAAATAAAAGGTACATGAATAAGATATTCCACATACATGCTGACACATATATTCAAACATAGATTCAAATACACTCATACCAACAACACACGAATCACACATACTCTGATATTTTACTAACTTCTACTGTTTCTTTTTATATACACATCGATGAATGAGTTGAGATACATGAACGTAATTTGTGAATGTCATTAAACTATCGTCTTTTCGTAGATATGCATACATATATCTTATTATAATAGCAATCTTGTGTTTGTATGTCACTAAAATGACAATTCTCCTTGGATTTTATATTTCAGATGATTTTAATTTAAAAAGTTTAATTATCAAGTAATAATATTTTACATCGTTAACTTAATGGTAGATTTAATATAAAATTCAATTTTTATATATAATGAAATGAAGGTCTACAGAATGGTTAATTAACATATTGAGTTTAAAAACCTGCTGGGTTGATGCCACCTGCCCTAGTGTTTTGCATGCAGCCATTCTTGTATCATAGGACAGGTCTTATTGTTAGTTTGGAGCCGATGGTGAGTTTGCTGAATAGAGTGTCCTTGGGGATCCTCTGATTGTCAATTCGCCTAGAATGACTGCCACCAGATTCGCCATTGGGTGAGCAGAGCAAACATTCTTTGGATGTCCACTTGATCAAGGATGCTCTTATTTGCGATGCAGTCCTTCCAGGTGATTCTCAGAATTCTCAGAATTCTCTTGAGGTTGTGCAAGAGAAGAGCTTTGAGCCTGTTCTCTTGGCAGGAGTAAAGGGTCCATGATTCACTGGCATAAAGCAGCATGTCGAGCACCTTCATCTTGGTGTTGGTGGTTAAGTGTCTGGTTGTTCCAGACTCTCTTTGCCAAGTGAACCATGGTGTACATATATCATTACTAAGACTGCGTACAACCCAACTAAAAGTGGACTTTTTCCAGCAAAAAGTCTAATGAACGAATTAACTGACCAAACATTAATCAGATCAAAATAACAATCACACTTCATACATTCAATCAACAATAGAAATCACATTAAATACCTACACTTAAACTGAATGACACAGTGCACATACTATTCACTAGTGATTGGAAAAGAAAAGGATAAGTAATGCAAAAACTAAATACACCCAGATCATACCTAGTAATTACTCAACGCCGGTCGATACATTAAGCGAAATTGACGACATTTAATAAAGACAAACAGAACCATTCCAGTACTCACAAGAAAATAGATATAATTACACCATATCAAATGATGTTGCGATAAAAAAAAAAACACAAATCAATTCCCAAGTAACAAATTCAGACACTCAACAAAAGACAACGTGGAAGAGTTATAAACACTTCAAAAACAAAATATATAATAACTAATTTCTGATGGCTGGGAGGAAACTCACCGATGTCACTATGTTATGAGAATCAATTTGAATCAGTAACACCATAATATTAGACAAATCTGTTGGAGTGGAATCATTTCAAAGGTGTCATCTATAATTGAAAAGAAGGAGAGTAGAAAGTGGACCTTGGGTTTACTTTTAGCATCCTCGTAGCTCTCGCTTCCCTTATTTTGTCCTTTAGTCTTCATATTTCATGGGCGATGTTTCTGACAAAGGAAGAAGAATTGCTGTTTTTTGGGTTGGAATTTATCCATCTAACACTTATCGTTAGCTTGTTTTTGACCTTGAAGTAGTAGTTTTTAGTTCCTTACATTCAAGTGGCTTCATGCCTTGTCTGGAACGATTTCCATAAAAAGTAAAAAAACAAAAAAACAAAAAACAAAAAAACAAAACCAATTCAGCCATCAAAACTCAAAGTAGCCTTTTGGCAGGTAAAGAACAGATATAACCAACATACACATCGTTAATCATACCAACTAAATCCAATTGAGTCCTTTTCACACGTAACAGGATACTGAATAATAATAATAATAATAATAATAATAATAATAATAATAATAATAATAATAATAATAATAATAATAATAATAATAATAATAATAATAATTTCAAGTTTCGAGCGTATGAATTGAAGACGTATTTTGGGTAGATATACAAATGTTATATTTATTGTTAATTTTAATTTTAACTAATAAGAAGCTTCTGAGATTTCAATTTGGGGTCGGGAGATAATATTTTTTGCGTTTTGAGTTGAACGTTATTAACCCCCCCCCCCTCTCTCTCCACAAAGAGGCTTGTCACGTTAGAGATAGAGAACAGTATTGACCGTTATTTTTCAGCTGGCGATAAACATTTCAAGTTTCGAGCGTATGAATTGAAGACGTATTTTGGGTAGATATACAAATGTTATATTTATTGTTAATTTTAATTTTAACTAATAAGAAGCTTCTGAGATTTCAATTTGGGGTCGGGAGATAATATTTTTTGCGTTTTGAGTTGAACGTTATTAACCCCCCCCCCCTCTCTCTCTCTCCACAAAGAGGCTTGTCACGTTAGAGATAGAGAACAGTATTGACCGTTATTTTTCAGCTGGCGATAAACATTTCAAGTTTCGAGCGTATGAATTGAAGACGTATTTTGGGTAGATATACAAATGTTATATTTATTGTTAATTTTAATTTTAACTAATAAGAAGCTTCTGAGATTTCAATTTGGGGTCGGGAGATAATATTTTTTGCGTTTTGAGTTGAACGTTATTAACCCCCCCCCCTCTCTCTCCACAAAGAGGCTTGTCACGTTAGAGATAGAGAACAGTATTGACCGTTATTTTTCAGCTGGCGATAAACATTTCAAGTTTCGAGCGTATGAATTGAAGACGTATTTTGGGTAGATATACAAATGTTATATTTATTGTTAATTTTAATTTTAACTAATAAGAAGCTTCTGAGATTTCAATTTGGGGTCGGGAGATAATATTTTTTGCGTTTTGAGTTGAACGTTATTAACCCCCCCCCCTCTCTCTCCACAAAGAGGCTTGTCACGTTAGAGATAGAGAACAGTATTGACCGTTATTTTTCAGCTGGCGATAAACATTTCAAGTTTCGAGCGTATGAATTGAAGACGTATTTTGGGTAGATATACAAATGTTATATTTATTGTTAATTTTAATTTTAACTAATAAGAAGCTTCTGAGATTTCAATTTGGGGTCGGGAGATAATATTTTTTGCGTTTTGAGTTGAACGTTATTAACCCCCCCCCCTCTCTCTCCACAAAGAGGCTTGTCACGTTAGAGATAGAGAACAGTATTGACCGTTATTTTTCAGCTGGCGATAAACATTTCAAGTTTCGAGCGTATGAATTGAAGACGTATTTTGGGTAGATATACAAATGTTATATTTATTGTTAATTTTAATTTTAACTAATAAGAAGCTTCTGAGATTTCAATTTGGGGTCGGGAGATAATATTTTTTGCGTTTTGAGTTGAACGTTATTAACCCCCCCCCCCTCTCTCCAAAAAGAGGCTTGTCACGTTAGAGATAGAGAACAGTATTGACCGTTATTTTTCAGCTGGCGATAAACATTTCAAGTTTCGAGCGTATGAATTGAAGACGTATTTTGGGTAGATATACAAATGTTATATTTATTGTTAATTTTAATTTTAACTAATAAGAAGCTTCTGAGATTTCAATTTGGGGTCGGGAGATAATATTTTTTGCGTTTTGAGTTGAACGTTATTAACCCCCCCCCCCCTCTCTCTCTCCAAAAAGAGGCTTGTCACGTTAGAGATAGAGAACAGTATTGACCGTTATTTTTCAGCTGGCGATAAACATTTCAAGTTTCGAGCGTATGAATTGAAGACGTATTTTGGGTAGATATACAAATGTTATATTTATTGTTAATTTTAATTTTAACTAATAAGAAGCTTCTGAGATTTCAATTAGGGGTCGGGAGATAATATTTTTTGCGTTTTGAGTTGAACGTTATTAACCCCCCCCCTCTCTCTCTCCAAAAAGAGGCTTGTCACGTTAGAGATAGAGAACAGTATTGACCGTTATTTTTCAGCTGGCGATAAACATTTCAAGTTTCGAGCGTATGAATTGAAGACGTATTTTGGGTAGATATACAAATGTTATATTTATTGTTAATTTTAATTTTAACTAATAAGAAGCTTCTGAGATTTCAATTTGGGGTCGGGAGATAATATTTTTTGCGTTTTGAGTTGAACGTTATTACCCCCCCCCCTCTCTCTCCAAAAAGAGGCTTGTCACGTTAGAGATAGAGAACAGTATTGACCGTTATTTTTCAGCTGGCGATAAACATTTCAAGTTTCGAGCGTATGAATTGAAGACGTATTTTGGGTAGATATACAAATGTTATATTTATTGTTAATTTTAATTTTAACTAATAAGAAGCTTCTGAGATTTCAATTTGGGGTCGGGAGATAATATTTTTTGCGTTTTGAGTTGAACGTTATTAACCCCCCCCCCCCTCTCTCTCCAAAAAGAGGCTTGTCACGTTAGAGATAGAGAACAGTATTGACCGTTATTTTTCAGCTGGCGATAAACATTTCAAGTTTCGAGCGTATGAATTGAAGACGTATTTTGGGTAGATATACAAATGTTATATTTATTGTTAATTTTAATTTTAACTAATAAGAAGCTTCTGAGATTTCAATTTGGGGTCGGGAGATAATATTTTTTGCGTTTTGAGTTGAACGTTATTAACCCCCCCCCTCTCTCTCTCTCCACAAAGAGGCTTGTCACGTTAGAGATAGAGAACAGTATTGACCGTTATTTTTCAGCTGGCGATAAACATTTCAAGTTTCGAGCGTATGAATTGAAGACGTATTTTGGGTAGATATACAAATGTTATATTTATTGTTAATTTTAATTTTAACTAATAAGAAGCTTCTGAGATTTCAATTTGGGGTCGGGAGATAATATTTTTTGCGTTTTGAGTTGAACGTTATTAACCCCCCCCCCCCCTCTCTCTCCAAAAAGAGGCTTGTAACGTTAGAGATAGAGAACAGTATTGACCGTTGTTTTTCAGCTGGCGATAAACATTTCAAGTTTCGAGCGTATGAATTGAAGACGTATTTTGGGTAGATATACAAATGTTATATTTATTGTTAATTTTAATTTTAACTAATAAGAAGCTTCTGAGATTTCAATTTGGGGTCGGGAGATAATATTTTTTGCGTTTTGAGTTGAACGTTATTAACCCCCCCCCCTCTCTCTCTCTCCAAAAAGAGGCTTGTCACGTTAGAGATAGAGAACAGTATTGACCGTTATTTTTCAGCTGGCGATAAACATTTCAAGTTTCGAGCGTATGAATTGAAGACGTATTTTGGGTAGATATACAAATGTTATATTTATTGTTAATTTTAATTTTAACTAATAAGAAGCTTCTGAGATTTCAATTTGGGGTCGGGAGATAATATTTTTTGCGTTTTGAGTTGAACGTTATTAACCCCCCCCCCTCTCTCTCCACAAAGAGGCTTGTCACGTTAGAGATAGAGAACAGTATTGACCGTTATTTTTCAGCTGGCGATAAACATTTCAAGTTTCGAGCGTATGAATTGAAGACGTATTTTGGGTAGATATACAAATGTTATATTTATTGTTAATTTTAATTTTAACTAATAAGAAGCTTCTGAGATTTCAATTTGGGGTCGGGAGATAATATTTTTTGCGTTTTGAGTTGAACGTTATTAACCCCCCCCCCTCTCTCTCCAAAAAGAGGCTTGTCACGTTAGAGATAGAGAACAGTATTGACCGTTATTTTTCAGCTGGCGATAAACATTTCAAGTTTCGAGCGTATGAATTGAAGACGTATTTTGGGTAGATATACAAATGTTATATTTATTGTTAATTTTAATTTTAACTAATAAGAAGCTTCTGAGATTTCAATTTGGGGTCGGGAGATAATATTTTTTGCGTTTTGAGTTGAACGTTATTAACCCCCCCCCTCTCTCTCCAAAAAGAGGCTTGTCACGTTAGAGATAGAGAACAGTATTGACCGTTATTTTTCAGCTGGCGATAAACATTTCAAGTTTCGAGCGTATGAATTGAAGACGTATTTTGGGTAGATATACAAATGTTATATTTATTGTTAATTTTAATTTTAACTAATAAGAAGCTTCTGAGATTTCAATTTGGGGTCGGGAGATAATATTTTTTGCGTTTTGAGTTGAACGTTATTAACCCCCCCCCCTCTCTCTCCACAAAGAGGCTTGTCACGTTAGAGATAGAGAACAGTATTGACCGTTATTTTTCAGCTGGCGATAAACATTTCAAGTTTCGAGCGTATGAATTGAAGACGTATTTTGGGTAGATATACAAATGTTATATTTATTGTTAATTTTAATTTTAACTAATAAGAAGCTTCTGAGATTTCAATTTGGGGTCGGGAGATAATATTTTTTGCGTTTTGAGTTGAACGTTATTAACCCCCCCCCCCTCTCTCTCCAAAAAGAGGCTTGTAACGTTAGAGATAGAGAACAGTATTGACCGTTGTTTTTCAGCTGGCGATAAACATTTCAAGTTTCGAGCGTATGAATTGAAGACGTATTTTGGGTAGATATACAAATGTTATATTTATTGTTAATTTTAATTTTAACTAATAAGAAGCTTCTGAGATTTCAATTTGGGGTCGGGAGATAATATTTTTTGCGTTTTGAGTTGAACGTTATTAACCCCCCCTCCCTCTCTCTCTCTCCAAAAAGAGGCTTGTCACGTTAGAGATAGAGAACAGTATTGACCGTTATTTTTCAGCTGGCGATAAACATTTCAAGTTTCGAGCGTATGAATTGAAGACGTATTTTGGGTAGATATACAAATGTTATATTTATTGTTAATTTTAATTTTAACTAATAAGAAGCTTCTGAGATTTCAATTTGGGGTCGGGAGATAATATTTTTTGCGTTTTGAGTTGAACGTTATTAACCCCCCCCCTCTCTCTCCACAAAGAGGCTTGTCACGTTAGAGATAGAGAACAGTATTGACCGTTATTTTTCAGCTGGCGATAAACATTTCAAGTTTCGAGCGTATGAATTGAAGACGTATTTTGGGTAGATATACAAATGTTATATTTATTGTTAATTTTAATTTTAACTAATAAGAAGCTTCTGAGATTTCAATTTGGGGTCGGGAGATAATATTTTTTGCGTTTTGAGTTGAACGTTATTAACCCCCCCTTCTCTCTCCAAAAAGAGGCTTGTCACGTTAGAGATAGAGAACAGTATTGACCGTTATTTTTCAGCTGGCGATAAACATTTCAAGTTTCGAGCGTATGAATTGAAGACGTATTTTGGGTAGATATACAAATGTTATATTTATTGTTAATTTTAATTTTAACTAATAAGAAGCTTCTGAGATTTCAATTTGGGGTCGGGAGATAATATTTTTTGCGTTTTGAGTTGAACGTTATTAACCCCCCCCCCTCTCTCTCTCTCCACAAAGAGGCTTGTCACGTTAGAGATAGAGAACAGTATTGACCGTTATTTTTCAGCTGGCGATAAACATTTCAAGTTTCGAGCGTATGAATTGAAGACGTATTTTGGGTAGATATACAAATGTTATATTTATTGTTAATTTTAATTTTAACTAATAAGAAGCTTCTGAGATTTCAATTTGGGGTCGGGAGATAATATTTTTTGCGTTTTGAGTTGAACGTTATTAACCCCCCCCCTCTCTCTCCAAAAAGAGGCTTGTAACGTTAGAGATAGAGAACAGTATTGACCGTTGTTTTTCAGCTGGCGATAAACATTTCAAGTTTCGAGCGTATGAATTGAAGACGTATTTTGGGTAGATATACAAATGTTATATTTATTGTTAATTTTAATTTTAACTAATAAGAAGCTTCTGAGATTTCAATTTGGGGTCGGGAGATAATATTTTTTGCGTTTTGAGTTGAACGTTATTAACCCCCCCCCCCTCTCTCTCTCTCCAAAAAGAGGCTTGTCACGTTAGAGATAGAGAACAGTATTGACCGTTATTTTTCAGCTGGCGATAAACATTTCAAGTTTCGAGCGTATGAATTGAAGACGTATTTTGGGTAGATATACATTTGTAAATGTTTATGTATATATATATATATATATATATATATATATATATATATATATATATATATATATATATATATATGTGAGTAAGTTGTTCAATATAGACTGAATGTTTGATAACTTTGCGTCAATTTATTAGACAAACATAGGAGGGGAATCTATCATCTTTTTTATTTTTTTATTTAAGAATATCCTAGAAAACTTATACTATGTAACTAGGTAACATATATATATATATGTTTATGTATTGATATATGTGTGTATGTATGTGTGTATTAGGTACGTGCAAAATCAATGGCCGATTCCCAAAATGTAAAAACATTTTGACCCTTCCTTCACTTAAATATTCAGGAAATCAACCAGATTTTATGAAATTCTTAATATTTATTAATCCACAATCACGGAATATAATGAAACCATTTTTTTTTTTTGCTTTTAAATCTTGGTGAAAACATTATTTTTTTAACACAAAATACACCTTTACTAAAGTTATAATTTTGTATATTAATAAAAAATACAATTTTTTTTTTTTTTTTTTTTTTTTTTTTTTTTAATAAAAATAAAGCATTGTAAGTTTAACAATTAAAAAACATATTTAAAAAAAATATATTTTGTATATTACGAAAAAGACCCCCAAATACCGTGTTAACAAAATCAGTATAACTCGAAGAAAAATTAATTTTTGTAATTAGCGATATTATTGTTTAATCAATATTTTCACAAAAAAAAAAATAATATAATTGCAAAAAATATTTCATGTGATTTTAATGATTAGAATTTCTGGGAAAATAAAAAATGCGACATAATTATATATTTTCCCTTTCATACATGAACGTGTATCATCAGCGCAATTTTTTTTTTTTTTTTTAATTTTTTTTTTTTTTAAATTTTTTTTATTTTTTTATTCAATGTATAAATTGTCAGTGTAGTCATTAACTTTAATTTACTTTTTCACACTTAAAATAAAAAATACACTTTATTTTAAAAAGAATCAATGTAATTTATCGTTACGACACGTTAAGAATAAATCGAGTAACTAAAGTTTTAAATCATGTAAAAAAAAAATGATAAAATTGACGCAGTTCGTAACGTAAAAATAATTTTCAACATTTAAAAGTTTTATTTCAAATTCTAAGAAAAAAAATTGGTAAACAGATGTCATCAATAATTAAAAACTAATACCAAGTTTAATATGAACCTCTTTTGTTAAAAATAAAATAAGATGTTAATTGCGTACACTCACAAATATTTTAATTAAATAAGCATTTCCCTTTTAATTATAACAAAATAAGGGTACTTAAATTTGTTTGTAGCGTTAAAAAGAATAAAGAAATTAATGGATAATAATTTTTCAACTTCTATAAATTATTACAAAACCATTTTTATATATAAAGTTAAAAATGATAAATTATAACATTTTTTTTTCTTCCATATATTTTGAATAGCGATAGTCAATTGGTAAACAAAGTTGTTTGGCGATTATGTGACGCCGGATTTTACTAATTTATGACTTTTGCGGGTATAATTTTCCTAACTTTTAGTAAAATGTGGGATTTTTTTTTTTTTTTTTTTTTAAATCAATATCTTATGACTTTAATTTAATAATTATCTTTGAAATAGTTCCCAAAAACTTATATTTATCTTTCAGGGGATTTTTACAAGTAATTTTCCCAAAGTTCAAAATTCACTGCATTTTTGGGGTTTTCAGCCGCCGTGATTACATAATTTATTTATTTTTCACACGTAAATATGCAGTTTTTTTTTTTTTTTTTTTTTTTTTTTTAAAGATTACGTTTAGGCTTTTATCTTTCAAACACAAGAGGCGGCCATTTTTGCACGTGCCTGGTGTGTATATGTATATGTGTGTGTATATATATATATATATATATATATATATATATATATATAATTATTATCTTTTTTATTTATTTATTAATTTTTATTTATTTATCAATTATTCATTATTATTATTTATTTATTTATTTTTTATTTATTTATTTATTTATTTATTTATTTTATTTATTTATTTTTTTTTTTCGTAAATGTTTCTTTATGTATGTGTGATAGTGCACATTGAACCTCATGAAAATGAGAGAAACACTATCCCTGTGACAGGATCACAGGTAAACTAAGCCTGGGCCTGGTGTTGCCACAAACACTAAACCATGATAAATGTCTATAAACACAAATAAACGCCGTGGGACTCAGAAGAAAGATCTGAGTGTCATGATGGGCAGGTGCTCCCTCGATGGCCAACATGGGGGACCCGGTCCGCATCCTGCGAATGTTGGCTCCTTTAATTTCAGAAACAAGACAACGGACAAGAACCAGGTAAGTAACCTCTCTGATTCCAGGTATGACAAGGACACAGACCAGAGACAAGTAAACCAGAGCGAAAACAGCAAACTGGAAAGATATAGAAAGAAATGGACCATGAAAGAGAACAGACTGGTGATGGAGTGCTACTATAAAAGCCGCTACCCTATAGAAAGAGGCTACCGAAAACGAATGAAACATCTCTGGGACATTGCTAGTGACCCACATACAACGGAACAAAGGATAGCAGATCAAGCAAGACAGATCCTCAAGCGAGGATGGTTCTCGGAGATGGAACTGACGGAAATCAGACAGAAGGCTAATGGCGAAACGGAGCAAGAAACACCACCAAAGGAGAGACCACAGGAAGAGGACAGGCAAAACGTACACACTGAAACTGAAGAGATTGAAGACTACGGAATCACAGAACCAGGGGAGATAGAAAACTGCGGAACCACAGAACCTGCTGAGATAGAACTCAATGAAAAAGAAGCAAGTGAAGTGGAGAACATAAGACGATACATGTTAGAAAACAAAACAAAACTCCCATCTCTCAGGAATGAAGTAGCGAAGAAGTTACAAGCAGAAACAGAAAGAGTAAACAGACTCCTCACACACATCCCAACAGAAACTATTACAGACCTAAACAACCTGATATATGCAGGGGCAAAATCGGTAAGTATGAAACTAAGAAACGAAGAGAATGGACAAAAGAGAGGACCGACAAAACCTGGATGGGAAATCAGACTGGAAACCCAGATCACCAAACTTCGGAAAGAAGCTAAAACCGTGAACAGAAGGAAGGAGGACATGAAACGATTAAGAAGCAAAAATCAGAAACGCAAGGAAAAACTAAATGAGAAACATGAAGAAATAAAACAAAGGATAGCAGCAATAGAAGGAAGACTGAGACGATACAGGTACAAATCAGAACAGAGCAAACAGAACAGGACCTTTGAAAACAATGAAAGCCAGTTTTACAAAAACGTAAATGGAGAAAAAACAACGACAGAGCAACTGAACCCAACAGAAACAAAACAATTCTGGAGCAAGATATGGGAAGGACCAAAAAAGCACAACAAGAATGCCCAATGGTTGAAAAACATGAAAGATGAACTGCAAGAAATCGAAGAAGGAACCGAAACAGAAATCAACAAAGAAACGATCAAGAAAACCCTAAGAAAAATGGCAAACTGGAGAGCACCAGGCCACGATGGAATACATGCATACTGGTTTAAAAAATTCACGACCCTGCATGAAAGAATAGCGCAGAAACTGAGCGGATGTATCCGCAAAACAGACATACCAGAATGGATGACGGAAGGAAGAACAACACTAATACAAAAAGACCCCAAAAAGGGAACGACCCCCAGCAACTACAGACCGATAACATGTCTACCAATAATGTGGAAAATTCTCACAGCACAACTGAGAGAACAAATCTACCAATCCCTGGACAAACGTGGACTGCTCCCCGAGGAACAAAAAGGATGCCGGAAAGGACAAAGAGGTGCACATGATCTACTATACATTGATCAAAAGACTCTGAAGGAGGTGAAGAGCAGACAAAAGAACATAACCATGGCATGGATTGACTACAAGAAAGCCTACGACAGAATCCCCCAAACATGGATAATTGAATGCTTAAAAATATACAAGATACCAGACAGGATTATTAATCTCATCCAGAAAGCAATGGAAACATGGAGACTAAAACTGACAGCCGGAGGACAATACCTGTCTGAGATAAAAATACAGAGAGGCATTTTTCAAGGAGACTCTCTATCACCACTACTGTTTATAATAGCCATGATGCCACTCAACTACATACTCAGAAAGTGTGATGCCGGATACAGGTTTACGGATACAGAACAAAGAATAAATCACCTGATGTACATGGATGACCTTAAACTGTTTGCAAAAAACAAAACAGAACTGGAAAAGCTGATAAACACAACCAGGATATTCAGCCAGGATATCCAAATGGAGTTTGGAATAGAAAAATGTGCACTGCTAGAGATCAAAAGAGGAAAACTGGAAAAGACAGAAGGTATAGAACTCCCCAACCAAGAGGAGATGAGGGCGCTAGGAGAACAAGATAGTTACAAATACCTGGGAGTTCTGGAAGCAGACACAATCAAATATACAGAAATGAAAGAGAAGATTGGAAAAGAATATCTACGAAGAACAAGGAAACTCTTAGAAACTAAACTATATAGCAGAAATCTAGTAAAAGGGATAAACACATGGGCTGTATCACTAATAAGATACTCTGGACCATTCATAGGCTGGACCAAAGAAGAACTCAGGCACCTTGACCAAAGAACTAGAAAACTAATGACTATGCACAATGCACTGCACCCAAAAGACGACACGGACAGACTCTACGTGAAAAGAAATGAAGGAGGTAGAGGACTGGTAAGTATAGAAGACTGTGTGGAAGACACCAAAAAAGAGCTGGAGAAATATGTAACCCAGAACACGGAAAGACTGATCACCACAGCAAGAGACACCAGCCCAACAAACAACCCCGGAAGCACTGAACCCAGAAACAAAAAGACAAGAAAGGAAAAGTGGGAAGAAAAACAACTACATGGACGCTTTATAAGACTCACAAGCGATGAAGCCAATGAAAACAGCTGGGCATGGCTAAGAAAAGGAAACCTGAACAGAGAAACGGAATCTCTGCTGACGGCCGCACAGAACAATGCGATTAGGACAAACTTTATTAAAGCAAAGATAGATAAAACCCAGGAAAACAGCAAATGCAGATTGTGTGGACAAAGAGACGAAACGATAAATCATATAATAAGTGAATGCAGCAAGCTAGCACAAAGGGAATACAAGAACAGACATGACAGCATGGGGAAAGAAGTACACCGGGAAATGTGCAAACAACTGAATTTCGAATATGCAAGAAAACGGTACAAACACAAACCAGAAACTGTACTAGAAAACGAAAAACACAAAATCATATGGGATATGAATGTACAAACAGACAAACCCATAACAGCAAGGAGACCGGATATGATAATAATCAACAAGAAAGAAAAATCCTGCAAAATCGTGGACTTTGCCGTTCCAGCAGACCACAGAGTGAAGATCAAAGAAACGGAAAAGAGAAGCAAATATACTGAACTTGCCAGAGAATTGAAAGGAATATGGAACATGAAGAAAGTCAGTATAACACCAATAATCATAGGAGCACTAGGAACAGTCCCCAAAAACATGGAGAAAAGACTAGGAGAAATAGGAATCAAAGGGATAACTGAGACAATACAAAGGACAGTAATGATCAAAACAGCTACAATCCTGAGAAATGTCCTCGAATGCGGAAACCAACCCACATAAGCAACGAATGGAGAACAAACACATGGAAGCACAAAACAACAGAACCGGGGAAAATACAACCGAACGAGAGAGGCGCAAGCATAGGCTGACGCCACGAAAATTATGGACAGAGGGTCGAGGAGGGAAAGCGCAAAACCAGACCTCCACTGGAAGAGCGCGGACAGCTCTGGGACCTTGG
Organism: Sepiola atlantica; assembly: GCA_963556195.1. Taxonomy (NCBI): domain Eukaryota; kingdom Metazoa; phylum Mollusca; class Cephalopoda; order Sepiida; family Sepiolidae; genus Sepiola; species Sepiola atlantica. Next base: position 152,353,131 of record OY744521.1, on the reverse strand, counting down.
GAAGGCTTGTTGCCACTCGGGCCCCAGAGGAGACCAATGGCCATTATCAGCGAGAAATCGTTGGTAGGTGGCTGTTGCGATTACCGCAAGATCATCAGCGGTGATGAACGAAAAGAGGTGGAGCATACTGGAGGCCTGAGGAGACTTGTTGTCACTCAGACTCCAGGGAATACCACAGGTTGTCGGCAGTGGGTGACCACTGACGATGACCAGTGTGATAACTCCTAGTGAGTAAATAATAATAACTAGCAGGACTCTGTGGAAATTCCATGGTGTTTTTAACATCAATCTGTATAATTTACTATTAAAAGTTTTATTTCTTTTGAAATAATAAATGTCTGTAGGGTTCGATACTATTAAGAAGAAATAACTATTTCTTCTCCCATAAAAATGTTTGTCACTATCAGCTAAATATTCGTCAAATCAATAAAACGAATGTCACTTTTTGAAATGCATTTATTTAAAATAGTACTGTTTTAGTTGACCTGATGGCATAATTTGATTTTGGAAAAATTCATTTTAAAATGGATAAAGTCGGAATTGTTTACCTTAACGACATCAGATTAATCACTCACTATATTTGCTGATCAGATGATCTCATTTTTTTAATGTGTGTGAAAGGTGATAACGTACATACGAACATAAAATGTCCTGGCATATTATATAGATAATTTAATATATCCAAAAGTCGCATCTAATCCATTAAAGGCAACATCAACTAATCAACTAATTATCTTCCCTTATCCTGTAAGCACTTTCATTAGTTAATAAAATCAAATCAAATTTATTTTGCAAAAAATAGCAACGTGCAACAAGCCATGTACAGAGACAGATAGAAGATATTTACATCCACATACAATTTGAATGCTTGCCCAAGGTTGCTTTAAACCTGGATATGCTAGTTATCATCGTAACCTTCACTGACAGGTTGTTCCTCAGAGCAGACACACGGACAGAGAATGCTGTCTTTCTTCTATTGAGCCCAAATCAACAGTGGTACAGTTTTTGTGGGTGCCCACAGAGACCACGGCTTAGCACTGGTATAAAAAATCCTCTAAAGGTAGATTTAAATTCCTGTTGATGATATTGTATACAAGAATCAAGTCTCCTCACATCAAGTGAGAACAGATTTAGTCTTTGGAGCCGCTTTTTGTAGGTAATTGTGGAGAGTCATTCTTAATGTTTCTAATCTATTGTTCATGGCTCCTGTCAAGCAATTAACAATAATCAACGTCCATCAATAACATTTATCTACAAAGATCAATATAATGATCGGCACCATATTTGGTAAATTTTGTAAAATGTATGTATTTAATCTAAAAAATCTCAATAATTTAAAATGTAAAATAATTAATAAGGCAAATATTTACAGATTCGCCATTGAAAAAAGAAAATTGATTAAGAGTAAAGAGAGAAAGAGTAAAGAGAGAAAGAGGGAAGGAAGACAGAAAGAATGTCGCCTGTTCTGATTTTAAAGAGTCAAAGGAAGTCTTGATTTGTCCTTTTCACTTTTTTCTCTCCCTTTCTTTTATTGCTTTTAGCTGAGGGTGGAAAGAAAGAGAAAGTAAACAGAGAGAGAGAGAGAGAGAGAGAAGTTAGACAGAAAGAAAGCTGATGGTTCTGGATTTTATTAACATCCGACTGTGAGAAAGAGATAATTGATTTGGTGGCTTAATCGGTTTGCACATTGTACCTAGAGGCGAAAGGTGATGAGTTCGAACCCCAACCAGGCATAATTATTTTTACTCTGATTTTTTTTTCTTAACATGAACTTAAACAATTTCAGGTTACGATAGTATGCCGATTTTTTCCTTTTACTTGTACTTTTTCTTTAATCCACATACTTTATGGAAATTAGGATCCTGGGCAACGCCAGGAAGCCCTGATAGTAAGTAATAATTTATATATATATATATATATATATATATATATATATATATATATATATATATATATATATATAGTCATCCACAAACAGTCTGTTTTCCTGTATCACAACTCTTCAGAGAGGCTAGATATGTGGTAACAGTGCGGAGAGACCGAGGGATAAGCAGCTACAACTAGCGTGCGTCCGCTGCAAAGAAACAGTGGCTGTGTGTGGAAATGAACCTGGAACTATCTGACTTCGAGGCGACGGTCGAACGCGCCTGATTATGCAAAGTTGGAGCTTTTGGCAGTCCAAAAGAGCTTTATAAAGTGAGTGGCATTTTTTTTACTTGAGAGAGATCGTTTTTGGACGCCGTGTAGCTAACGTTCATGTGTGTTTGGATTGTCGTCGGTAACATTAGTCAAGCATTTTTTTTGTGGTTTCAAAGTGTCGGAATTTGTTTTCGACTGCCGCTCTGTTTTTTCTGAGGGTTCACACCACCACTTAATTGAATTGGAACGAATACTGTTGCTGCTGCTACTACAATGTAACACCTTTTGCTGGTAAAGAAAAAAAAATTCGGCATCAAAAAGCGAACATACTGAGAGATGGTAATCTTTGTGTTCTCGATTATCGATAACAATTGCTTTCAGTAAATGCTTCAGAAACCCAATCGTTTTTTTTTATCGACAGTCTGAGCTTTTATCCACTGGACCAGCATCACAAGCAAGAAAGATAAATCTCAATGTTTATATAAACAATATCAGAAGTCAGAGTGCTCGATTGGTGTTTACGAAGATCTTTGCACTATCGCTAATGTCAGCTGGCTATTTCACTTTTCACAGTGCTCAACCGACGAAGGGCTGAGAGGCATATATATAGTCATCCACAGACGGACTGTTTCATTGTATCACAGATCTTCAGTGTGGTTAGACATGCAACTGCTTCAGGATGAGATTGAAACCGGATCGTTTTTTTCAACGTTCTCTTTTACTGTTACCTTATAATTATCTTGCATATTCTCGTGCAAACTCATATACATTAAAAATACAGAGAATTTATTTTGTTTTAGTGTCATCTTCCAACTTTTGGCACCACTTTTGAACAAAAAGTAAACTGATATATTTGGTTAGTCTTGACTTTTAACTTATTTGCATACTCCAGAGAGCTTCGCCACATGGTTGAAAACAAAATTCCGTCACTTATAACAGTCTTGCACTGGTATTTCAACTGTGAGGAGCGGCATGCCAGTGTCAACCCTTCTCTGGTTGGCCAATCTCTTTGGCGGTCGTCCTCTTGATCTTTTTTTAATGAAATCTTCTTGATATGATTTCTTTACATAGCTGGAGTCTGGTATCCGGAAAACATGTACAAACCATGTTAATCACTTTAAAAAAAAAAATAACATTGTTAATATTAATCTTCCTTCTGATATCTGCATTTTTAAAACTATCTCGCAAAGTTCCTTCAAGGATAGTTCTTAAACATTTCATTTCAGACATTGACCTTCCTCTCATGCTCTGCCAGTATCGTCCATGTTTCACTTGCATATACAGCAACTTTTGTGTGCTGGCTTTCCATATACATGCGATGCATTCTACCCTTCCTTCATTCGCTTTCGCCCATTCCCAGATACAGTATTACAGATTTCAACAGAAAATTCGAACCAATTATTAAATGCCTATTATCAAAGCGACAAAATAAAAGAAAAAAGGGGGGAAAAGAAAGAGAGAAAGAGAAAGATAAATGCTAAGAAGGATAATAACTACACCTTGATAAAAAAAAATGTGTCTCTTTCAGATGTTGCAGATTTTGAATGCACTGTGCATCAAGTGATGTGGAAAAAACTGTAGACCAAGCACGGATCCTTCGTTCAAAAAGAGAGTTGTCTGGCTGAGAAAATCGGTATTTGAAATATTGAATTCGACTTAAATTTTGACTGAAAAGATTAAGACGGACAGAGACAGAGATAGATAGGTAGAGAGAGAGGGGGAGAGAGAGAAAGAAGGAGATACCACAATATTGATCGATCGGAGTATGTTTAGGAAGAAGCAAAGAACGGACAAAATGGAAGTAGCCGTGCTTGATAGAGAGAGACAAAGAAAGAGAGAGAGAGAGACAGAGACAGAGACAGAGAGTGAGAGACAGAGAAAGAATGAAAGAGGGAGGGGTATCTAGACAAAGATTCTGACAAATTGAAAAAGTGACAAACACAATAAGGGGGGAAGGGATAGGATACTTATAGACACGGAGTGGGAGAATAAGCAAGAATAAATAGAGAAGGAAAAAGAAGAGAGAAAGAGAGAGAGAGAGAGAGAGAGAGAGAGAGAGAGAGAGAAAGAGACAGAAAGAAACAGCGCGAGAGAAGAGATTTGCTTACAAAAAAGTAATGAAGAACGATTAATTCTATCAGAGAATTAGAGAGAGAAGGAAAACGGTCACAAAACGTGTAAAGGCAAGTGATTCTCTCGGAAAATTAATACGATAGAAAGAGATAGATAGATAGATAGATAGATAGATAGATAGATAGATAGATAGATAGATAGATAGATAGATATTTTGATAGATAAAGAGAGAGAGAGCGATATTGATCGATCAGACTATGTTTATGTACGTAAAAATTTAATATATAAAATAAATTAAAATATGGGGCGACGCAATGCAAACATTGAATGTAAGGGAGGTAACTCCTCGTCACTTAGGAAGTGAGTAAAAAAAACAAGGAAGCGTTCACACGCTGCCACTATCGCCAAACAACAACAAAATCATAACTTAAGAGTTTTATTATGATATAGATGTTTAAGTTTCAAGCACTCAAAACCAATTAAGTTTATAAAAAAAGAGAACATTAGCTAAATAAAAGTCATTAGAGCAGAATGTTTTTTGAATATATAATAAGTCACCAATTACCAAGGCCAAATGCAACTCGAGGATAGGGGTTAATGAGTGTTAATTGGATGATGGACATCATCATCATCATCATCATCATCATCATCATCATTTTAACGTCTGTTTTACGTGCTGACATGTGTGGAACAATACTATGAGACAATTGAAAACGATGAATGAAATGGACAAACTTTGATCACTTAAAAAGACGGCTCGACAAGTATTTGTTGACATTGGACTTGAAGACGACCATGTTGTAGTTAACAGGGAAGCAATACTGTGGCAATGTATCCCACAGATGGGAAGTTCTTGGAAATAAACTTTTTTATGGGAATTCTGTTTTGTTTTAGGTACACGAAGGAAGAATGAGAAGTTCTTTGCCGTCATGTTAGGAAGACGAGTTCTTACTGCCAATGTTTTACAGGGAGGAACAAAGATTGGAGCTCAGTCTAGCACCTTCCATGGAAATAACGATAGAGTAGAGAGAGACTAGCAACGTTTTTCTGTGAGAAAGGGGCTGTGGGGAAGAAAAGCGTTCATCTCCCACTATATGGCAAAGTTAATTGTTTACTCTGTCGTATCTGACTCTTTTACAGGTAAAGGGTTGTTTCAGGAGCCAGGCATTTCCTGGAATGGTAGAATAATCCAACAATTTTTCCAGCAACTTTAGCAACAGAGCAGATGTAAGTCTTCCATTTCAGATCTGGAGTGAAAGTCAGTCCTAGGAGCTTATCAAAGCAAGGGGCTTTATCAAGTAGAGAAAAGCCATTTATTTCAACTGAGGCAAAACAAAGACCTGAGCATTGGATTGCTTTGGCTCCCTTGTACTTATTAAAGGGTCCATACATTCCCTCTAGCTATGGTTAAAATAGCAACTTGTGTTCAATTAATGGTATCCAATGAATTGTTTACAAGTGTGTTTCGGCATAAGATCACAATCAAAGGGTTTATATGACAAACGAAACCAGTAGATAATCGATAAACCAAACGAAAAGTTGTCGGATATTACAGATGACAATTGTTTGTGTTTTGGGTTTGCGTTCTTAGTTTTATTCGTATTTAACGGTGGTGCTGAAACACAATACTTCTTCTAACCGTTTGGGAAATAGCAAGTCAGCAATCATCTCAGACTAACTCTGCCGCCTGAAATTTATTCGGAAAGAAATCCTCCACTCTAAAGTCAACTATGGGTGTGTTTTTTTTCCTTTAGGTCATCAGAAATGATAATAATAATTAATTAAATTGGTGACGTAATTCTGTGATTTTGTGTGAATATTGTAGTAATATGTCTAGATAAATAGCGAGTGTGTAGCCTCTTACGTCTCAGTGGCAATGTGCCTTGTTTTTGGGTGAATAAAAAAAATCTGTCACTTTTGACGGGCGTGTACACTAGCACTAGCATGTATATATATGAGAGTGAGAGAGAGAGAGAGAGAGAGAGAGAGAAAGAGAAAGAAAGAGAGAGGAAGAGAGAAGAATGAGAAGGAAAGAGATGTGCGCATGTATAAAAAAGACATGTCCACAACTCTAACAAACCTACGTGCAAGTATGTCACAAATGTGACGAGAGAGAAAGGGGAATTATAAGGTTTGGAGTGAGAGATTGGGTGAGTGCGTTAGTAAGAAGGGGAGGGGCGACACCACTTATAGGTGTGTCTTTGCACGTATTGTCGTAGACTTTTGGAGATTCCTAAGTGACACAGTTAATAAATGAAGTCCTTTGGACTCTTCCACTTCGTCTTCCATTCCGCTATGTGACCCACATGTCTTCTGTCTTTCTCTGTGACCCACATGCCTCGCTACCTGAAATAACTAGATCTGTAGCAATCATATGCCAGTGAACAGAACAAGATGGACGCTAATAATATATAGGCTTATGCGCTCTACTCTTAATCTCTTCTCATTCCTGCATTCTTTGTTTTTCATTCTTTGGCTTTTTTTCTTGTTTTCACTTTTATCCTTTTACCCGACACACATTTTTCTTTTCTATTTTTGCAACACTTTATATAAGTTTTATTATAGTATTTATTTTCATCTAGCTTTCTTTTCTTTTTCTATTTCTTTATTCGTTCTTCCCTATCTTGCTTCATAATTTCTTCGTCCTTTACTTTTTCATCCTTTATTCTCTTTCTTTCTTTTATCTATCTTTTATTCTCTTTCTCTATCCTTTGTTTCTTTTCTTCATTTTTATTCTTTTTCTTAGATTATAATTTCTTCTTTCTTTTCTTTTTTCGTTCTCTTTATTTACTTAATAACGTTCTTTCATTTCTTTCTTCATCATTTCTTCTTTCTTCATCCTTTCTCCTCTTTCTTACTTTATAGTTTCTTCTTTCTTTTCTTCATTCTTTTTCTTTTTAATTAAGCTTTGTTTTCTTTTTCTTCATTCGTTCTTCTTTTCTTGCTTCATAATTTCTTCATTCTTTCTTTTTTTCTTTCTTTATTCTCTTTTATGCTTCATAATCCCACCTTTCTTTAACCTTCAATCTTTATTAATTCTCTCTCCATTTTTCTTTTCTTTTTTAATGATTTCTTCTTTCATTCCTTTCTTCATCATTTATCTTTCAGCTCTCTTCACAATTTCTATTTCATCTTTTATTCTTTATATTTTTTAATTTTTAATTTTGTTTTATTCTTCTCTTTTACGTTATATATTCTTTTTCTTTCTTCATCCTTTACTTTTTCTCACTTAATAAGTTCTTATTTCTTTCGATACTTCATCCTTTTTTATCATTTTTCTCTTTTTTTATTTCTTTTTTATTTATGATTTGTTCCTTCCTCTTCCCTCATTTTTTCTACTTTCTTTTTTCATTTTCTTCTCTTCTTTCGTCGTTCTTTATTTTTATTCTTTCATGTAAATTGTGTTTTCATCCTTTATTTCTTTTATTCATCCTTTTCTTTATATTCGTTCAACCTTCTTATTCCTTATATCTTTTCTTCTTTTTTTCTCCCTTCAACCTTTACTTTTACCCATTCGTTATTTCTTTTATTTATTTATTTACCATTTCTTCTCCTAGATTATTTTTCGTTCTTTTATTCTTTTTTCTCTTCATCTTTATTTTTTTCTTCTTTTTCTTTATCTTTTGTTCACCTTTCTTCTCTTCTTTCTTCGTCATCCTTTTTTCCCTTTATTCATTTTTAGCCCCCTTTCTTCGTATCCCTTCTCCTTTCTTCGCTCCTTTCTTCTTTTCACCGTCCTCTTCTTTCCTTTCTTTCTTCACTCTTTCTTCATCCCCTTTTCTTCTCTTGTGTCCCCTTTTCTTCTCTTCTTTCCTTTATTCATCCCCTTTTCTTCTCTTATTTCCTTTCTTCGTCCCCATTCTTATCTTCTTTCCTTTGCCAACATCCTTTCTTCCTTTTATACACTTTTCGTCTCCCATCTCCTCTTTCTTCGTCCCCCATTTCCTATCTTCTTTCCTTTCTCCGTTTTCCATTTTCGTCTCGTTTTTCTAACATTCATTCCTCAACAATTTTTTTCTGATTATTCGTAGCCTTTTATTGTACGTTTGTTTGCCAATTGTGGACGACAACCTCCAGCAGTGAAATGATTAACAAGCAGATATCAGACTAATTCACTCGTGATTTCCTTACATTCTTCTTTTCTGTCTGTCCGTCCTCATCATTCAGTCAAAAGTTTTCTCTCTCAAGAGAGATCTCCTTTTTATTTCTTCCCATCCATCTTTTTCCTGACATTTTTCTCCTTTCCTTTCTTTTCATATTGTCATTCATTTTGAAAATCATCCGAGGATGACTGAATCTTAAGGATTCGCAAGATTGACAAATAAAATAAACCCTTCGAGATTTGAGCAGATAAAAATTTAAAAAATAAAAATGTAAATAAATAAATAAAAAAACACCCCACCTCAGACGCAGCCATTTCTGTTTCTTTGAGGTAAGGTGTGGAGGGGAGTGAAGCCAGATATTTATAGTTTTTACATTAGTTTCGAGTTTTTTTTAACCTTCCTGGAAATGTTCACTTTTCTCTTCCTGAAAATTTTCATTACTTTCTTTTCAATTTAGTTTCTGTGGAAAATTCTTCAATATATAAAAGAAATATTGGGAACAAAAATTTGATTCTGTTTTTCTTAGTCTTAGACCATTACCCCCTCCCTCTGCCACAACCAGATCAGACCAGATCGAACATCTTTTTACTAAATGATCGTTCAATCGTATATCAATACATATATACATATATATATATATTATATATAATATATAAGAAACCAAAAATTATATATATATAATTCTTGATTTCATTTGGTAGAAATAAATCCAACAGAGTACTCGATTATTTAATAATAAGAGCATAATATTTATTTATAATATTGCAGAAATTCAGATCAACATGTTACCTTAGGTTTCAATCTGGGAAAACGAATCCAGATGAAAAACATACTGGGTTTCTTGAGTTTTAATTATTACCCAGCCACTGGCTTACTACGGTCATAGCTGATTGATTGAAATTGAAGAAACCCAGTATTTTTTCGCCTGGGGCCGCTCTTCCATGTTGATCTGAACTTCTGCAACATTATAAATAAATTATATATATATATATATATATATATATATATATATATATATATATATATATATATATGGAGAGAGAGAGAGAGAGAGAGAGAGAGATAGAAGAAAAAAGAGTGATAAATATGCGACGATTGTCCAAATTTATTTCAAATTTCAATTGTTCAATGCAAGGTGTATTCAGTAATAAACTAGTGTTTATTATTCTTTCCTGAAGCCAAGGCTTTTCAAAGATCGAAATCTTATCATCAGAGGAGAAATACAGATGGATAAGTTGGCTTTCGAAAAAACCAAAGTTCAAATATTTGAAAAATATGAAAATTATTATTAAAGGAATTTTTGTTAAAAAAACGTAGTGAATGAAAAGAAAAATTCCGTGAAAAATATATGCAGATTGTCCGGGTGGTAAATTTCCGTTGAAAAGAAGTCAAATGAATTGTAGAATGTGAAGAAAACTCTTTGCGTGGAAGCAGTGTGGAGAAAGTGCTCAAAATATAGGTGAGTCCAGACGCACTTAAAGGGGATTGAAAAGGGAGAAATTGGCCATTTTTAGATATACTTCCAGGACCAAATAAGGCAGACAGGAATAAATCATTAAGAAACGAGAGATTTTACCGATTTCGTTCGGATCAACGAACGTTTTTTAGAAAAAGTGAAGTTACTTCTCGACACATTTTATTTTTATTTTTCTCTTTACTACTGTCATTTAATATTTTCTTATTGTGGGCATTGATTATCATTTCTAAATTTTCACAGCAACTATAGGACAGTTTTAAATAAGTTTTATTGAATATATTATGTAAGGGATTAGATCAAGAAAATCTTTTCCGATAAGATTTAGAAATTTCTTGCCAAGTTTAGTTTTTAGCATCCGGTTATACGGTAAGGTGAAACAAATGATGTTTGTCTTTCTTTTTCTTTTTCTTTTTATTATTATTATTATTATTGGTATCTTGTTGCTCATATTTAATTTCAATATTATAATACCCACTATTTTAAGAAAGTTTACTTGAATTGTCAAATACCTCTTCGTTACTAGAGTTATTACTAAGCCTACGTTCGATAGTAATAGGAATATGTTTTATGATTCATGTGGCATGGACTTTGGATTCAATTATATTAGGTTATCTTTATCTTTTAAGCACTGCTCGTATGTATTTGTATCTATATAGGGGGTGACAGCTAAAACGTTAGTTATTTTTATGTTAGCTAATACTTCGACTCTTAGGGATATTTTTCATTTTCACATATATAATTTTTTAAGGGTTTCATCCTTGACCTTATAAGAACCTCTTATTATAGCCAATCCATATATCTCTATCTTTATAAAATCAGGTATATTTAGATGTTTATATATTTGTATGTACTTGATTCATTCTTAAACTAATTAACCGATCATTATGAATTTTGGAAGACAGCTACTAGGCGTAAGGGGTTCAAATGTCGACTATAATTACATTAATTTATTTTATGCAAACGGGTGTAAAAAAAAATGAGAGCCTTCATCAAAATTAGGATACTTACGATTTTCGTAAAATTTGAACAATAGGTATTAGATATCAATTAAAAAATATTCCCTACGTTTCAGTTTCTTGGGAGTATTTAAAATGTTTTTTAGCTGATGTAGTATGGGCACAACATCCCATTCGAAAATTCAAATATATCAGATTTGCATTGAATTTGATCATTAGTCATTAGACACTAATTAAGCAAGATTTCCTGAATTTCAATTTCTTTTTAAGACCTCTTAAGCTTAAACCTTAAATTTGAGATATTTTATGGAATTAAAATCATGCAATGGATTTTTATTATAATTAGAATCAAGATTGTAGAAATAAGGTTTTGTCTCATCATATCTTGATTTAAATTTTCATGAAGGGACATAAAAGTGGTTCACAGTTTTTCTGTCGGGGAATTATTCTGTTTTATATATATATATATATATATATATATATATATATATATATATATATATATATATATATATATAAATATATATATATATATATATATACTAACGTGAAAATCAACTTCTTAACGTCGGAAAGAGCCGAATCAAGACAGCAGACGGTGTACACACAAGGGATTCAATATACTTTCAGATTAAGTGTTATTATAATAATATTATATATACATATGTATCTGTATATATATATAAAGATATGAACACACACATACACACACACACACACACATATATATATATATATATATATATATATATATATATATATATAGTCTCGGAAGTTTCTCAACCATAAAAACTATATTAAAAAAAAAAAAAAAAAAAAATTATAGTCCCAAGTCTTCCAGTGGAAAATCACTCATGTAAGTCAATTTATTTTTTACAGTTATTATATTAGTTTATTTCTAACACTATTATATATATATATTATCAATAATAAATAACCAAATAATTTATAATAATTAACCACTTCCATATTTTGTCTGAAATCTTGATTTCATATTTACTCCCTTATATATATATATATATATATATATATATATATATATATATATATATATATATATATATATATATATATATATTATTTCTTTGATAATTGTTTTTATGATAATGTACTTTCAAAATTATTTTTAAAGAATAGAAGATGAATGTCAATATCTTATTAGGAACAAAACGACACAATGTTGTAAACTATAATTAATCCTGAATGATATCAATTATTTCCAAAAAAACAAATTAGGATTTCCCTCGTGTACGTGCTTTGTTTTAAATGGATAATACAATCTCAGCTGAGTAACTGTAATGAATCTACATCCTACAAACTGTGTTGTGTTCAAAGATGGTATCCACGTTTCTTTTGTATTATTTATCTTCAAAACTTGCAACAACATTACTACTTGGGACTCTATGAAGCATGACTCAATTTTTGTTTCAGTCATCTTTTCATGATGTCTATTATGCATTGGGGAGACTTTTATTGTTATTTCGATTTTGATATCTTTCAAAATCCTCTCGACCAACAAATAAATAGCTTGAAATGTGAAATAGAAGAGAATGCCATTCATCTTGTCTGTTTGAGGCAATAAAAGACGCAATGAAAAATTAATTAACATGTTTGAATAAATGTTAATTTTTCACTATATAAACGACCTCTGATCTCAAGATTTTATAGCCATAAACAATCTTAAATGAAATATATATATATATATATATATATATATATATATATATATATATATATATATATATGCGAGTGACTCATAACTGAATGGATAGGAGCGGTCGATATTCGATCCTAGTTCGAGGTACTTGCAAGTCTGGCCAAACTGAAGAGCTGTAATACAACGAACAGTCTTTCTGTAGATGACTACATACGCCCCCCCTTCTTGGGTTTAGCAATATGGTAATGGAAATCGCCAACTGTCATCAGCAAGAATGCAAAGCTCTTTGTGTAAACAAATGGAGCACTTTTGGCTATTAACAGTGTTTATAAACACTGAGACTTTGCTTATGTGAATAGACGGTCGAGTTTTGATCCCGGCTTGATGCACTTGTCACTCTAGCAACACTGAAGAGCTGTGATACAGCGAAACAGCCTGTCTGTGGATGACTACATTTGTATATCTATATATGACAATATGTCGCTCTATTTCTCATATATATATATATATATATATATATATATATATATATACATATATATATATACATATATATATATACATATATATATATATACATATATATATATACATATACATATATATATATATATATACATATATATATATATACATATATATATATATATACATATATATATATATATATATATATATATATATATATATATATAATAAATATTTGTTTTGTTTATTATCTATGCACGTATACATTTCGTCTTTTTTAATCGGGACTCATCAGCATAGAGATATAGCTCATGCGATTCGAAACCCCGGACTCCGAGTATTTTACAACTCAAATCCTGACATCTAGACCACATCTGGGCCACCGCTGAATAGCGAATAAATAGTGATAATTTTAACACTTTATTCGGCGGCTTGACGTCATAACAACGTTCACCTTCATGAAATCAACGATGCATTTAAATGTTTATTTGTGTATGTATATTTTTTTAAAAGTTGCCAGAACTGCTCAATATTAAAACTCAATGAATATTAACATTTCACAACGGAGAATATATTAGTAAACAATGGTATTTTAAATTCTAATTCAAACAAAAATTTTAAATACCATTGTTTACTTGGACAATGTATGTCTGCATATTTTTTTTTTTGTAATAGTGACAAAAATGACTATAATATTAACATAAGTATCTTATTAATATTGTCACTAACACGTGATTTCCGGAAAAAATATTACCTATAAATATCTAAGCACCATATTTTTACTCGATGACCACCCCTGAAAACAGATCCAGATGGATCCGAAAGTACTAGGATTATAAGTGAATATGGCAGATACATCGGCCAGTTCCCCCTTTAAACAAGGAAATACATAAGGAAATTAGAAAGGATCAAAACAAAAAAATTGTCCGTCGTATTTAATGAAATATGTGTAAAAGAAAAAATGCTGCCTATATATATATATATATATATATATATATATATATATATATATATATATATATATATATATATATATCTTCTAGATGAATAAATGCAAAAGTTTTTGTTTTTTTGTCACTCCTAAAAAAGTGGGGTGAGGTTATCTAAACACCATTCTTTCAAGTATTGTATATATTGTACTAAAGAAAGACCTATAGACATTCAAATATCTGTCTAATTTGCATAACTTCTTTTTTAACCGTCTATAATTAATTAATGTTTGCTGTTATTCATTTATGATTATATTATTTAATTCTCTCTGTGTATCTACTGTGTAAATTAACAGTTATTAATGTAAGTAATTTAATAAAAGAAAATGAATAAATTACGAAAAAACATTCTTAAAATATCAAGGGAGATAATTTTAGATGAAGCTAGCTAGAAAGATATACTTATAAGAAGAAGTGATTGGTATCTCTCTCTTTCCCCCTCTCTCGCTCTCTCGCTCTCCCTCTCTTTCCTTTTCTCTCAATAAAAAATAAAATTTGGAGTCGTCATTACCTGTCTTTCCCGTTCTCTTTCACCCTCCCCTTTTTTAACGACGATAGATTTTCTTTTTTTTATTATTGTTTAATGATTTATTTACAAAATAAAAGAGCAAAATATATAAATATAAAGGCTGGAATAAAAACGTATTTTACTTAAAATACAAACCAATAATATTGAACTTTCTGTTTAAATTGTAAGCTTTTTTTAATTTAAATTTTTTTTTTCACTTCTTAATAAATTTCTAACCCCACCCCTAATATTAAATAAATTAGAAAAACAGGCATGCTGACTATTTTGATTAACCCCTTACTCTTTAGGAAAAGGGATATTTTTTCTTTCATTTGGCGTTGATTCCTATTTCAGTCACGTAAATTATTTAAAGTGAAATAAGTTTCGGCATTACTCATAATGACCATATATTTTGTTTTACTTAAACTATGTTTTAGTAAAGAAAACAAAACAAAAAAAGAAAAGACTAAGGGTCGTAAGTTATATGAATTTTCATCGTACACGTGAAATGCCAAAATAAAAATTAAGAGGTTAGCTAAGGAAGAACGATTACTCGCGGTTATAAACATGTCTTTTTTAATTAAAGAAATATCAAAGGAAGTTATCGTGGTTCATTAACTTGCATACTTCTCTTTGTTTATAAAGATGGCGACTATATTTTTTTAGCCCACTTTGCATTTCGGCATTTTAACTTGCCATATCATACTCGCAGGCATTACTTTCTTCTTTTATCGAGCGATACTCCTAGGTATTACCTCATCTATCTTGGAGGGGGTATTTTCGATCAAGCAGACCCACATCCTTTTTTTTGGGGGGGGGTGGGGTGGGGGTGGGGGGGGGATACTCCGACGCTTTACCTTCTCCTTTAGGGGTTTGTGTAATATATTTTCATTCCTCATAATACATTCTTCCTGAGCATTACCTTATGGGACAGTATAATATATGTTCGTTCCTCACGATATTATCGACCCAGGATGACTTTCTCCCCTTTTTCATGGATCGGGGTAGTTTACTATATATTCTGTTTCATGATATAATCCTCCCAGGCATTAATTCCTCTTTTGGGGGGAAGGGGTAGTGTTCGTTCGTCATGATATAATCCTCTTAGTCATTACCTCTTCCTGTGGGGAGGTAAATGTATGCAGTTTGTTCATTATGATATCATGCTCCCGACCTAGCAAAAATATACGACCAGAGGGAGCATATATTTGTTAGTATATATATATATATATATATATATATATATATATATATATATATATATATATATATATATATATAACATTTGTAGTACACTAATTAATTTGTGTTTCGACACAGATGCGTCTTCTCAAGACTGTCAAAAAAGCGAAAATCGGTTTTGAAATTTGACCAGAAAACCAAATGTGAAAAGAAGAAAAAAAATAACGAGATTGAGTTAATCAGTCTGGAATACTAGATTAAGTAACGCTCACACCTTTTCCTCCTCGCTATAACGTCGTGTGATTTCCATTTACCTAATTTAATTAGGAAATAAAAATGAAAATTTATTTAGCGTTAAATTACTAAGATATACTTTTTATATAAAAAAAAACAATTTAAATGTCATCCCTATAATATTATTATCAGAATATTCAATTATATTTAATCTGAATTTAATATTCAGATTAGAAGATTACACTTCGAAATTATAAAAACCTTATCCTTTATATAATTGGTAATGGAAAGTGATACATCCACTAAACCAGATTATAATTATATGAGTGTGTACAATATTTTTACTACTTGAAATCAACTACCTTTCTTCGTCCTTACATTTAAATAAGTGGAGAATATACATAAAATCCTAACTATATTATTATTAATTTAATTACAAACCCTGATTAACCTAACACATTTTATAACTAATTTACTAGCTCACTTAAAATTTGCTCCTCTTTAAAACGTGGAGGTTATACTAATAAACCTAACTGTATTATTAATTTTTAATTTTTAGTTAAATCTCCAAATATATTAGTTAACTTAAAAACTACTACACTACAATTATTTATGAGATTAGTTTTGTACTTATCAAAGGATGCCTTAGTTTTTATGTTATATTTTATAGTTTATTTATGGTGGATTTACTAGGTTATTACCACACTTATTCAGAGTGAACTGTTTGAAGTGCCTACAATTAAATTTTATCTCATCTCTTTGATTCAAAAAACATTCTTATCAGTACATAACAATAGCCAACTTCTTACTAAGACAAAGAAAACAGGTAACGTTGTGCAATGTAGGTGTTGAAGTCTGTTTTTAGAATGCTCCATTTAAGTAAAGGTACTATATTATTTTCTTTTAGAGATAGTATGTACTTAGATATTAAGCTTACTTAGTCATTATCTGGGTTATTAAATGAGCTTTTGCGGTTTCTGTATCTAGCCTTAAAATCAGTATTTGTACACTCTATGTAAATTCTTTTTAAATTGAGCTTGTTTTCTGGGAACACAGTTCCCAGATATACTATACTTTTTGATAGACACTTTTCCCGCAACAGGCATTCGCTCTTATTTTTTCAGCTATATTCATTATTGTTGTTATTATTTTTTTGTGTGTTGTTAATTCTATTGTTATTTTTTCCTATTTGTCTATTATGACTTAATTATTTTTCTAAGTTATTTGTACAACTATAACTAAGTTTAGTGGTGTTTTTATTAACTATTTCATGTAACGGGTTATTTGTTGGGAAATGTCGATTTTAAAGATTAAGAAACATATGTCCAATGTTGGACGTGAGTAGCAGATTAAACAGTGTGGGGGGGGTATACCAGATAATTATCCGCTTTCTATTTTTCCTTCTAGCGTTCCTTTTCTTTCTGTCGTGGTATTCAATGTTGGTGTTAACATAACAACTATTTCGTAAAGCGTTGTTATAGGTATAACTTACTACAAAAAATCCTTCATTAGAGGAATTATTGCTAATTCTATGACCAAATGATATTCAGATATGCTTAATAGCATCATGTGGATGATTCGACTTGGGATTAATATATATTGGGTCGTAATTTTCTTTCTGTTACACCGGCCGTTCAAATAGAAGAGAAACTACACCAGTTCTCACTATAAATAGTGCGAGTAGACAATCACCAAGGGAAAAAAGGACAGTATTGTAATTTTCTAGCCGAGTGCCAGTCAGTTTCCTTACCTTTGTACCTTTTATGTTAATAAACTTGTTATCTTAACCCAACCTCGACTTGACTTCTTCTTTCATATATGGCTTATAATTTCCATGGTTAAGTAAAGGTTAAATGTAACATCTAGGAAATTGGTAATCTTAATTCCTGCTGTGATTTCAATTTTAAGTCCTAAATTCTTCATAGTTTCGTATATCAACTTTTTATTTCTTTCATCCATTAGTATTTCTAATTATATCTAAGCCGTTATCCCTACACAATCCTATATTCTTAACACTAATCACTCCACACACACACACATACACACCCACAAACACACACATATATATATATATATATATATATATATATATATATATATATATATATATATATATATATATATATAGATATATAGATATATATATAGTAATCCAGGTAAGGATAAAAATCCAAATAATTTCAACCGGGCTTATAAAGAGTGCTCAATATCAAATAGAGCTTTTATATATATGATTATTTTTATTTATACATACATGTATATAATCTGCGACATTGGTATAATACTACTATTATTATTACCATTACGATTATTATCATTATTATTTTTAGTATTATTGGTATTGTCATTATTATTACTATTATTATCATTATTATTATTATTATTATTATTTCATAGTAGTCTCAACTTTTGAATGTTTTTAGTCGGAGTTTTCTTTTTTGAACATCAAGTCAATTCTCTTGACCTTAGACATTCAAACTGTACACTTTTGCTGTTCCTAACAGGCAAGCCTTTTGCAGAATTGGAAATAACATTGCCTCGTCAATCTGTTTAAGCCATTTATGGTGGCTTTTTGTTATAGTTCCAAGCGTTCCAATTACAATGAGAATCACCTTTACTTCTTTACATTTCCATAGTCTAACTAATTCCCATTTTAGGTCTTGATATTTATTTATTTTTTCTGTGTTCTTTCTCCTGCACTCTGGTATCGAAGGGACAGGCTATATCAATTATTAAACAAGTTCTCTTGTTTTTGTTTAGAAAGATTAAGTCGGGTTTGGGATGTTCAAGAACTTTATCAGTCTGTATGCGCATGTCCCAAAGAAGTTTGACATTGTCATTCTTCTGTACCACTTCTGGTTTATGCTCATACCACTTCTGATTGTGGTCCGATTCATAAAGTTTGCATATATTCCAGTGTAGCACCTGAGCGACTTTGTTGTGTCTCCATTTTTTATACTGATGTTGTGCTAGCATTGGGCATTCAGTACAATATGCGCTAAGGTTTCTTCTCTTTCATTACACAATCGGTATTTCTGCAGTTTTTTCAATGTAATGTTTGCTGAACCTAATGCGGATGTATTGTTCCTGGGCTGCCATTAAGGTGCTATCAGTAGATCTTTTGAGATCATCCTGACCAACCAATTCCAGTTGTCATTATCTCTAAATGCAGTATTCTTAAATAATACACTGTGTAGTTTCTTTCCAAATAATTTTAACTCTCTCTCTTGTAACCTTTGATTCTTTTTCACCCCAGTTCTTAGTATTTCCTCTATTTTCATTTCACAAAGAAGAATCTCATTACTTTCAGAAATATATTTATATAGACAACCTTCTTATATATTCACAACATCTTCAACACTAAGTAGACCTCGACCACCTTCCTTTTCTGCATCTCTTTTCTTTGCAAAATCCCCATAAATTGTAAGCATTTTCCGTGTTTTGGTATCCAAACATTTTAGTTCATCTACATTCCAGTCAAGTATACCGGCAGTATATCGAATGATAGCTACTGCTTTGGTCCTGATAGCATAGATTGTATTTTGACTATGGAGGTGTGATTTAAGAATAATCCTTACTCTTCTGTTGTACTCAGCTGTGACCTGTTTCCTTGTTTTTAATCTTATCCGTCTCCAGAATTCATAAGTATTTGTAGCCCCTCCCACTGCCTACATTCTTCATCAGATCAGTTGTTGGGAGTTCAAGGCCATCTGAATAGGCAAGTTTACCCCTTTTTACAACAAGAATGGCACATTTAGTGATGCCAAATTCCATTCGTATGTCGTCACTAAATAATTTAACCGTATTCATTAGGGTATCAAGTTGAGTTTCATTCTTTTCAAAAACCTTAAGGTCATCCATGAATAGTAAGTGGTTGACTGTAGGTAGCCCTTTCTCAAGTCCATATCATGCCTTCACATTATGTAAGAGAAGTGTCATTGGGATCAAACTAATGACAAAAAGCAAAGGGGAAAGACTATCGACCTGGAAAATCCGTCTTCTGATTTTTTTATTATTATTATTATTATTATTATTATTATTATTATTGTCGCTATTACCATCCTTTTATTATGTCAATTAACTTTAACAAATTTTTAGTTAATTTTGGTTAATTTTACTTAATTTTCCTAATGTTATCATCCTTATTATTTCATTGCCATCATAATTAACAATAAAATATAAAGTTAAAAATAGAATAAAGAATGATAAAAAACTAAAACAAATAATTAATATAAAAAAGATAATACAAATTTAGGCTTAACACACACCCCACCTAGAATCATGGCCATGGATAAAGACTGCTTCTTCCCTCTCATATCGCCCAGAATATTGATGCGTGAAAGTAAATCTAAACACATACCCAGACATTAACTTGCCATTAAAATGTGCCACGACAATTTGACCCCCTTTTCTTTTCTTCATTCACAACATGAGTTTACATTATATTTAATTTTCGACGGTTTCAAATATGACCACGTGACCTTCCAATCTTAAATTTTGAATTTCGTTTTCTTTTTCTTTTCTTTTCTTTTCTTCCAACTTCATTATTTCCAAATATGACGTAATATATATATAGGGGTTGGACAAAATAATAGAGACACCTTGTAAATTTTGCATCAATTTTAAAACACTTATAAAAATTGAAAAATAATTACCAAAATGTTTGTTTCATTTTTTATTTATGGTTATTGTTGTCATGAATTAATTGGTTAAATTCTTTTTTTTTATTGAGATAGTTTACATTAGTAAGAAAAGTTTAAATGGCAGATCTATCAGATTTCCAAAGAAGACAGATTGTTGGTGCCCGTATGGCAGGTGCTACTGTAACGGAAGTGGCTGAGGAACTCTCTCGACGGTGATGAAAGCCTATGAAAAAGAAGGGAAAACATCTTCCTCTAAACAAAATTCTGGAAGAAAGTCGAAGCTGTCTGAAAGAAATCGTAGAGCCCTTATAAAGATTGTGACAAAAGAGCACAAAACCACGGCACCCCAAATTACAGTAGAGCTTAACAATCATCTGGATAATCCCGTTTCAACAAAACTGTTTGCCGAGAGCTTCACAAGGCTGGATTTATTTAATATTTCAAAGTGTTTCCATTATTTTGTCCAACCCCTGTGTATATGATGGCTGCATATTCGTGTTCGAGCATTGCCATTGCTTGACTATTTACCACAGTGTCATGTAAAAAATTAAGATCATTAAGTTTTCAAACAATGCCTACATGTGAAGCTTTTTTTTGTGGAAAAGCTTTGTACAAAAAATCTCACTCTATAAGCGACGTCTACATCATTGAAAGCAACAGCCCCTGCAGGAATTATGTCAGTTTTTCTTCTGCCTTAACGAAGACTATAAGGGACATCTCTTTCCATGTTTTTCTCACACTCTCAGACATCAACCTCAGCATTTCTATTTTCCGATCATTGATTAAAGAAGGTTCATCAATCCTTAGGCTTGACTGAGAAGGAGGGTGGACAGCACCCTCTCCCATCAGCATTATAAACAAGGTTATGTATAATACATACACACACATATATATATATATATATATATATATATATATATATATATATATATATATACACCCATACAATAATAAATAAAGTGAGAGGATATCAAACAGAATATATTAAAATATATATATATATATTAGTGATATTTTAAGCTGAATTATTTCGACATTTGATTATTGGGGAAATGGTCGTATAATCAGTACCATTGGAGAGCCATGAATATTATAACTGTCCTGTTTTTAAATCTCCGAAACAGTTACATGGTAAACAGCTGATGATCCCCGTGTTAATATTAGACGCTTAAGGTCTCCTGTTTTTGTTTCACTCTTAGATAATTAACCCCCCCCCCATTTTTTTTTTTTTTTTTTTTTACTTATATTTTTTCATTTATTAATTTTCCAACGAATGTTAAGTCTGCAATATCTTGGATTTAGTTAGTTTGTCTGGGGATTTAAACTGCATTTTACATTTTTTTAATGACTCAGAGCTTCTTTAGACTATATATATATATATATATATATATATATATATATATATATATATATATATATATATATATATACACACACTTTAATACTAATTGACACATATACATGGTTAATAAACAGAAAAATATAAATGGTTTAATAAACACTCGTCTATATATGGCTGGATAAACAGACATATATAAATGACTTAATACATATACACATATATATATCTTGTTTAATATATACACATGTTTTAATACACATATACATGTATACATAATTGTATACACACACAAATACGTCTAATTTAATACACACACTTACACATAATTTAGTGTACACACATATAATTTAGTAAACACATACACATTTTAATTTCTGCACATACACACACATAACCTTATAAACTTATGAAAATATATCATGTATGTCTACATATCCATAAATTTACCTTCATGTGTGTATGCCTCCATTTATATATGAAGAGGAATCTACATTCGCTGAATATCTCTATAAATGTCTGCGAGTTTGTTTTAATGCATTTTATTATTTTTCTTGAAATTCACTAAAGTATTTCTGCCCATTTAAAGAGGAAAAGGAATCTGCCTTTCATCTTCAATACCAGCCACCCATTACCACAGCTTTTCTGCAACCTTGAAACGTAATCCCCGTTATCCCCCTGCCTTCCATATTACCAGACTCATCATCTTTCCCTATCATCATCATTACTACAATTATCATAATCATCTGATCTTCCCGTATACTTTTCTCGCAGTCAATTTTCCTACTTCGTTGCATTGCCAGCATTTTCTGAGCGCAACCATCAATTTAGTATTCCTAGCGGTCATTGTTGCATCCCTTTTCCCCACTAATCACCCCTCCCCACTGTCATTGTCCGTGATTCTGTTCCCTCAGGTTTGACCAGCCTCTGCAAATCCGTAAAAGGTTTCTCTGTTTTGTAACACTTTGTCTGATTCCATTCGAACTCATAACTATCAGATTGCATTACCCCTGAAGCAAATTATAGGCTTGACTAATAAAATATTTTATTGGGCTCTAATAGCACTAACATCAGTATGACAGATTGTCTACGTTCTTTTTTAGGTTTTAGGAGTGGTAGGTTTAGGGTCTTTTACTAGTTTCTTCTTCACTTGTTTTACTCATCTTTCTCTCTCAATTCCACAGAGTTGGCAAAGAAATAAAAGATTTTGGTTCTTCTGCCAATTAAGGTTCTGTTAGTGAAAGAGTCGTTTGGCTGAAAGTACAGGCATCATTTCATATTCTTTATATTTGTTTTTCTTTTCTGTATGATTTGATTAGTTTGTTTTACGGCATATCAACCATCTATGGGTTATTTAATGCCGAATAAAGTTGTCAAATATAATTCTATAGGTAGGATAATTATTTTATATTCCTAGAATACATTGCATTACTCTTAGAAAAAATTACTCTTAGAAGGAAATTTTGCAGAAAGGGTACCATCATTACTCTAAAAAACAAACACGACTCCCAGAATGCATTGCTCTCAGAATACATTACATATTTTATCTCTCTGCATGGGGTTGCAGTCGGCGAATTCGTGGCCAGTCTTTTTTATTTGAATTCAAATAACCTGTGAGTTATTTCAAGATTCATCTCTATCTTTATAAAGTTAAGTATGTTTATAGGTACAGGATTCACTCCTAAACTATCATTATGAATTTTGGAACCCAGTTGCGAGACGTAAGGGACATAAAAGTGGTGCCAAACTGTTTTGTTTAAGGAATTAATGTTACCCATCCTGAAACGGGTATTTTTCTACTTCTTTATATTTGTTTTTGTCTTCTTTTTTATTTGAATTTTCAGTTATTCCAAGATTTATCTATTCCATAATTCTCTCACTGGAGTGTTAATCAAGGTTTTACTGTGGACAGTAGGTACGGCTATCCTGAGAGAAAATTATTTATCAAACCTACTAGAAATGTTGATTATCTTGTTTTAAATTTATTTTCCAATTATTTTTCGTTTTTATTAGGAAGCAGAGGCGGGCAGAGGAGGGGGGGGGGGGTAGACCTTTCCTTTTTTTATGGAAATTGCTCAAGACAAGGCATGAATCCACTTGATGTGAGGAGTTAAAAAAAATACTACTTCAAGGTCAAAAATATCCAACGATAAGTGCTAGATGGATAGATTCCGGCCCAGAAAACGGCCATTCTTCCCCCTTTGTCAGAAACATCGCGCATGGAATGTGAGGACTAAAGGACAAAATAATGACAATGAGAGTTACAAGACTATCGAAAGTAAACCCAAGGTCCACTTTCTACTCTCCTAGACTTGAAAGGGCATCCAATCATATTTAAATTACCTCCTTTTCTCATAATATTTCTCAGTACTTATACTTGAGCCTCTGAAGAATACAATCAAGAAGTTGGCTCCAGGCATCACCAAGGCACCACTAGACCTTTGCATGCCACTGGTCTGAAGTGAGTGATTTTGAGTGCAAAATCGCCTATAGAATTTGTGAAGCAGAGTCCAAATCCTTTCGGTTCTCTTGGAATAGGAGGGAAGGAAGAAAAAACGAAAAAAAAACGTGAGAGTAGTAGGGAAAGAAGAAAGAAGGAAAAAAACGTGGGAGTAGGAGGGAAAGAAGAAAAGAAAGAAGGAAGGAAGGAGACGTGGGATTAAGGGGCGAAATAATATCGTGAGGTATTAATTCTTTACCTTCCCTATCACACAGATATGAATAAAATAACATTTTGTCATCAATTAATATTTTAAAATAATTATTTAAAGTAAGTGTTTTGTTTCAACTTTAAATAACTGTTGTGTACTTGGACGATTCTATTCAACCACTGGCAGGTTCATAGGTTCCATCCTCATTGTTCTTTGGGTTGGAACGAAGAATGAGTTTTTTTTATCTTTTCTTTATTTAAAATGTTTGAAACGTGCTAAAATTTTAGAAAACTATTAAATTTTGCATTATCTGCATGTAATTTAAATTTAATTGAAATTCAGACTTCCCTAAGGACTCTTTTATAAAATAATATTAATATATATAATCTATATTCCCCACGCCAATACATAGACTTCCTGTTCCAAATCTCATAAAAATCGATCATGGTTCTGGAGTTCTGATAATCCACTGCATCTTCACAGACGATTACCATTTCATCACGATTCTCTACTGTCATCATTTCCTTGCTGCAGTTGACATTTAGACTAAATGTTTATTTGTTTTGAGTATGTTTGGGTGACAGATAAGATCACACAGAGATGTGTGCATAACGTTGGATTACAGTGACAAACACGTGTACAATATGAGTACCATTCTCTGAGCCTCTTTGATTTTAACCTGGTGACATGCCAAGGCAAGATCACCAGTAATCATTTTGGCTACAGGTTTTACATCAGAATTTACATCTTGCCAAAGACCTAGCTGAGGAGATCCCGTCTACTTCACTTTTAAAATAGAAGTGACCCTTTCCTCCTAGACAGAGAGTCATCAAAAACTGAAGAACTGTCACCCCAAAGTTATAAGATGCCTTTTTACTCATTTCTACCACAGAAATTTTAGGAGATGGATTTAGGTATAGAGGCTCTTTGATACACTTATTGTTTGAGATATTTAAGCAGGTAATGAGAGCTTATCCTCAACAGCCAACCTGATAATAACAACTTTCGAAATTATGGCATATATAAAAAGATACATATATAAATATTCTTTCTTTTAGTGTATAGATTAGCAGAACCCTGTGGAAATTCCACAGTTGATTTCTTCATTGAAATTAAAACTTTTGAAAGGTTTAAATCTTTTAATTTGTAATAATTTTGGATTATAGTGTCATTTGATATTAAAAGTACGAATAAAATATTCATATTTTGATTAATAAATTTTTGTTAAAAAATTTGGAATTAAATAAACTTGTATAATAATCAGTTGCCGTCTGCCTCTTGTTTACATGTACAAAGAAAGTTGTATTAATACTAGTACTGCGTCGAGTATTGATGAATTGCCTCCCTTTGATGTAGCTCATGCATATTGGCAGCATTACAATAGTGCTAAGTGAAGAAAAACTAGACTTAATAGATAGATGTGTAAGATTCAGTTTACACAATGATTAGACATTGCTAAAAGATATTTTGCTAAATAACCACAGATTTTCAAGAAATATGTTTGGTAAATGCTGAAGTTATTTTCAAGACTAACAATATGCAACTTTGATCTATTTACTTATATCAATATGATTTTACGTTTTGAATATAATTTGTAAACAACTGTCTGCAGAATATTTTTTAATTCTAAAAACAACATAACAACCGACAATTTTTCTTTAAATGCTGAATATTAACAAAGGCGAATTAACTCTGAATTTTGATATTATTTTCAATAAGAAGCCATTTTCAAAAACATCAAATGGAAAACAATCTATGACCTTTAATCACCTGGCTATAAATGTCTGACCACACAAAAACGAAGTAAACTCTAATTCAATTCTACTAAAATTATGCATTTTTATTTGTTGATATGAAGAAATTCTTTGAACTTATTTTTTAATAATTTGGTTTATAATAAAATCAATATATAAGTTTTCACTTTGTTTGCTTTGGTTAATGTACATCAAATTAACCCTTTTGGGGTTTATTTAATGCAAAAAAGAAAGAAAGATGCCAGTCACGTTTGAACAATTATGCTACAACCATCAAGTAATATATAACATATTTATTAAATTTACTTGTACATCACAATAGTAGATGAATTAATTTTCCTTCCTTACAAACCGTTAATCTTTCATTCTGTATGATATATTCTACATGATGCAAGCGGCCTTTTATTATTCTTCACCAATGTATTTTTAAGAAGTATTTCACTTTTTTTTATCTACTTAATGTATTAGTTCCTAAAATCTTTCTATTTCTTCCTTTAAAATTAATAAAATAAGAATTTATCTTAACAACAAACAATATGCGGTTATTTTACTCTGATTAAGCTGAGTGGAAGTGGTAGGGGAAATATAAGGGGAGACAACTGCTTACTTAAAAAAATAATTTGTCTTTCCCAATCACATATGTAAATTAAATGTGGATATATTTGGTAAATATTAAACAAAATATGTTCCTCTGTCGAGTATAACTTTCTTTGGATTATCTTGTTACTTTTTCTATGCAAAAGTGTTTAATTTAGTGATTAAGCGGTTTCTCACTACATTGAATTTTTATGTCTCTGAATCATGGCTTATTAACTCAGAACATATTAGAAGGGAATCTATCTTCAAAGTTTTAATGACACAAAAACTTGTTCTAAGTAGAAAATTAGTGTGGATTTTTAAAAACCATGCAGGATGCAGAAATACCTGGTTTAGTTGAACACCTCTGAAATCAAGCTCCTCTCCTTTCACCACCAACGCTCGCATCCCTCTTTTGCTCCAGTCGAAATGAATGGTTTTCTTATTGAAGAAGCTCCTTGTTTTGATAAGCTCTAGGACAGACTTTTACTCCAGACCTAAAATAGAAGACGTATATTTAGTCTGTTGTGAAGGTTGCTGGATAAGTAGTTGGTTTGGTTTGGTTTGTTTTATTGCATATCAACCATTTATGGATTACTTAATGCCGAATAAAGTTGTCAGATATAATTCTATAGGTAAGATAATTATTTATATTCTGAGAATACATTGCTCCTAGAATACATTGCTCTTAGAATACCGGAATACACTGTTCTTAGAATACATTACTCCCAGAATAGATGTCTCTTAGAACATACTGCGCATAGAAGGAAATTTCACAGTGAAAGTGGGAACATTACTCATAGAAAGGAACTCTATTGAGAGAGAGGCATTACTCTAAGAAAACACCACTCCAAGAAAAACACCACTTCAGAAAACATTACTTATCTGAAAACATTACTCTTTGGTATTGGTAATCTTCTTGATTCTCAACTTCTAGTATCCATTTGAGGAGAAAAATAAAAAGGAGAAATAAGGTTTTGATTTCTTGAACAATCAGATAGAATTATACGGTTGGGGATGAACTTACAGATACTATGGCATGATGTGACCAGTTGATTAATCGGATCATACCTCTCCGATATCCCGTCTAGCCGAAGTAAGGACTGAAGTGGAAGAATGTCTCAGTCACCAGGATTACATCCTATGGCATCAGGGATCGCCACTCACGGCCAACAGGTGGCCCTGTTTTCTGAACGGGGGAGGGGAGGACTCCTCTGCATGTGGTTGCAGTCGGCGAATTCGTGACCCTGCTGACAGGGCAAGATAAATAGTTGGATCATTCTACCACTCTAGACAGTACCTAAATCTAGATGAAATCCTCTCTCTATATATAAGCCAGATACGCCGAAAGATGGAATACTTCTGTCACATCTGAGGAGGTACTACAAAGATTATTCTTTCCTGCCTTGACAGAGTAGAAAATCAACTTTAAAATCTAGTGCAGGATGATCTCTTTGCCACCCTACAGCGCCTTTCTCATAGAAGAGACATTGCTAGTCTCTCTCTACTCTTTTGCTATTTTCATGGAAGGTTCTCGACTGAGCTCCAATCTTTAGTTTCTCCTCATAAGACATTCAGAGCAAGAACTTGTTTGGCTACCACAATGGAAAAAACTTCCCTTTCTTCTTTTGTGCCGAGCATCAGGCAGAATTTCCATGGACAGAGCTTCGTTGCAAGGACTTCCCGCTTGTGGAACATATTACCGTGGGAATGCTTCCCTGCTGATTACAACTGGGTCATCTTCAACTCCAATGTCAACAAATTCTTGTAGTATATTGCCTCTTAAATAATCCAACTCAGTTCATACCGTTGATCAATGTTAGTACTCCCATAGTTTTCCTCATCTTTCGGCTGACAATCATTCCGTTTCATTAACCTTTATCCTCGAGTGGCTCTCGGCCTTGATAAGTGGTGATCTAATAGTAATAAAAAATGTCCAGCTACAGAGTTACCCCACTCAGTGAAATAAACTGGCAGATATTGTTAGATCATCCCAGTTCAATTGGTGACCTGACCAAATAATTGATAGAATTATTGACACATCCTTATTAATTTCAAATAACATTTGCACTTAAACTTCTTGAGTTTAAAAACCGAGAAATATATTTAACTAGTATACACACTTCATCAAAAATGTATGCTTCACCAATGTTCACACTTGCTATTTGTCTAAATATATTACTAAAATCTTTCCTTGCTTCTGTATTATTGGGGCAATGAAATTTTCATCTCTTATTTAGAAGAGTCTGTTGAAAGGGGATAATAACTGGGTTTTTTTTGTTGTAACCATAATCCATGAGGAAAATCCAGAGAATTATCAAGAAAATTTTTTTTAAAAGGGTACTTATGCAGTTTACAGACAGAGCTGAAATAATAAAGTTATAATTTAGAAAGCCATTCTTACTTAACCTTGGGAGGTGGGGATTGATTAACTATTCTGCATAAGAACTCTTTTTAAAACTTATTTTCTTACTAATTCTCTAGATTTTCCTTATGAATTATCTCCCCTTTCAACTGACTCCTCTGAAATAAAAATGAAAATTTCATCTGCCCCAATAATACAGAATCATAGAATTACGTCAGTAAATTAATTTTTAATATACAAGTTATTATTATTTCTGATGACCTAAAGAAAAAAAAACACCCACTGCTGACTTTTAATTATAAAGTGATGAACTTTCTTCTGAATTTATTTCAGGCGGTAGAGTAAGTCTGAGGTGGTTATTCGACTTATTATCTGCTTTTGAGCCCCCCCCCCCTATCACTTGAAATGGTTTCGTTCGAGGTCTAAAAAAATTGTTTTTCATTTGCATGATAGGATGGAAGTATATATATTTATTTATATACAAAAAAATATACATCGGTTTTTTATTATTATTTATATACAGATTTTTCTTTGCTCTGTCGTTTTCAGTTTCCTCGTTGACATTCAAACTTGCAAACATGTCTTTTAATTTTACTCGTAGATTTTGGACAAAACAAATTGCGTAAAAGAGATTTTATTTTTATATTTTTTGCTGGAGAAAAGAGGAAATCTTAACAACTGATGTTTATTGAATGCTTTGGATTCTGTGTCCAAACTAACAATAGATAATTTGATAGACAAAAGTTAACACCTTTATAAACTCTTTCAAAACAAAAATCAGTGTTCTCATAATTTGGCCGAATATTAAAAGAAATCTAAAACAAAACTGTATCAAGTAACCTTGTCAGCAAGTTTACCCCAATCAAGTTATGAACTTGATGAAGTTAAATGTTTTTCTTTAATTCATTAATATTCTTCTTTTAAGCTTTTCCAAAATGTTCCAATCACCAACAATGTCAAGAAACACACTTACACACATCTTAATCTTCGAAACTACAAAAACAAAACAAAGCAATCTCATAACTTACAGTTTGTGAAGTTATTGTGTTAATATAAATGTGTTTAATGGTGTATATGAAGGAATTCCATACATTAAAACATTCATTTGAATAACTATGGAACTTTTTTTTCTATAGGATTTTTTGTCACGTCTCTCTCTTATTTTGATATAAATTACACAATTTTTCATATATATATATATATATATATATATATATAAAATTAAAGTCAAAAGTATAGACTTGAGTAGAGTATAAATGGACAAAAGAAAAGAACACCTTCAAATGTAAGGGAAACTGGAATAAAATAATGACATTCAATACTCAGATATTGCAGGTATTAAAATGATCAGCGCCAAAGCTACTGATATATATATATATATATGTATATATATATATATATATATATATATATATATATATATATATATATATATATATATATATATATGTGAGAGAGAGAAACAGAGTTCTCATAAAAATATGTATTTAGTATATACTCCTTATAATATCCGAAAATGTTTCATATTGCAAGCTCAATGAAGTTGTATTACAAGCTGCAGAGCATATATACTTTATAGCTGAATTCTAATGACCTTTGCTGTGAAACGTGCGTAAGATATAGAAAAGGTATTATATTTTGAAAAAATAAATTAAAAATGTTTTGTTTGTGAGACGAAAAAGAAATACAGGTATTCACCGAAATAAAAAAAAATAAAGAAATTGTAAGCATAAATGAAAATTATGGTTTTGGATTGATTTTTCCAATATCATTGGAATGCAACTATATATATATATATATATATATATATATATATGAGTAGCCAAGAGCAACTCGAGGATAAGAGTTTAGTAAAACATTTACAGCAAGAACCCGTCTAGCTACAACCACAGCAAAGAACTTTATTTTCTCGCTCTCTGTACCACAAACCAGATGGAACATCCACGAAAAAAATTTATTTCCTAGAACATCCCATCTGTGGAACAAGATATCACGAGGCTGCTTCCGAATCAACTGCCACCTGATCGTTTTCAAGTGTAATGTAAACAAATACTTGAGCTGTTCTCTTGCATAATCAATTCCTCTTAAGTAACCTTCTGCCCAAATCCACCAATTGTTTCCTATCCTCTCTTGGATACGTTCATAATCTAACTGACACTCTCTTATCCTTGAGTGCCCCCCCCCCCCGGGCTTTGATAAACGGTGACCCATTAGTATATAAATGGAATGATTGTTAGCCAAAAGATGAAGAACACTACTGATCAATAGAATGAGACAGTTTATGACAAGTATTTGTTGATGTTGGATTCGAAGACGACTGTATTGTAATCTGCAGGGAAGCAGTCCCAAGGTTATGTGGTCCACAGAAAGTAAGCCCTTGTGAAGAATCTCTGTCCATGAAAATTCGACCTGATGTGAGGCACATGGAGGAAGAAAGGAAAGTGTTTTTCCATTGTGATGTAGTAATTATTATAAATATATATCTACGCTTAAATAAATTTTCTGTACCCCCTCTTTATAATTTTTCTCCGTTGATAATATTTTTATTTGCAGTTGCTTTGGATATTACATTTACTGTTAAACATTTATTCGTGGGCAATTGTTTCTGATGCTACAATTTCATGAATTAGTATTGTAAAAGGATATTATTATGCGTAATAGAAATACTATCACTATTAATATGTATGCTATTTTTATTACCATTATTACTACGACTATTAGTTAAGTACATTGTGTTTCTTCATTTTCCATGCAATATTAACTAATTTTTAGTTTTATTAAACACTAGCAAATATATGCTCCCTCCGGTCGCATATTTTTACTAGGTCCAGAGCATGATATCATAATGAACAAACTGCATACATTGACCCCCCCACAGGAAAAGGTTATGACTAAGAGGATTATATCATGACGAACAAACACTACCACCACCAAAAAAAGAGGAGTTAATGCTTGGGAGGATGGTATTATGAAACAGAATAGATAGTGTAGCAGTTACCTCCTCCTTTCAAAACATAACTACACCGGTTTGCCGGTAGGTGTCGCTTTTTCACCGACAGGTGGCACTGTAAAGCGACACCAGAGTTATCTGCCCTTCTGACTATAAAAACCGTTGCAAACGGAAAATCCATCTCTCTTTCACCGACCAGCCTCAGCAGAACAACGCTGGCACCAGCGCTCCGTCTCTCTCTCTCTCTCTCTCTTCTCTGGTCGACAGAACGACGCTAATACACTAGCGCTTCATCTCATGCTTTTCTCTTCAAATGGCATCGGCATAACAACTACCAACACACGTGGTCAAACAACGGTAAGAGTTCTCAACTCATTTTCTTTGTGTACGGCTTTCAAAGACTTTCCTCTCGCCGGATTCATTTCCTCTTATACCTTTTTCAAGAACTGTTTTTCCATCGACACACATGCATACATCACACACTTCACCATTCCACGTACACACACGTTCAATAAACGTTATTTGAACTACTTCATTTTTGTTTATTAATTATTACTCTGTCTTTGCATGCAACATTGCTTGATTTACTGAACACGTTTATAATCGGGAGAACACGACCCTCGATCCTAACAATAGTAATCCACCCCGACACCCTAAAACAGGAAGAAAGTCATCGTGGGACGATGATATTGTGAGGAACGAACATATATTATATTCCCCCCACCCTCAAAAAAGAGAAGGTAATGCTCAGGAGAAATGTATTATGAGGAATGAAAATATACTACACACACCACCAAAGGAGAAGGTGAAGCGTCGGAGTATCCACCCAAAACACACAAAAAAGGATGTGGTTATGCTTGATCGGAAACACCCCCTCCAAAATAGAGGAGGTAATATCTGGGAGTCTCAACCTATAAAAGGAGTAGGTAATGTCTGCGAGTATGGTATGGCAAGTTTTATTGTACACGTAAAGTGCCGAAATGTAAAGCGTGCTGAAAATATAGCCGCCATCTTTATAAACAAAGCAGAGCTAAGAAAGAACGATAACTTCTTTCATATTTTTTTAATCAAAAAAAGACATGTTTATAACCGTGAGTAATCGTTCTTCCTTAGCAAGCCTCTTGGCTTGTTTTGATGTAGACTATATTTTTCCGATCTAATTTTTATTTTGGCGTTTCACGTGTACGATGAAAATTGATATGACTTAGCGTTTTTAATATTTACTTTTGTTTTTTGTTTTTTTTTGTTTTTTTACTAAAACATGGTTTAAGTAAAAAATATATAAGTTCATTATGACTAATACCAAAACTTATTCTGGTGATACCAGATCAGGCTGCCCTGTGGCTCCCTGAGACGAAATTCACCTACATTGACGTTTTATTTTTTTTTTTTTTCGTAAAACTTAATTATGTTCTACAAAACCAAAAACAAAAACAACAGCCCCTCTCCCTTTCTCCCTCCCCTTTTTTATTTTTTATTTTATTTTTAGAACTTGAAGCATACATCTTTTACTATAATGACCGGATTCGGCATTAAATAACCCAAAAGGGGTTGATATGCCGTAAAACAAAACTACCAAACCAAAAACGATGATTAAACATTTGAAGATATAAAGAACTTGAAGCATAAAAACTTTTACTATAATGACCAGATTCGGCATTAAATAACCCAAAAAGGGTTGATATGCCGTAAAACAAAACTACCAAAACTTATTTCACTTTAAATAATTTACGTGACTGAAATAGGAATTAACGCTAAATAAAAGGAAAATACTCCTTTTCCTAAAGAGTAGGGGTTAATCAAAAAAGTCAACATGCATGTTTTTTAAAATTTTATATTGGAGGGGGGGCTAGGAATTTATTAAAAAGTGAAAGAAAACTTTACATTAAATAAAGCTTACAATTTAAACAGAAAGTTCAATTTTATTGGTTTGCATTTTAAGTAAAAGACGTTTTTATTTCAGACTTTATATTTATATATTTTTGCTCTTTTATTTCGTAAATAAATCATGTACTTCAAAAACAAAACAAAAAAAAAAGAAAATCTATCGTCGCTAGAAAAGGGGAGGGTGAGAGAGAAGAGAGACAGGTAGTGATGACGACGCCAACTTTTTTTATAGTTTTAAAGACTTGAGAGAGAGAGAGAGAGAGAGAGAGAGAACCTAATAACCTCATCTGGTCTGTAAACTCTGTATATCTTTGATACATCATAAATGACTCCTTGTATTTTTTCCTCATAGTTTACAACTTATCAAAGCAAAAAGGAACTCGAGGATAAGGGTTAACGAGATGGGTGAATTGTCAGTTAAATGATGGAGAATATTCTAAGAGGATGAAAGATGATTAATGGAATGAATTAAGTTTGATTACTTTTGGGAACGATTTATGACAAGTATTTGTTGGCATTGAATTTGAAGACGACCATGTTGTAGTCTGCATGGAAGCATTCCTGCAGGGATGTGTTCCACAGACGATATGTTCTTGCATGTAGTTAATTGAATACAAGTTGGTATTTTATTCATAGGTGGATGGTATTAGTGCATAATTGGATATGATAGATCCAACACGATTTGAACCGGGCATGACAGATTCCATAGTCTGCAACATCATCCATTTAGTCTGATTTAACATTCATTTTACTCATTATGGAACTCTTTTTTGTATTTTTAATTGTGCCGTTCTATTACTTATTTGGATATACATTAGAGAATCGACTTTCATGATTCTGTACAAGTGATAGATATACACTGTCTGTAACTGTCTATAAAAACCAGAAGAATATTTATCTCTATTTATATAAAGTTAGGTATGTGTATATGTTTATGTATTTGTTTATACAGGATTCACTCGTAAACTAATTAACAGATCATTATGGATTTTAGAATTGAGCCATATTTTGTTTCATTTAGTTTTATGCAAAAGGGGTAAAAAGGGGCTGGAAGAACTTTGTGAAAATTCAGATGCCTCAGATTTTGGTAACATTTTAACAAAGGGTATTAGACATCAACTATTCCCAGAATTTCAGCTTCTTTGGAGTATTTTAAAGGGTTTTCAAGGGACATAATATGGATACAACCTCCCATATGAAAATTAAAATATTTCAGATTTGCATTTGATTTGATCCACGGTATTTATAGACACCAATTAAGTAAGATTCCCTGAATTAAAATTTCTTCTTACAATCCCTTAATCTTTAGCCTTAAATTTTGAACAATCAAAATCAGTTGATTTTCATCAAAATTAGAATAAGGATTCGAGACATAAGGTTCAGTTTTATTATATCTTGATTTTAATCTTCAAAAGAGGACATGAAATTAGTGCAAAGCTGTTCTGTTTGAGGAATTAATTTTACCCATCCTGGGGCAGATATTCTTCCAGTGTATGAATCCATAATAGTTAGTTAGCAGCCATGTTTTTTGTTTACAAAAGAAATTCGTTCAAAACAAAACTTCCTTATACCAAAAAAAATAACGACTAAGTCAACTTCATTTTTAGACTATCACCAACTAATAATGGTTCATGGTAAGTGAGAAGAAAAATGAGATTAAAAAAGAGAAAATTTACTTCATTGTTTTAGCCCAAACAATAACAAAGATGGACGGCTATAAACATTTGTCGGTTTTAACTGATATTAAAATAAATCACAAAAGTCACACAGGAATTTTTGTGATAAAATAATAAAAAAATATTTTATTCACTGTTTACAAGCGAAGAAATTTTAAAATAATCTTGCAAGTATTATGAAGACAAGATTTTCATACACACATCGTTTCACACTTGAATAATAAAAGTGCAGATTAGTAGACAAAGAGGATTTAAAGATCCAATATGAAACGAACAAATGATATATTTTTTAAGTTTTAATGCTTACATGACTCAGCCATTTTGTTTCTAATTCTTATATATTCGATGATATTATAAAATTAGAATATTTGATATTCCATTATATACGTTTTTATTATGACACCTGTACGGTCGCCATATTAAATATATTTTGGAAGTAAACGAAAATTATGAGAGTAGAAAGTGGACCTTAGGAGAGTAGAAAGTGGACCTTAGGAGAGTAGAAAGCGTCTAAAATTCATGGCATTAGCTGATAGAATCTTAAGAAGAAATTGAAATTCAGAGAATCTTGCTTAATTAATGTCTACTGACGATGGATCCAATTCAATACAAATCTGAAATATTTGAATTTTCAAATGAGAGATTGTGCCCCCTTTACAATAAACCAAACAAACAGAAATTTTTGGAATATTTCATCACCGATATCCAATATCTATTGTTAAAATTTTACAAAAATCGGAGGTATCTGAATTTTCACGATGGGCTTTTTACCCCATTGCATAAGACTAAATTAAACTAAATACAGCCCACATTTTGACTCCTTGTGCCTAACAGCTGTATTCTAAAATTCATAATTATCGGCTAATCAGTTTAGAAGTGAATCGTGTACATACAAATATATAAACATATACACATAACTAACTTATATAAATAGATATATAGATATTCAAAGAATAATATAGACAGTAATCAATATTTATCAAATTTGGGGTATTTAAACAAAAAATAATGTTTTTTTTTAAGTAAAAGCCGCTGAAACCAGTTTTTTGGATGAGACACATGACAAATCATAAATAAAACTAAATGTAATAAAATGTAATGTTTGTAAACGGGAAAGAAAAATAAGCTGGTTCACACAGTCATTTAGTTTAGAGATTGCAACTTATATTGGAAGAAAAATCTACAAAACATTAAACAAACATTCACACAAAGAATTTTATAAAATAATCAATAAAAATAGCATAAAACTAAGTTACATTTGTATGCTTATCATTGATGAGGGTTATGGTGTTGTCCGCCATTCCTTCTTGTGGGCCAGGGTTGATGATGTTCTTGAAGATTCTTTACATGGGGTAAACTGGTATATTTATGACAAAGAGACAAAGATTAAAACTTTAATCTGAATACTATTAAAATTTTATGGTGTTTTTTGAGTTGGTCTGTTCTTACCCAAAAAGAAACATTTGAGTGGTTGACAAAAAAGGAATAATAAAAATAAACATTACTAAGGCAGTAATTTTTACGATGTCAATACTCAAGTTTGAATCTCACGTTAGTCTAAAGTATTTTTTAAACAGGATACGTGTTTCATAAATTTAAATAAATTAACATGACATAAAAACATTTCATAACCATTTTTTAAAACTAAATGACCTTTCTGGATAATCCGAAAAAGGTAAACAAAAAGGGTATTTGGCATAAGTTCAAAGCGAATTATTTTTGCTCAAAAACAGAATCTCTAATGTTTACTTTGTCAATAAAAACAATATGTAAATAGATTCAATGTAGTTAATTACTCTCTTATGCAAATACTAAGTAGCAATTTTTTTCTATGAAATTTCAAATATTTTTCTTCATACTAGCTATTAAGCAGTAAAGGCAAGGTAAAGATGGAAATTGACATATCCAGCTACTGGACTAACTCCACTCAAGGAGCAAGTATTAACTAGTTTACACTAAAAATAATATATTGCATCGAACAAATTAGGGGAAACGGTGACTAACCATTTTAAAAAGGAGAATTAATTTTCTCCCATGACAGCTCAATAATCCTTTTCGTCTAATAACCCATATCATTGGTTAGTTAATATGATGTCGTCATCTATATGCTATTAAAAAGTTATAGTGTTTGGGGAGTTTGCCTGTTCGTACGCAAATAGAATCTCATGTAAGTTCAAAGGAATTTAAAAATTCCAAAGCACGAAAAGCAACTAAATAACATTTGATTCGTTTGGAAATAAAGTCTATCTAACAGACTGATTGGTTGAAATTGTAAAGCCACTCAGCAGTATAAGAATCCTAAAACCACTGACGATTATTACGATAACTAACTCTAATTTATAATTTTTTCTATTAAGTACACGCCTAACATGTTTTGAATTTTCCATTTACCATAGTGTAACAAATCCTACCCATAGCACTTTTTTCTGCTCTTTTACTTTTTCTTTCTACTAGCTATAAGCTAGGTAAAGATGGAATTTGACATACCCAGGTACTGTACCAAAAGTGCTAATGCAAGAGATATAAACTAGTTATATTTTATTTAATTAACTATTGAATATTCATTTTCTTTTAACAAGGTGTTGCTTATGACTGGATCATCTCCACATGATCTTATATTATGTGTCTTCACTAAAGCCTGGTCAGCAACTGAAATTCAACTACAAATTTTCCAATATTACATGATTAAACTAACCAATCAGCTACCTTCAATTTGTACTGAACGATAACCATGATCTTGGTTGCTTAATTGATACTAATTTTGAGACTGAGCTTACTTTACCTTATTGCAAAATCCTCAACGGATATTCACAGAGTTTCTGGATACACAACTTTTCCATGTTGTTTGGTGTTTTGCTAATCTTTCTACCATTAGCAAAGGAAGCTCTACATCGCTGCAGATCTGATCAGTCCAGTACTTTTGAGGCCTACTACAGATTTTTTTTTTTTATGGAAGCTTCTTCCTTAAATGCTCAGTATACATTGCTTGAAGAATCTTTTCTAACAATGTGGCCAAACAAGTTAATTCTTCTTTTCTTGATAACCTTGATGATGTCATTTCGAAACCCAGGAGTTTCTTTAATTTGGTTTATCCGACGGCAATCCAGACAGGTTTTGCTGGCCATGGTTCCATGGCAGTCGTTTTCAAATACAGAGAGACTGTGTTCATCCTCTGCTTTTGACATCAATGTCGCAGAAGCATATATAGCAATTGCAGCCACAAGTTCAAGTTTCAAAGCATAAGACAAATCTTTTTTGCTTTGAGATTTATATGTTTCGTAAAATATGAAACTAATTAAACGGGTGTTGTAATTTGCATTGTGCGTCATGTGTAAATTGTAAGGAGTTTTTTTAAGGCGATGCAATTCTGGTTAAACACATCTTTTGATAGAGAATCACACAAGGAAAAGGTAAAAAGATGAAGTGGCAATATTGAAGAATTTCATAATTTTAAATTAAATATTTATTTACCAACGTAGTGTATTGAATCAGGGTGGTATGGTGTCATATTTTATCATTATTACTTAATTTTTATTTGTTTAATTTTCGAGGTATAACCTACTTCCCAGAAAGAAATTTCTACTTAATTTGAATGTTTTCACCTGGAAGCCGGAGTTTTGTTTGTAGCCGTCCAACAGAAAATGAATATATTTATTTTTATTATAATTATTATTATAATAATAATAATAATAATAATAATAATAATAATAATAATAATAATAATAATAATAATAATAATAATATCATAATAATAATTATTATATTATTATTATACAGGGTGTTTCAA
This sequence comes from Sepiola atlantica, assembly GCA_963556195.1. NCBI lineage: Eukaryota > Metazoa > Mollusca > Cephalopoda > Sepiida > Sepiolidae > Sepiola > Sepiola atlantica. The sequence continues at coordinate 152,313,717 of OY744521.1, read as the reverse complement.
AAGTCTTGGGAACATAACGATTTTTAATAACTCAAAAACTATTAGGAGTTGAAAAATGAAATTGGTACCGTTGGAAAGGTTAAAGTTTCAAGTTTTGTGGGGAATCTTCAAAGTTGCTCAATATGAGCACCATTCGTCACACGGCAGACATCTAGTCGATAGTCCATTTCCTGCCAAACGCGTTCCAGCATCTTGACGTCAATGGTTCCCACAACTGCCGTTACTCGAGCCTTTAGTTCGTCAATATCTCTTGGAAGGGGCGGCACATAGACATTCAGATGGAAGGTCGCCTCATCGCTAAAAACAAGCCGGTCATCAAAGCCGTTATCTTCCAACTTCTCTTGCATTGCAATGCAAAAGTCACGGCGAAGTGGCTTATCAGTGTCCTTCAACTTTTGGACCAATTTGAGCTTGTAAGGTACCATTTGCAGTCGTTTCCTTAAGACATGCCAGACAGTTGCTGGAGCAAGCTGAAGTTCCCTGCTGGCTCTTCTCACTGATTTACGGGGGCTCCGCTGAAAGGCTGTCCGAACTTGCTCAACTGCATCTTCTGAAGTTGAAGGGCGACCTGTTCGCTTACTTGGGCACAAACACCCATCTTTCACAAATTTAGCATGCCATCTGACAATGGATTTCCTTTCAGGGGCTTCTTTTTTAAATTCCCTGCGAAATGCACGCTGAACACATGTCCACGATTCAGTCTTTGCAAATTGGAGGACGCAAAATGCCTTGTCTTGTTTAGAGAACGCCATTACTGCACCTGGAAAGATAACACGAAAATCATTAGTATGACCAAAAACTTGATTAAGCAAGCTTTAAAATGGCACCAGTTTCATTTTTCTACCTGGAATAGTTCATGAGATATATGCATTTGTAATATTCCCAAGACTTTTGAAACACCCTGTATTATAATAATAATTATATTATTATAATGATAATAATCATATTATTTTAATAATAATAATGATAATAATAATAATAATAATAATAATAATAATAATGATATTATTTTAATAATTATTATAATATTATTTTAATGCTTATTATGATATTATTTTAATAGTTATTATAATATTATTTTAATGATTATTATAATATTATTCTAATTATTATAATATTATTTTAATATTATATTATTTTAATTATTATTATATTATTATTATTATAATTATTATGTTATTATAATAATAATTATTATATTATTATTATATTATTTATTTTTCATGAGATAAATGATCAAAACTAATGTAAAAAGTTGAATGAGTTTATGCTAGATTCGTTTGTTTTAGAAAGAAGTCAACCTTTTTTTTCCCCTAGTTATTTGAGGAACTAACATTTGATTCTCAGATGAGTAACATACCAGGAGAAACTTGAATTATGCTAGGTATTGGTGCACCTTGTCCATAGAATGTGGAAGGAAGTCATGTAAAACAGAATGGGCGAAGACAGATCAACATCATAACTTAAGTGTACATTAAGGTAATTCGACTTGTTTTATCGAATTATGCTTATTCTGTAATTCTTTGTTTTGAGGTTGTTCGGGTTAGTTCTTGAGTACTTTCGCTTTTATTTAATACTAGATGATTTCGCCAGCTCGCTATTGCTTCACAAAGTTCTCTACTTAACATACTTGAAACAAAACTTTTAAATAATAAACATTTCATTGCTGTTAACGTGAAAAGAAATTTCAGATGTATTCATATAGATAGATAAACATTAAAATTTTGGTAATTTTAATGCAAATTTATTTATCTTTTTAATATAACCTTAAAGAAGAGAAAAGAAAGAAAGAAATTTGTTGGTGATGGTGAGTGTGTTGTGTGTGTGTGTGTGTGTGTGTGTGTGTGTGTGTGTGTATGTGTGTGTGTAAGGGCTTTATTTATAATTTCTGTCATCATAATCAAAAAGGAAAACTCACCATCATTGGCATTTCTGAATTCTATTGACTTGCTAAACATTTGTCCACAAAATAAAACAATATTACTAAACAGAACTATTTATTATATTAAAATTTAAACAACCATTAAAGTAAAAATAAAACAATAATACAGTATATTTAATTAATAAATTAACTTTTTGTACAGAAATATGCAAATGAGTTAACTTTACTACTAAGATCATATGTACATATTCAGTATATAAAACAGGTCGCTACAACTGCGTAAACTTGAATTAATTTGAAATAAGGTGTTTTTATCTTACTGTGAGAAATGAGCCCAAGTTTCGCATTTATTTATTTAGATTTTGAAAACATTATCTCTGATATCTTATTCACATATGTTAAATTTTTACTCGTATCAAGTATGATATAATCATTAAAGATATGGATTTTCACATGGAATTAAATTTAATATGCTGATGCAATTACAAGATAAATCCATATTCTTTGAACAAATGGATGAAGGAAGAACGGCAAAGCATCATGTTTTCATTTCTAGATTATAATAAATTTCAGCAGAAACGATTGATGTTCAAACCTTTTTCACAACGTTTTATGATTTGCCGCCATAAAATAATTTTGCATATTCATATTTATTTCGGACATATTATTCATTTTGTGTCGTTTCAATCATGACGAGTGTTCATTTTCATAAATTGGAAATTCTCAAACTTATATTGACAGTTTTGAATATTTATTGAAAACCTCGTGAATGATTCTTTATCAGTGTGATATTGAATAATTTATATAGAATATTTCACCGCAAATCAATAAATAATACAATAATATGCTGCGTATATTCATTTGGCAACATCATCATCATATTCGGTGTAATGTTCGTTTTACATACTGGCATGTGTTGGACGGCCTTAAGAAATTGACTTCCAAACTAACCTATCTCTGTCCTGATCTTTATTTATCCCTCTTTGTCTCAAGTCTATTTTTATCACTTTATCCAATGTTTACCTTGACCTTCACCTGTGAACTGAACCTGCTACCTTGACTGTTCTATATCTACTGACCCAAGAACTCTCATCCATTCTTTCAATGTGGCTATACCATCGAAGTCTCCTGTTCTGCACACATCTCCCTATACTGTTCAGATTTAATTTTCCTCTGAGATCATCAGTACTGAGCCTGTCTTTAAGCCTCACATTACACATTCATTGTATCATTCTCATATATTATTTCTCTCTAAGCAACGCATGTCCTCAACCTTCACTGACCAGGTTTCGCTTCCATACATCATCACACTGTCTGCATTGTATGTAAAAGGTTTGTCGATTAAAAATGCATAAAATAACCACCCTCAGAAAAAATATGAGCCGTTGGGTCACCTGTTGAGCTCTGGTTAGATTGTTTGAATCAAGAAAGGTTTCCTAGTAAATGTCGCCTCCAACAACTGGGGGCAATTTGGAAAGATACATAAATTACTGAATGGACCATTAGTATTCCACGGTATTGCCTCAAGCGACCGGCAATATACCAACCCACTCTCGAAGGAGGAGGTAATGCCTGGGGGGATGGCCTCCTAAGACTGAACAATACATACTTCAGAGAAAATGGTCAGGACCTTTGCGAACGAAACACTAAAATCAGAATGTATCACGGATTCCCTAGTTGGTATGAAAAGAGAAAAAAGCCCTTGTACATAAATAAGGGCAGCAAGATATGACACAAAATCAGTTAATTTTAAAATTGATCTGAAAGTGATAATGTACTTACAAAACGTGACTACACATGACATCTCTCTCTTTCTCTCTCTCTCTCTCTCTCTCTCTCTTTTGTTCTTTCTCACACACATACACACTATTAAAGAAATGTTACATTTTTCAAGCATTGAACCAATTACGGAAACTAAAATAATTGGTGTTGGGAGCAGATGACCTAATTAGCATGATATTCAAATAAAGTCATGGAAAAATATAACAGGAAAAAATAACAGAACAATGTAGCAATACATCTGTATCTTTCTTTTTTTATACATAAACTGTCAAATTCACACTTTTTAGAAAGGTATGATCAAAAGAATGTCCATACAGCACCTGGTCTTTCACAATAGTCACTCATTATAGAACTGACCAGGTTCAACGTTGCTTAACTTCGGTGAACTTACATAAACCGTTGTATCAATTCAGACAGAAATTATAATACAGTTATTTGTATTATAATTTCTGTCTGAATTATTTGAATGATCTAAATAAAGTTCGTTTCTAAGCCTAAAGGTTCATAGGACTGGTATTTAACCGGTCTTATAGTGTTAACTTGAAAGGATGGTCTGAATCATCTGCCACTGATTATACTCCTCAACAATTTACACACATGGAGTTTTGCCTGAGGAGCATTCCTCCATATATATTTTATTGTACAAGAAAATACATGAAACAAGGAACAAAATGAGGACAATATGTTCGGAATACAATTCATTTAATGCAAATCCAGGGAGGTTCGCTTCAAGTTTGATTGTGTGCATAAAAGCGTGTACATAGGTCCAAGAAAGTCTGAAAAGAGTGTGTGCAGGTGTGAAGAAGTTATGAAAATGTGTCTCATATACCTTGGATTTTGTGCATGCCTCAGGCGCATGTGTGTCGGCAAGACGAGGAAGAAAAAAGAGAGAAAATCTCTTTGTGTTTTGGATTTTATAGTCCAAATATTAGCGCCTCCTGGCATGGCGAAAAAGGAAATAATAAGGTTTGAGATCCTTCTCATGTATGTATGTGTGTATGAGCGTGTGGGAAGGTAGGTAATACTATACACCTGGGTGGAGGTTTTTCTTTACCACACCTCAATCAGATGGAAAATACTTCTCTGATTCTCTTGACTTGATCCTTCCAACCATCTTTGTCATACATCACTGTCAACAGGTCCTCCAGATGGTATTTGTATGAGTTTACATTTTTAGGAACGGTCATTACAATCTTTCGATGGCTGATGCCATCTATTGTTCTTGTGAAGGATGATCTTTCCTGAAGCTGCATCGTTCTCTCTGTCGAAGCATCTGTTTGTCAATGATCGCCACAGGAACTACAACTACCTACAACTACCCATAAAGAATAGAAAGATTTTTTTTATTGATATTAGATCCCACTAGATCCGCCAGGTTCAGTCTATGCCCATGCATGTTAATAGGGTTAACAGGGTGACTTTTCACCACACACTACAGAAGAAGCTTGGGGAAAATTTGAATTACCTACTATACACCATACTGGAGTGTCTTCGATCTCTCTGTACAAGGGTTTGTCAGGACAACCTGACATGCTGATACTTAACCCAACAAGTAAACCCTGACCAAATTTTCAAAATAACATAGTATTCGAAGCCGAAATAAGATGCCCTCGACACGGCTATACAGTAGCTTATATGAGGAATGGTGCACCTTCTCCAAGTGATGTTACCTCAAGTAACAGCACTTTGCGAGACGCTCCACCAGACCAGATGAATTCTTGTCCTGGAATCCAGCAAAATTCAGAAAAGACCACAATAAAGATAAACCATAACATAATTAAGTGGCCAATTGGGGAAAGGAAAATAAGTGTTCTTCAATTTTTTCTAACTCAACGTTAGAGAGGTAAAAAAGATTGAACACTCATATATGTATCTCATATAGAAATCAAGTGTTAGCCCCAGAAAGGAGCTAACACTTGATTTCTGGGAACTTATTTACTGAAGTAGAATGAAAACAGAGAGGCTAACTACAGCTGTAGCTGCATCAAAGTGTTTAGGACAAGAACTTGTTGATATTCGAGTTGAAGACGACCGAGTTGTAATCAGCAGGGAAGTAGTCTCACGGTAATGTCTGTTCAACACGTTAACAACCTTTGCAAAGCGCTTTGTAAGACCCCCTTAGTCATACAGAACCTAGTATTCCCAAATGGTCACCTATCTAAATACTAACCAAGCTCAACGTTACTTAACTTCAATTATCTGATGGGAATTGGTGTATCAACTTGATTTAGACGTAAGCTTATAATTTGCATTGTTCTATTCTAACTATTGTTCTAACTGTTGCTATTTATCTTTGACTGTTGTTTCGATTGATGTGTCCTCCGGCCTTACTCAGCTCTATTATTCATTCGCAGTGATGTCTTTTTCGTATTGAACATATTCAACAACATCGAATACAGCCAAAAAACAATCATGGATGAACAATACACATAAAGAAGGCCAGAGGGTACATCGACTGAAACTAAAAAAGTAAATAGAAACACTGAGGACAATAGTTTGAATAAAAAGTCAGACAAATATGTACAAAAATATTCGTCTATTTATTTTGCATTGATTATTTTTTGAATATATATATATAACAATATGCTAAGCCACTTCATGTCGTATGTACCTTATCACCTTTCACACCCATTTAAAAAAATTAGATCCTCCGATGGTGATTGGAGATTAATCTGATGTCGCTAAGGTACAAACAAATTCCGACATTATCCATTTTCAAATGAATTGTTCCAAAATCAAATTATGTCGCCCCGTTGATAAAACAGTACAATTTTAAATAAATACATTTCAGAAAGTGACATTATTTTTGTTGGTTTGAAGAATGTTTTGCTGACAATTATTTTTACGGTAAGCAAACAGAAAATATTTATTGTTTTTAAACGAATTAAATTACTATAATTTTAAATAAATAAACGAGGAACATATTATATTTATTCATTTAAATAATATTTAGCAAACAATGACAATTATTTTTACAAAAGAAGAAAGAGTCATTTTTTTCTTAGTAGTACTGACCTTGACTAACAATTATTTTTTTTTTAAAGGAATATTATTAGTAAGAGTAACTTATACAAATTGATGTAGAAAGCACTGTGTAATTTCCGCAGGATCCCGGTAGTAATAAGTATTCCATTGATTCTTAGCTTTTTATTTAGTTAAGATCAATGGAGGAGCATAAGAGGGGCCGTTGACTCTGTTACAAAATTGTTAAAAGCAGAAAAAATTAAAGTTATTGTTTTTTATAATGGAATAGCTTATACCCCCTTTTTCTTATATGGACTTACTTTATATAGAGTGAACACGGCAATGAGGTCCTTCTAGACTGAGGCAATTTTTATTTTTGTTCCAATCCAGAGTTCCCTTTTTTGAGGAGCTGGATTTACCCTCACATTAAAAACGACCTTGTGTCTAACTCTGCCCTCTTGGGGAGGCAAGTAAATAGGAACACGGCGATTAGCAGATGAATCTTGCTTCTGACATTAGAAATATTTTACTCATATCTGTCTCTCCATTATTGTATTCTGCTTGCAGTGAACCTTACGTGCTGGTTGATTTTTCCTCCTGGTAACTATTGAATTTACTAGTCAATGCTTAACTGCATGAACAGTTGTGCTACAAACAAAGAAACTGAAAAGAACACAAGAAAGCCGGTTTATAAGAAGGTTGGAATGTTCCATTATGCTCAGATGGGCAACTCCATTCTCTGAGATCTAATTGGCTGCTAGTCCATGAGTGGATACAATAACTACCAATATCCTATACCTCTATAAAGCCACCATTCGCTCATCCATGGAGTATTGTTGCCACATCTGTGCTAGTGCATCAACCACTAGTTTCTCCCTCTTGGACAGGGTGCAAAAAAGAGTATCTAACCTACTAAGTCCCATGCTATCTACTCAGCTCTAGCCATTTGTCCAATCACCGCAACGTTACATCCCTATGCTTGTTTTACAAGAGTTTCTATGGAATGTGCTCCAATGAATTTACCCCCTCAACGTAAATACCCCCGATAAACCCGACTAACAGCAAAATCCTTCACTGTAGAGCTCCCAAGATGCCAAAAACTTTCTATTCAAAAAGCTTCTTTCCGCAGAGCACTCGCTTGTGGAATTCTCTCCCTGCTCCCTGTTTTCCCGACTGTATCAACATGCAAAAATTTAAATGTAATGTGAACAATTATCTTGCTTCACAACTCAATACTTAGGATGCCCCTATAAATCTGGTTTCTAATCCCAGTAGCTCCTCGTGTCTCAGTAGCATTTTGGATACAATAGTTGTAAAATAAAATTTGTTTTAAATGTGACATCGGAAAAAAAATTCTTCCATATATAAATTTCTTCACTGTGATTCTTTGGAATTAATTTGAATATTTTTTATTGACTAATGAGTCACCACTTATCAAGGCCAAAAGCCACTTGAGAATAAATGTTCATGAGATGGATAGATTCTCAGTTGAATTATGAAGAATATTATGAGAGGATAAAAAATGATCAATGGAATGAACATAGTTTGATGACTTATGTTGCCCTTAACAGGAAAAAAATAATATGTTTAAGATTGTGAACTTTCTACACATCACCCTAGACCTAAACAAGAAAACTTATGAACCGTACCAGAAACCCAATCATACACTTTACTATGTAGACTGTAATTCGGGCTCTATTAAGAAAGTTATTATTCCCAGTATCTCTAAGAGAGTATCAAAATTGTCATCAAATGACTCATTATTCAATAAGAATAAGAAATATTACAATGAAGCAATAGCTAGGTCTGGGTATGGTGGTGAGATAAGCTATATGAAAGGGAGCTCAGAGTAGCATAATGCAGACTGTAGTAAAGATAGAAAAAACATCCCACATAATATCATACAATATGGCTATGGGAAATTCTAGACCATACAATAATAGTAGAAATACAAATAATACCATACCAAGCACTAGATGAACAATACACCCACCAACAGATGGGAATAATACTAGAAAGAAAAACAGACATAGAAATTCAATTGGTTCAACCCTGCTTATGGCTTAAACGTCCTTACTAACATACCCAAACAGTTCTACCGAATTATCGAGAAGAACTGTCCTAGGGATAGTAGATTAGGTAAGATTTTAAATAAAAATATTGTCAAACTATCTTTTTCAACATCGATAAACCTATCCTCAATTATTGTAGGTTCAAATAATGTCAAAATAAATAAAATAAATTAGAATCCAGATAGAATTGCAGTCCAGGTCCAGTAAGAATGAAAATGAGTGCCCTTTAGACGGGAGATGCTTGAACAGATGTAGTATATAAATGCAACGTCATAGAACGAAATAGAATTAGAACATATATTGGGTTGACAGGATGTAGCTTCAATGACAGATTTTGAAACCATGTACACTCATTTAAGGAACCTAGTACTAGTTCGGTGAAGACACCTACAATTTTAGTTAAATATGTTAGGGAACTATGTAGTAAAAACATTCAGTTTATCCTGAAATGGTCTATATTAGGTAAAGCAGGGAAGTACAAACCTAACAAATCTAAGATATGCAACTTCTGCACTCTGGAATCTTACCATATAGTTATGTCTAAGGACAATTTATTAAATAAGAGACAGGAGATGGTTCAGAATTGTTTGCATAGAACCGCATATATTCTCTCTCATCACAGACCTGTATAGATACCTGAGGTATAAATTCCCCATCAACATAAATTAAAGAATTATTAACAGTACATGAAACATTTAAGATAAGATAGGTTAAATAAACTGAAAACCTAAGAGTAGATAAGGAAAAAAAATATTGGGGATTACGAGACACTAAATATGGATGGAACCATATACAGCATAAATAGAGACAGCGGCATAGGTTAAAGTAATCCTATGTATAAGGAATGGACGGAAGGGTAGACCATAAGTAAGATAAGAGGGGGGCATCCGAGGTTGGTCTCTAGTAGAAGCGAAATAAAAATAATTTAATATATATATATATATATATATATATATATATATATATATATATATATATGAGAGAGAGAGAGAGAGAGAGAGATAGATAGAATTAATAGAACAAGAATAAAATTTTAAAAAAATTAAGAGTAGATAAGGAACAAAAATATTTGGAATTACAAGATACTAAATATGGATGGGACCATATACAGCATAAATAGGGACAGCGGCATAGGTTAAATTAATCCTATGTATAAGTAATGGAGAGAAGGGTAGATGCTAAGTAAGATAGGAGGTTGGTCTGTAGTATAAGTGAAATAGGGTATAGTCGGCAATTAAGATACCTAAGGGATGTTTTTTAGGAACCAAGAAACAGCTAGCATTTAATATGAACACTACTTAAATGTTGAATGTAGATAGTGAGGTATAAGGCTATGAATTAAAAACACTCTAATATAGATATATACATGCATTTGCCGTATTAATATTATTAGGGTAGGAGTAAGATGGGAGAACCTCTTTTTACTGATTACTCAAGGTATCTCCTAATCACGAATGTAAACATCAATGGAATAAAACTAATTTTGTAGATTTTAAACTAAAAAAAATATATAACCCCTCCCACAAATATATTTTAGTGGAGGTCACTATTCTAACAGTAGGGAGGGGAAGTACTCTCTATCAGTTTTTGATTTCTGGCCTGAAATATATAGTGGCATAAAACACTAACTAATTTGATAGTATCTATGAATACATAATAATAGAGTGTTTTAGAGTGGTTGAGGTTCAGTAGTGTAAGTAGGGAAAAGGGGTCGGATATTTAATCCAAACTTATGAATCATCTACATATTCTCATGAAAATTGCCCATATCATTTCCCCCAATAGTGATACATGCAACAATTGTTGAACTCACATTGATGGGCATGTGTAAGTTTTTTTTTTATTACTTAGATCATCTACCATAAAATTGAAAATAAGACTACAACATGAAGAAAAATTAATGTGAGGCGATAATTATGAATACAGAAAATAATTTAAAATGGAAGCTTAGATGTTCAGAATAATTTGGAGAGCCAAAATGTAATTTTTAGAAGTAATAAAATAAATATGCTTTATTGAAAAATATTCATCCGACACCTAAACGTTACCTATTAGTAGGTAACGGTATCCGGCAGGGAAAGCATCTAAAAGAGATTGGTTTCGTTATAAAAAATCATAAATACCATAACAACTTTAGCTGACAGTCATAAATTTAGAATTTTGATGTTTTAAAATTATACCCATTAATTTAGTTTTATGCAATTGGATAAAGTTTGGGGGCGCCTTTGTGAAAATTCAGATACCTCCGACTTTTATGAAATTTTAACAATAGGTACTAGACATCAATCAATAAATATTCCTAAAATTCCAGTTTCTTTGAAGTATTTTAAGAGGATTTTAGAGGGCACACTCTCCAATTTGAAAATTCAAATATTTCAGATTTGCATTGAATTTAATCCATAATCATTAGACATCAATTAAGCAAAATTCCTGAATTTCAATTGTTTAAGCCTTAAATTTATACATTTTTAAGAATCAAAATCATGTAATGGATTTTGATCAAAATTGGAATAAGGATTCTAGACATAAGGTTTAGTATCATTATATTTTGATTTCAATCTTCATAAGGGGACATAAAGTAATGAAAAGCTGTTCTCTTCAGGAACTCATTTTTCCTGTTCTGGGACGGGTATTCCTTTCGTATATATATATATATATATACATATATATATATATATATATATATATATATATATATATATATGTATATATATATATATATATATATATATATAAAGAAAGGAAAATTCAGAATAATTCACTGCACTCATCTAAATTAATAAATTGGTTAAAACAGAGAAGGTCGAGCTGAAATCATCACTGAGCTGACCCTGACTGAACCCGATTTCCTGTTATCTTCAACTAACAAAAATTATACCTGCTCAATATTTAACAAGTTTGCTGTTATACTCACTCAGTTACTCGGAGTCTCTTGATAATGCAATCATTAGATTGAGAAATATGGGTTGCAAAATAGGCTAGCTTAATAGTTATATAGGTAACTAGAAGAGTAAAAAAAATAATCTAGTTGCCCGGATAAGCGAAGCCATTTCTAATATGGAATATATATGAGTTTGCCACTTTTCAATTAAAGAAAGCCATCCCTACATTTATTGCATGATTTTATGTATGTTTATTCGTCTGTGTAACTAGGCGACTCTGGAGGCCTGCTTCTATTATTCTTAGCACGAGGCTCAATTTATAAATGCTCCATTTAATTAGTAAATTCAATTAGCTGGCATCAAAAAACGCATAACACTAATTGCCAACCAAATATTTAAAACATCAAGAAAGTATCTACATATGTTGCAAGCTGAGAAGGAAAGAAGGAAGAAGAGAAAGCGAATGGTGATCGATTGGATTTCCCCTACGTTCATGAAATTTAAATTAATTCACATTATTTATTTGTGTATTAGTCGTAACATTATATATCTAGATATGTGTATATGTTTATATATTTGTATGTACAGCATTCAGTTCTAACTAATTAGTCAATGATTATGTATTTGGGAACACAGTTGCTCAGCATAAGGGTTGATAATGTGGGCTGTATTTAGTTTAGTCTCATGTAAAGCTGGCAAAGAAGGAGTGGAAACCCTTTGTGAAAATTCAGATACCTCTATTTTTTGTGAAATTTAAAAAAGAGATGTTAGATCTCAATTAATAAATATTCCCCAAATTTTAGTTGCTTTGAAGTATTTAGGGTTTTAGGGTCATAATATGGTCTTGATCTCCCATTTGGATATTCAGACATTTCAGATTTGAATTGAATTTTTTCCATAATCATTAGACATCCAATTATCCAAATTCTCTGAATTTAAATTTCTTCTTTAGACCTCTTAAAGTTAAGCCTTCAATTAAAATCATGTAATGGATTTTTATCAAAATTAGAATAAGGATACTATATGAATATATTTTGATTTAAATCTTCGTATAAAGACATAAAAGTGGTGCAAAACTCTTCTGTTCAAGGAATTAATTCTACCCATCCTGGGACAGCTATTCTTCTGGTACATATATATATATATATATATATATATATATATATATATATATATATATATATATATATATACATATATATATATATATATATATATATATATATTACCGTTATCGAATAAATATAAAATCTTCACTTTTTCTGAAGACGTTCTTTGATCCGAACAAAACCGGTAAAATCTCTGGTTTCTTGATGATTTTTTCCTGTATTTAAATTTGTTTATTTAGTTTGTCTTTTTCACACACATAACACACACACAACACACACACACACACACATATATATATATATATATATATATATATATATATATATATATATATATATATTAGGAGAATGAGAGAATGAGAAGAATGAGAGAGAGAGGGAGAGAGAGAAATAGAAGTAGAAAATATAATAGAAAAAGATATAACAGAAAAAAGTCTTTGATTTGTTATCTTCCACAAAAGATCTTTTCTCCTCCATAAAAAATGATCAATTATTATTTCATTTTTCTGTAGACATAGAACAAAGTCCATTTTTTAGTGTGAACATGAAACAATGTTGGCAAGTCATTAAAAATTCTTTCAAACCTCGAAGCCTAGTATAAATGAGTTGACATGATCGGATTATGTCTTTCTCACGACTGGTAAATAAAGTCTTTAGTCCTTCGAAAAAAATGCTTATGTCCAAATATATATGGCTGAAGATAGCCGAGTAGCGATTTGTTTATAAACATAAATAAACTAAAACAAAAACTCTATTTTTAAATCTGAGTCCGCTCCTGGTTTGAAACCTATGGTATCATGTTAATTTGATCTGATTTTCTGTAACATTATCAAAAGATAAATACTATACTCTTATTATAAAACTAGTAGGGCTACTCAGCGTTGCCCGGGGCAAAAATGTAACATATTTCTATTAAAACTTCTATCTCTTCTTTATCTCTTTTCCCCTCCCCCGTTTTCCCCTCTCTCTCTCCCATCTCTTTCTCCTCAGCCTAGCCCATTCCTCTCTCTGGACACACACACACATAACTCATTTTTATAGATTTCTTGAGGAATAAGTCGGCATAAGATAAGTAACTCTTTAATTAAAAAATCAGAGTTACTTTCCTTTTGTTATGACATAAAATAAATGAAAAACAGATTACCTCTGACAAAATCTGCACCAATTTAGGGTCAAAGAATGAATATTTTTTCTAAATTTGAGATATTATCTATACCAGTCAACGCCGATAAAGAAAATACTAATTTTGTGGGTGTTTGTTTTTTAGTTTTAGAGTTTTAGCTGGACATACACACAGACAGCTGCCGTTTATATAATAGAGAGCACATCATTGGATTTTTTTCTACCGAACAAAACCAAGAATTATATATATAGAGTACGTCTAAAACCTTTTAATGACTTTGTTGAATTGCTTGCTTGTCACCGTATACACTTTTCATCTGTACGTGAATATTTTACATGGATGACACAAATAAAGATGAATGGTGAGAGGAATTGAATAAGGTAAATAATTAGAAGAGGGTAAGGAAAGATAAGCGAAAGGAAGCAGAGAGAGAGAAAGAGGGAAGGAGAAGAGAGTAAGAGTGGACCAGAGAAAGGGAAAAAGAGAGACATCATAAAATATTTTCATAAATATTTGGGAATTTATTTTTTAGAATTTCGAAATAAAGGAGAGAGAGAAAGTAGAATAGAGAAAAGGGAAGAGAGAAACGGGGTCATATATATATATATATATATATATATATATATATATATATATATATATATATATATATATATATACATATATATATATATATACATATATATATACATATATATATACATATATATATATATATACATATATATATATATACATATATATATACATATATATATATATACATATATATATATATATATATACATATATATATATATACATATATATATATATATATATATATATATATATATCAAATCCACACAAATGCATCCCCATAGACTCAACTTTTAAGACACAACACAGAAGAAAATACGAAACTAAACTCATTCTGAGCTTCAACATCCACATCTGAGATCCCTATCTCCGGACTGAATAATGATTTTGGACCTTTCAATGATTATTCATTTTATAAACATACAAAGTGACCAACAACATTTTCTTACAGGGGAGGAAATGAGTGTGCGGTGGGAAAATAACTTCCTCATTAGCATTTTCTTTACATTTTTTTCATATTTTCACTTTCTTCATATCTTCACTTCTTTCCTATTTAATATATATTACATTTTACTATTCTCTTCATAGACATTTGTTGTTATCCATTTCATTCTACTAATTTTCTTTTAATTTCCATATAACTTGTATGTGCGTGTATATATACATATATATATATACATATATATATTTATATATATGTGTGTGAGTGTGTGTGTATGTATATATATATATATATATATATATATATATATATATATATATATATATATGTTCGAAAATAACACTGGCATAGGGCAAATCCCGTTCCTCCCCAGACAGCAAATCTATGCAGGCTAAAAATGCGTTACTTTAAAAATCAAAATCATTTTTCCTCTCCCATCTTCCCTTACCTTGACCTTGTACTACATATAGCCTCCTGTGGAGGCAGGTAAATATAGGAAGCTTAAAAAGCAAAGACACTCAAGTAGCATAGCTTCAGGAGTTGGATGTTGGGTATGTAAGAGGAGCAGTTATGTCGATGACCACTTACCTGAGGATGGTGTACTATTATATTCATCATCTCGTCGTGGTAATGTCACAGATCTTCTTGACTCTCTCTCAAACCATCTCACCGTATCCTCCATCACATCAGGTAGGTCTACATTGGTGCATTGTGACGTAAGTGTGGTCAGTCTCCCCACTGAACCACATCCTTTTTTGGCATAGAGATGTGATGTGAAGATGAGACGCCTTCTACCAGCTTCCTGTTTGTGTATAGGGAAACGACCTTTAGATATAGGTGCCATCTGCGAATACACAAAAATAAGCAGTGCCCTCTTGTCAGGAATAGTACCTGTAAGCACTCCTGCCAGCGTTACGGTGAAGCCATTGGTGGATATATGCTTCCTGCAGATGAACTCGTCAGATTACGTCAATGGTGGAGCAATCTCGTTTAACAAAGATGCATCCGAAAGATTCGCTATGAATCGTTATTAGATTAGAAACTTTAAATATAAAGGTTGTAGGTAAGTTGGAAAGAGATAAAAAAAGAATGTCGTTATTTCTTTTGGCCATTACTAACCAGCAGAGCATTACCATTGTCGACCAAGGGAAGAGACTTCCAGGCATGTGTACGCAGTATGATGATTTATGAAAGTGAAACTTGGCCAGTGAGGGTTGAGGACATGCGTTGCATTGAGAAAAATTATATGAGATTAATATGATGGATGTCTAATGAGTCTTAAATACAGGCTCAGTTCTGATGACCTAAGAGGAAGATTAAATATTGACAGTATAGGGAGATGTGTGCAGAACAGGAGCCACATTAAAAGAATGAATGTGAGTTCTTGGGTCAGTCGATATAGAACAGTTAAGATAGCAAGTCCAGATCACAGGGGAAGGCCAAGGAAAAAATGTAATGATGTGATTAAAATGAACTTGAGAGAAAAAGGGATAAATGGAGACCTGACCAGAGATAGATTAGTTTGGAAATCAATTTTTTAAAGCCGTCCAACACATGTCATCATGTAAAACAGACGTTAAATCGATGATAATGATGATTACACAGGTAAACTAATATAATTTATATTCTGTATTAAGCAACACTTGTCCTTTTAAAGAAGTAACATTAAACATAATAGATATCTTTAGTAAAAGTACAGAATAGTTAACGCTCAAGAACTTGTAAACCTCCCCAAAACAATGCATAATTTATATAAAACGCATTAGAATGAAATTCTCAACCCTACCTACCTAATTTTAACGTGTAGAACTGATTTGTAAGATTTTTTATCATATAATTGTTTTTTCTATAAAATCTGTCTTCTAAACAACGAAGACCATACATCCACCATTTATTTTTTTTGCTTCACGAGTTCTCGAGTGTTAACTATGCTGTACTTTTACCGTTCAAAAATCGTTCAACTCGTTTCCAATAATCTGCATTTTTATCTTAGCTTAAAAGCCACGCATAAGTGCATGCTAAGTGTGTGTGACTATGCAATTTTACATTTGTTGAAGATACCGTTTTTTTGCAATATCGACTGTTTCATGATTACTTGTCATGTCTAATTCTGTTGCAGAGTCATTAAATAAATGTAGAGGACTTTGCTCACGAAGACCAACTTTGACCAATTTCTTATATCTATAGGGTGGGCAAAAATAAGGGTCCTATTTTTTAAAATTCATAACTTTTTTATTTATTGATTTTTTTTTTTTTTTTTTAGAATAAGTAAAGGACCCCTTCCGAAGCAAGCATGAGCCGTATTAGCCCTAAGGAACGTACCCTCATTTAGAAAACATTATTTTTGCTTAAAAAACTCAAAACAGTGTAAAAAACAATACTTTAGTTTTTGTAAGTTTTAAGAAGTGTTTTTCGGCTAAAATTTGTTTTGTTTATTTCAAAAAATCTCGGAAGGGTCAGTCTACACACACACATAAAGTTTGGTGAGTTTAACTTTTATTTTGTGGAAGTTATTCAAATTCAAGTTATTCAAATTTAAAGATAGGACCCTTATTTTGGCCCACCCTGTATAAAGCCACCATTCGGCCATACATGGAGTATTGTTGCCATAGACATTATGTTGCTAGTCTCAGTCTTTTCTATAAATACTATTATAACATTTGTTCTTCGGAATTGTCTGATCTATTCCCTGCTTCTTTTGTTCCAGCTCGTTTGACTCGTTGGTCTAGTGGTCTCCATCAATTCGCTGTTTTGGTACTTCATTGTAATACAGCTTCCTATTCCAGTAGCTTCTTTCCAAGAACTGCAAGCTTGTAGAACTTTCTTCATGCTGACTGTTTTCCTCCTACCTATAACCTTGGTGTTTTCAAGACTAAGGCCAATAGGCATCTCCTGTCTTTGTGATAATCATCTTTCGTTTTTGTTAGCTCCTTACATTCAAGTGGCTTCATGCCTTGTCTGGAACGATTTCCATAAACAAACAAACAAACATCTGGGCTGGTGCACCAACCACTAGTTCCTCCCTCTCAAACAGGGTGCAAAAAAGAGTCTCTAACCTAATAGATCCCCCACTGTCTATCAAGCTCCAACCTCTGTCCCATCGCCACAGTGTTGCATCCCTGTGCTTATTTTGCAAGTACTTCTACAGAACATGCACTGATGAACTTACTACACTTGTACACCCTCAACGTAAATACCCCCAACAAACCCGACTTGCAGCAAAATCACACCTCTTCACTGTAGAGATCAAAGATGCTGGAAAACTTTCTACTTTGGCAACTTCTTTCCTCAAACCGCTGTCCATTGGAATGCTCTCCCTGTTCCCCTGACTACCAACTTGAAAAAATTTAAATGTGATGTGAACAAGCATCATGCTGCACAACTCCCCACTAAGGATGCCCCCTATAAATCTGGCCCCTCATTACATTAGCCCCGAAAGTCTCGGTGGCAATATGTCTTGTTTGGAGTGAATAAAAGTTTGGAAAAAAATAAAGATTTCTAAAATTCTAGTAGATATTTTGTAATTGCCAAATGTCAAATTTATATCAATATCCGCTCATTGATTGCCTATTACATCTGATTCTATATTCTCATTAAATAGATGCAGCAGACGTTGGGTTATGTGCTGCTTTATTGCTCATAAAAATTAACTTTGACCAATTTCTAGAATTCTAGTAGATATTCTATAATTGCTAAATGTCAAATTAGGGCCGCGAGAATACTGCATTTTTGACGTCAGCTAATTGAATTTACTAATTAAATGGAGCTTTTATAAATTCAGCCTTGCGAAAAGAATAATAAAAACAGATTTTTGGTCTTTTATGGCTGATTTAAGTGTTCGCTTTTCTCGTGTCTCTTTCTCTTTTGCTGCTTATTATGGTAAACAAAGTTACACAAAACAAAATTGTGAAAATATTTCTAATTGAATACACATCTTGGATATATATATATATATATATATATATATATATATATATATATATATATATATATATATAACACAGCTGCCATCGGGCCTTCAATGCGATGTTCCTTTCAATAGTAGAACTCTTTACAACAGCTGCCTTTAAATAGGATTAATCTCTCACTGATTTACTGAGTTATTGGCAGCGACTGTCTGGGCTAAGACATCGGAATTTCAGTTTGAAACATAACTCGTGTTCCAGGGTTCAAGTCCGACAACATCTGTGAATAATTCTTTCCTACACTGACGATTCCCGTAAGGATGAAACGTATACGTATGTAGATAAAAACATTATATATATATATATATATATATATATATATATATATATATATATATATATATATATATATATAAGTTAGGTATGTGTATATATTTCTATATTTCTATGTACAGGATACTCTCCTAAACTAATGAACGGATCATTATGAATTTTGGAATGTATTTTTTAGGCACACAGTGAGTAACAAGGGTAAATTATTTATTTTGTAAATTTTAACATTTAGGTGGTGCATATATATAAAGTTAATTATAAGTACATGTTTATATATTTGTATGTACAGCATTCACTCCGAAACAAATTAACTGATCATTATGAACTTTGAAACATAGTTTCTCGGCATAAGGGTTGGTAATATGGTCTATATTTAGTTAAATTTAGTTTCATGCAAAGGGACAAAAAAGGGGGTGTAAGCCCTTCATCAAAATTCAGATACTTTCGATTTGTGTGAAATTTTAACAATAGGTATTATACATCAATTAATAAATAGTACTCACATCCAGTTTCTTTGAACTATTTTAATGAGATTTTATGGGGCATAATATGGGCACAATCTCTAATTTGAAATTTTAAAAATTCAGATTGGCATTAAATTAGATCCTTATGCATTAGACACCAATTAAGCAAGATTCCTTGAATTTCAATTTCTTATTAAGACCCGTTAAGCTTAAGTTTTAAATGTTATACATTTTCTAGAATCTAAATCATGCAATGGATTTTGATCAAAATTGGAACAAGTATTCTAGGCATAAGATTTAGTATCATTATATCTTGATTTTAATCTTAGTAAGATGACATGAAAGTGGTGCAATATTGTTCTTTTAGGGGAATTAATTTTACACGTCCTGAGACGGATATTCTTCTAGTGTTTATATATTTCTATGTATGAGATTCACTCCTAAACTAATTAACCGATCATTATAAATTTTGAAACACAGCTGCTAAGCATAAGGGGTTGTAAGGTTGGCTATATTTTGTTAAATTTAGTTTCAGGCAAAAGGGGCAAAGAATGGCTGGAAGCCATTCATGAAAATTCAGATACCTCCGATTTTTGTGAAATTTTAACCATAGGTATTAGATATTAATTAATAAATATTCCCAAAATTTTAGTCAGCTCCTATCGCATCAATGCAGGATTGCATCCCTGTGCTTGTTTTATAAATACTTCTATGGAATGTGCTCCAATGAACTTACTGCACTTGTGCCCTCTAAACGAAAATACCCAACCCACCCGAATAGCTACTAAATTTCACCTCTTCACTGTAGAGATTCCTAGATGTCATAATATTTTCTAGTTGTATCAAGATGTAATGTGAAGACACTTCTTGCTGCCAAATTGGGCGATGTCATCTTCTCCCCCCTACAGCCTCTTTCTCACAGAAGAGACGTAGCTAGTCTCTCTCTATTCTATCGTTATTTTCATGGTAGGCGCTCCACTGGGCTTTATTCTATAGTCTCCCTCCCCTGTAAAACATTCACAACAAAAACTCGTCTATCTACAACCACTGTCAATAATTTCCCTTTCTCTCTCTCTGTGTACCTAAAACTAAACGAGGCTTCCATGAGCAGAGTTTCTTTCCTAGAACTATGCGTTTGTGGAATACAATATCACAGGACTGCTTCCTGGCTGACTACAACATTGCCGTTTTCAAGTTCAATGCAAACAAATTCTTGTTGCGCCGTCCTCTTAAATAGTCAATTCTGACTAGTTTACAGCCATCGTTACTAATCCCCTCTATATTCCACCGTCCACTTGGCAAACTCAATCAACCCTTTCGGCTTTAATGAGCGGTGACTTATTTGTAAAAAAAAGCAGAAAACCCTCCTCACCTAGGTTGCCCCCTTGTAAATCTGGCCCCTACTACAGTAGCCCCTTATGCTTCAATGGCAATATGCCTTCCCTTGGATGAATTAAAAAAAAATATCACTAAAATTAGCTCTACAGCATGTGGCGAATTTCACCTTAGAATCTTCTCAATAGATTACCAGTATTCTCAGAGCATCTTGCCAAGAGTTCTTCCATCTCTCTTTGAATTTATTGCTTCTTAAATTGAAGAATTATTTGGAAAGAGAAACAGACAACTTGCTGCCAAGTTGGAAGAAACACATGAATAAAGGGGATTTTGTCTGAATAAATAATTCATCTTCGCAACTATTATTTATGAGTACATCGACAATTGCATGTTGAAGAAGTCGATACATGAAACACCTAAATGTGATTTGTGCATATATGCATATACCAGCAGGGATATTTGGTGTTGCCCAGAGAGAATTAACTTGAAATGCAACAGTCTTACATACTACTTAGCAAGAATACGTGTTCGAATTGTACAATGATTACCAAATAAAAAAAAAGTTTATTTAGGAACAAAGGAAGATAGTGGACTAGTTAATTTGATTATGTGACATAAACCGATTTGAAGTTAAGAGAGTTGCAGTTTAAAAGCTAGTGAGGAAAGATATTGTAACGAGATTGCCTCTGAGGGGGGGAGTCGAGATAAGTAGGGTGTATATTAATTGTAATGAAAATAACCTCTTTGCATAAAACTAAATTGAACTAAATATAGCCCACACTTGGACCTTTACGCCTAGCATCTGTGTGTCAAAGTTCATTATGATCGGTTAATTAGTTTGCCTATATTTTGGAAACAATAGATATCTGTGCCGAGTTTTTTATATCATAGACATTTATCGCCCCCTTCCATTCCTGAGAGCACATTCGTTGAGCTAATAAAATTTGCCACTACATCTTTTGAATTCAGTTTTAATGATGTAATGTATAGGCAAATAGATGGTGTTTTCATGGGCTCAGTCCTGGGACCAACGATGGCGAACATTTTTGTGGGTTTCTATGAGAAAGAATTACTATCTGGACCCATTAGTCTACTATCTGGACCCATTAGTCTACTTTCGATATGTAGACGACACATCTGCCTCTTCAATAATCAAACAGAAGCAAATATATTTTTCTCATTAGACAAAATGAATCCCACATTAAAGTATACTTACGAAGGAGAGTGTCATTCGTCTCTAGCTTTCCCCGATGTATTGGTAACGAAAATTCCATCCTGTTACCATACATCAATTTATCATAAATGTACGTTCACAGGATTGTATACTCGTTGGGATTCGTTTTGTCTAGGCAAGCGAAAGTTAAATTTACTTTAGACCCTAACACACAGAGCCCTTATGATTTGTTCAAAATCAAAATTGGACGAAGAAATAAAAATTATTACCAATACTTTGTCCAATAATGGCTACCCTCTGGGTGTGATTAAGTCAGTCATGAAAAGGAAAGTAACCAATTTTTCTAAAATAAAACCTAATACGGTGACTAAATGTCCAATTCATATTTGATTACCTTGGCTAGGGACAGTAAGTGAGAAGTTCGCCAAACAAATTAGCTCAGTAGTGGAAAATTGCTATTTTGCGTCGAATGTACGTGTTGTGTTCTTTACAAAACCCTTGCTGACGTCCTCTCGAAAAGACGTTCTACCCCCTCACCACAAAAATAATTTGATTTATCATTTTCAATGTAGTTGCAGTGCCGACTACGTTGGTAGGACGACGCTGAGATTGGACAACAGAGTACAGAAGCACATCCCTAGAAAAATTAGGAATGGAACGTTCTAAGAAACACATACGGATCTTCTATAACCGACCATTTGCTTAAAACCCACCGTGCATAACGAACTTCAGCACTAACTCATTTACCATCTTGAGTTGTGCTCATTCAATTTTCCAACTTAAAATCTTGGAGACTATCCATGTACATCTTAAACGGCGCTCCCTCTAAACAGAGGGAGTGTCTATTGGGGTTGAGTGTGATTAGTCTCTAAGACACATCCTCCATTGTAAATAACATAACGCTCTTTTTGGTTTTAAATATAGAATTTTCTCTGTTTTTTTTACATTCTCTCCTTTTAAAATCCCAGGATACAGTTCTTGTTAAGTGTGGGCGAAACCGGTCGACTGGCACATTTTATCTCCCCTCTCGTATCTTTTAATCATGAAAGATAAAACTTGTCTTCCCTTCGTAATTGCTCTAATATATATATATACACACACACATATGGATGTCACCTGCCGTTCAGGTTTCGAATCTCGGCATGATACACATAGACGACAAAATAGCTGTTGCGTATGCCTATATTTTATATGTATGAATATCCTTGTATTTATAAGTTGAGTTTTTTGATAGAGGGAATAACGTTAATTCTATTAAAAAATTATTTTCTTTCTCTTTTTTTTAAATAAACTACATTGTACGTTGTGTGATGTCTCGTATTTATTTCTGATTGACTCTTTTGGATAGGGGCAAAGTATAGTATCTGTTCTGATACTACACTTCATCTTTTACTGTCCTTGATCAATGAAAGAGAAATCCTTCTAAACTGAGGCAATTTTATATTTTGGTCCAAATGCACAATGACCCTTTTGGTGAGCTGGATTTCCCCACAATAAAACTGACATTGTGTCTAACTCTGCCCCCGTGTAGATGCAAGAAAATAGTAACTGGATAGGTAAGAGTATAATGATAAGTTTCAGTGAAAGAATACAAGCAATTGATTTCCAGGGCAAAATGAGATATCATAACATTGCATATATTTTAATTTAAACTCAGACACTGTAACATAAGTTCATATAGATCTGCATATATTTTAATTTAAGCTCAGACACTGTAATGTGAGCTGATATACGAGGGGCGTTCAATAAGTAATGCCCTTGACTCATTTTCTATAGCAGTAGATTAATGAGACTTGGCACAGTTATTAGT
>OY744521.1:152264861-152284861 GCA_963556195.1 Sepiola atlantica | reverse complement strand
AGTTTTAATTTGGGGTGTCTATTATTCTTCCTTATGTGAGTTCGTTTCAGTCGAGCGTGCTGGAGGAGTGGCTAACAAACATAAGCCTGTTATGTTACATATAAATATATTAATGCAAATATGAATACATATGATAGGTTCTATTTGTCTACGTATATGACCTATTGCACAATGTGCAATGCACATATATAATTATTTTAACATGTATACTTATATCTGAATACAACAATCACAGTGTAAACACACACACGCAATTTTAAATGCATGTATAAATTGGAGAGAAAGAAAATGTAATAATAATAAAAAAAATCATTTGCTTTCAATGAAACTTTCATTCTATTAATTATAATTGGAATAACATAAACTGTAATTTTAACATTCAGAGAAGATAAAGACACAACTGAATCTAATAGCTTCAAAAGAAAATTAACCGAAAGATACCTTGCTGTATATTCAAAATGTTTGAATTCTTTTTTTTTCTTTTTTCTCATAAGATAAAATAAACCTTCATTTGAGAATCAAACACTGCAAAAGTGACAATTTTTCTTTTTCTTCAAATATTAAAACTATTTCTATTCATAAGAATCACAATGTATAGCAGTAACGAGTGTGTTCATATAAAAACAAAAGCAAACAAAAATACAGTTGATTCAAATCTCATTGAATTAATCACACAAATACAATCGTAATTATTATTATCATATCTATAAGTTATTCTATTAGAAAAATGGAGTAATTTGACATGAAAGAGAGATTGGAAAAGCAGAGTATCACTGCAAATGTTAGGTTCATAGCTGAACAAAATACAACTGAGATCTAATTGGATGAATTGATGTTGATAGAAAAAAAAGAATTATTGAAGTAAGCACTGAATTTCAAATGAAGATATGCAGCCACCATGAATTTAAGGCAAATATCAAACCTTAGGAACAATAGAAAAAGAAATTATGAAATCAACTTACGTAGAATTAGTGACGCAATATTTAATTTTCGTCGTTTCTCATTTTTAATACCAATGTGATGTGTAGACGTGAGTATAATGATTATTATTATTTTCATTAATATTTTTGCTTTGATAAATTTATTTTACACGAGTAGTCTCCCTTGAAGCGTTCTTTTTTGTTACAATACAGGAACTTTCTGTTTCGGTTATTTTCTAATAGTTATACAAATACTCTAAGAATACCCATCCCATGACGAATAAAATTAATTCCCAGAACAGAACAGTTTTGCACCACTTTTATGCCCCTTAGAAATATTAAAAGCAAGATATAATTCTACTAAACGTTATGTCGAGAAACTTTATTACAATTATCTGATTTTGATTCTAGAAAATGTCTAAAATCCAAGCCTTAAGCTTAAGGAGTCTTAAGAAATTGAAATTCAGAGTATCTTGCTTAATTCGTGTCTAATGACTATGGATTAAATTTAATGCAATCTGAAATATTTGAATTTTCAAATGGAAGGTTGTACTCATATTATACCTCTCTAACCATCCTTTAAAATAGTTAATATTAGCAGTGTCTGTATTTTTATAGACGGCTCTCACCCCCTTTTTTTATCCCCTTTGCATTAAACTAAATATAGACCGCATTACTCATCCTTACCCCTAGCAGTTGTGTCCCAAAATTCATAATGATCGGCTTAGGAGCGAATCCTGTACATACAAATATATACACATGAAGAGTTCGAATGCAAAATGCGATAAACGCCATTTTCAAAATTACGAAACTATTATTATAAAACGTGTTGCATTTCAACGCTCAACCACACCATGGAATCATGTTTTACAAAATATGATACCAGGATAATGTCTGTTTGCTTTCCATTAAAATCAGCTTGTAGTCAAAGTCTAGATTTTATATATTTTACCTTTTCATCGTTTAAGGGTTCAATTTAAACGGATGGGATTTATCGCGTTTTGCATTCGAACTCTTCACATATAAACATACCTATCTTTATATATTTTTCAAATGTATTTATATGTATTCTCAGATCTACTTTATGAAGAAAAAAGAACAAAACATAAAACGTTGCGACCAATTTTTAAACAATGCAACGTCATTCGCGCACCTGTTATTTTAAATAACGGTATTTCTCTACTAGTTTTCATAATTTACTATTTCATTGAAAAAGCCGACAGGAGTTGGCAAAAATGTCCAATCCCACAATATGGAGAAGAAAAAAAAAAGAAATAAAACTATATATTTAACAATATATATCTATCAAACTTCTAAGAAAAGGTCCAATCAAACCGAAGGGATTCAATAAACAAAACAATGAGTTGCAGCTATCGGTACTGGTACAGCTTTTGAATCAGATAAAACCGACTTCGTTTGTGGTTTTCCGACTGTTTATGTTTATGTAAACAGCCGGAAGATGCCGAAGCACTTATCCAATCAGAAGGCGAGAAAAGCGGACGACAAGTTAATTTGAGAATTGATTAAATCGTAAATTGGCGCTTGTCAAGAATTTCCAACAGAGAAAAAAAGGGTAAAAAATAAATAGCATAAAAATAACCGTTACCAAAGGCAATAAAAGTAGGTTAGGGTTAGTTTAAAGTTAGTTTAGTTTAGTGAGGGTTAGGGTTAGAGTTAGTTTAAAGTTAGTTTAGTGAGGGTTAGAGTTAGTTTAAAGTTAGTTTAGTGAGGGTTAGGGTTAGGGTTAGTTTAAAGTTAGTTTAGTGAGGGTTAGGGTTAGAGTTAGTTTAAAGTTAGTTTAGTTTAGTGAGGGTTAGGGTTAGTTTAAAGTTAGTTTAGTGAGGGTTAGGGTTAATTTAAAGTTAGTTTAGTTTAGTGATGGTGAAATGAAAAAAAAGTCGGTTTTTGTCTGGTTGAAAAGCTGGACCAGTATGGGGAAAAAAATTGAATCTAACTTTCTTGGGGAAAAAATTTGAAGTTTTTTCATTAATGTTCTTCGTCTAAAAATAAATAATATTTTAATAAAAATTAACATACGGTAAGTGTTGTTTGTTTTTTTTGCTTTAAACGTTGTTTCATTATTTGTTTTCTGTTAGAACGCTCCTCATTTTGATGTTGACACCGGTTCGTATTCATTCGGGTTTTAGCAGCTGTTTACTTAATTCAGCTATATGTAAGTGTTTTGTTTTTGTTAATTTTTTCCTACACTAAAATCTTACAACAGAAGTATTCATGGACAAGCATCATTAACATGTATTTTCAAATGTACATGGACGAAAACAATCTACGGAAGAAGAAAAGAAAAAAAACTTAAAACGGTCGAGACCAATTTTTAAACAATGCAACGTCATTCTTGCATGTGTGTTTTTTTTTTTTAAATAACCGTATTTCTCTACTGATTTACATCATTTCATATTTGGTTGAAAAAGCTGACAGGAGTTGGCGAAAGTTTCCAATCCCACAATGCGAAAAAAAAAGGGGAATCTTTAACAATAGCCCTACAGCTCGCGAGTCGGGTTGAAAAAAAGTTGTAGAACGTAGTCAAAAAAATGAATATGCAACAAATAAATGCAACGTACGTAGAGACCAAAGATTTTCCTAGTTTTCTATTCCATTTGTTTGTATGTTTACGTATGGTAAATGGGTTTTTATTAGACATGAAAAAAGAAAAAAAAATTTTCAAGTCATTTATTTAAAAAACAAAATGGCGTCATTAGTTTTTGTTATCGGTGTCACGTGTGTGTGTTTTTTTTTTACCGGGACTCATAATCAAAGTGGCGTTTTTTTTTTGGGGGGGGGGTTGCATTTTTGAAACGAACATTTTAACGATCATTTTGATCACCGAATGAGCGCGCATGTCGTTACGTCATTTGAAGACCAGGGATGACTGTTGTTTTGCTTTGTTCTTTTGCTTGCCTGAAATATGAAAACTTGGGGTTTTGATTAGGCTTAGGGCTGGGTTTTGATTAGGGTTAGGGCTGGGTTTAGGTTAGGGTTAGGGTTAGGGTTGGGTTTAGGTTAGGGTTAGGGTTGGGTTTGGGTTTAGGGTTAGGGTTTAGGGTTAGGGTTAGGGTTAGGGTTTAGGTTAGGGTTAGGGTTAGGGTTTAGGTTAGGGTTAGGGTTAGGACTGGGTTTAGGTTAGGGTTAGGCATTTTTTTAAGAAACAGGAAAAATAAACATTACGGTGTGACGAATGAAAATAATATGTAAATAAAAGCACACTGACATGTAAATAAAAAGAAAATTATTTTATTCCTTTTGCTTAAAATGTAGTTTTGTTCTTCTGCTTGGCTGAAAAATGCAAACATTGCGCTTTGACTATGAGTCCCAGTAAAAAACCAATTGAAACGAGACGAGAACGAGAGCGGCCATTAATTTTTTTTTTTTCATTTCACGTAAGCTAAAACTATTAACTTATAGAAAATAGCACTTTTAACGGATTATAATCATTAATAACTGTCACAGTTAACTTGGAAATTCAGTTTTATCGGCTACGGTAACTTTTATTTGTTGTATATTTGTTTTTTCAGCGTTTTCGTTGTTGGGCTATTATTAAAAATACCCAAAAAAAGACTATATATTTAACAATATATATCTATCATACTTCTAAAAATTCCAATCAAACCGGAGGGATTTAATAAACAAAACGATGCGTAACAGCTATCTCTAAGTGACTTGTTTTTGTTTTTTTATTTCCTCCAATACTAATATCTTTATATAGATAGAGATATACAGCTATAATTATAATCACACTAAACACCTGTTCTGATTAGATAACTGAAATTAAGCAATGTTGAATCCGGTTAGTTCTAGATGGGTGACTATTTGGGAATACCGGGTGCTGTATGTGGGAGGACGACAGCATCGTCAGAAGGCCCTCCCTGAAAAATGAAAAGATAAGTCATCAACGGACTAAAGCAAATAGGGGTTATCCCCTCTATAATATCTACCTTACTTAATATGAGAATCATGTAGTTGTAAAGAAGATGTTTGGTTGGTTGTTTTGTTTTACGGCATATTAACCCTTTTCGAATTATTTAATGCCAAATCCAGTCATTTTGGTAAAAGATTTTAGGCTTCAAGTTCTTTATATCTTCAAATATTTATCCATGGTGTTTCGTTAGGTTGTTTTGTTTTACGGCATATCAACTCTTTTTAGGTTATTTAATGCCAAATCCGGCCATTTTGGTAAAAGTTTCTATGCTTCAAGTTTTTCATGTCTTCAAATATTTATTCGTGTTGTTTGGTTTAGTTGTTTTGTAGAGGAAAATTGTTGTTTGGTTTGGTTGTTTTGTAGAGGAAAAATGTTGTTTTTGTTTTTAGCTTTGCAGAACATGACTGAGTTTTGTAAAGGGGGGAAAAACAATAACATTAATGTTCGGTGCATTTTAGGTCAGGAAGCCATTATTTTCACACAGCTTGATCTGGTAGTACCAGACATGTAAAGAAGAATTTATACAAATAATAGTAATAGACATAATAGTAATCTTTCAGTTCTATGCATCACAATGTTAAAATTCATCTTCTCAATTTACATACCAATGTTAAATGTTGCCTTTTTTGTACTATTGAGTCACCGCTTATCAAGGCCCAAAAGCCACTCGAGAAAAAGTTGCCTTATTTATTGCTCATTTTTTCTTACCAATGTCAGTGTTTAATCTTTATCTAATTTTTTCTACCAATAATAAAGCTTAACATATTCCCCATTTTTAATAGCAATGTTAAAGTTTACCTTATTTCTGCCAGAATCAGTTCTCTTATGTTTTACACAATTATATTTACACAATTGGATGCTTTTCATTGGCTATGGCGGCAATGTTGGACACGACTTACAAGATGTCAACTGTTCACCTATATTCATAAAATTATATCTTTAATATCTAACAATATTTCTGTATTGAAAATTCATTTTCATTATGTTATATTATTACCTCATCAGATGTATGATATTTTCCAGTGCTAAATTGAGAGTATGCTAGTTCAAAACTTTTTTTTTGTATTTGCGAATTTCTATTAACATGGAATCCATTAGGAATATGGAATTTTGAAATGTTCAATCCAGGTGGGATTTATTATACTTGACGTAAGTCTCTTAGGGTTAATTAAACGAATGTAAAAGCTATTTCTTTTTTTTTGTTAAAATAATTTAAATTAGGCTAAACACACAGATTTTTCTGTTTACAAATATATCAGAAAGTTTACAATTTTAAGTCTCTAATCCATGAAAAATTAGCTTGTGTAAAGGAAAAGTTTAATTTTAAAACAATCCTAAAAATGCTTCTGCAATTATTTTTAATTTTAGTAATCCGTTTGCATGAATCGCTACATCGCCATTTCTCATAGCAATATTATTGTTATTTATAGTGTTGGGTACACCATTTTATTGTGAGTGTATTGAAATAGCCATGTATATTACCTCACAAACAAATAAATGATGTAGTAACAGTAATAATAAATAAATTCTTTCTAAGAATAACACTTCTTTGGTAATCCATTAATTGGTGGTGAAACATTCGATGAATTTCGTATGTCATGATACTCGCTCACTCGTTGCAGCCAGAAGCTCCAATCCCAAGAGGCCAGTGTCCTTCTCCAGAAGAGTCTTTAGTGTAATAGGCGGCCTCCCAGCTCGTCGCTTGACCTCTGGGAACTATAGAAGAACTTTTCCAGCAGGTTCATCGTATCAAGATACATATCCAGCCAGCGCCTAAAGTCGGCATTGAACAACCCCAGATATGCGATGAATGCAATCATACAACATTTTCTGTGTAGCATTTCAGTGTATGAACTATCAAGTCACTTACATGGAGAAACATTTAGTGTTCAAGAGTCTGATCTGTAGAGTAAGATGAATTTGTTTGATGACTTGAAAACTTTGAGTTGAGAGGATAACACGATCTTTATAAATGTATATGTTTGCAATGAGCAATACATACCATAAAAGAAAGTTAAGACTTGTGGGTTAGTTTAAGTTCACAAGGTTTTGAGATACTTTGTGTGAGTGCATACATATTGAATGTGTGTGTGTGTGTGTGTGTGTGTGTGTGTGTGTGTGTGTGTGCATAGTTCACTTTGATGCATGTGTGGGTGAGCTCAGTGGTAATTCCATTCATGTAGTGACATAGTGTATTTTTGATCGATTTTAGAGATGGATGCAGTGGAAGAAAGTTCAAAACTATATGATTTGAGTTTGTGTCAACTTGTATGGAGAGAGGTGTATACTGGTTGATTTTGCGAATTTGTCTCTTCGCTTCTTATATAACCTGTGTGGCTGTTAGATCCTGATCAGTTGCTGAAAGTTCTTGCAATATTAGAAGTGTTTTTAAACTCTTACAAAAATTAATATCGTCACTTGAATCGTAACTGTCCAAAGATATACTTCCATATATACACCACTTTAAGGCCAACATTAAAATTTACATATTTATTCATTTTTTTCTACCAGAATGAAGACACCGTATTTCTTATTTTTCAGATCAACATAAAATTTTACAATATTTGTAGAAGCGGTACTACAAATAACAGCAGCAGCAGCAGCGACAAGTAGCGGTTAACGATTTTGAATCTATGCTTAATTTCTAAGCTCGACGCTGATTGGTGCTAGCATTTAACTTCCTTTCTGACTTGTTGAGCACCTGACAAGAGATTATAAAAGGGATCGCCCACTGTTTACTTCTTCTTTCTTGGTCAGGAGACGGCACTGCAACAACTCATCCACGTTGCTCGGACAAGCTCCCAAACTTCTCTCTTGGGATGCAACCTTCACGCCAAGCCCACGGGCTTTGGCATCGACAAGAAGACCCAAAGATCCAATATGGCTATGGCCACACACACGTGGACTTAATGTAACGCATACATATACATACATACACACATGGGCACGGTCTAACTTCAACATACTTACATACTTTCTTATACTAACTTTCTCATATATAAACTCTTCTCTATTCTCTACTTAAAGAACACACATTCCACACACCATATGGATTCTCTAACCTTTTGTCTTTGTCCATACGCATGGACAACCAATTGCTAACAGGCTTCTCTTTCATTCACTTTTATTTACAACACAACGAAGATGACTCAATAACGTTGTTTTGAATACTAGAAATGGATTTCGTCTCATTTCTATATATTCACAAATTTTTATTTCGATCAAGAACTTTTACTATACTTCTCCTTATTTATACTAATATTAACACTTATTTATCATTTTTATAGCACCATCAGATTATGTAACATTACTTACACATGGAAATGCTGAAAATCTTATATTTACATGCATTGTCATATGAACTATAAGATGTTCACTGTTTTGCCTGTATTGCAGTCTTTTTTTATTGAAAATAGTTAAGCATTATATTTTCTTTTTCTTACAATTTAGATTATTTCGGTGTCTTTGCTAGTAATAATTGTTCTGTTGTTATTAATTAACATAATAAATAGTTCTAGTGATGTATTTATTAATTGGCATACCAACATTAAAATTTAACCTTTTTCTAATTTTTTATACCAACATTCAAGTTTACCCTACTCCTCACTTTTATACAAACATTTAAAATTTACCGGATGGATCATTTTTTTATACCAACATTAAAAGTTAGCCTTTTTCTCATTTTTCATACCAACATTAAAATTTACCTTATTTCTCATTTTTATAAAAATATTAAAATTTACCTTTATTATTTCATTTTTTTTTACAAACATTAAAATTTACCTCATACCTAATTTTCATAGTAACATTCAAATTTACCTAATTCCTCATTTTTTATACCAATATTAAAATTTACCTTATTCCTCATTTTTTATACCAACATTTAAATTTACCTTATTTCTCATTTTTTATACAAATTATTAAAATTTCGGAATTTTTTGATAATTTGAGTTATCTGGATTATTCGAACTACAGTTCTCATCTTGATTGTTATTTTCACAACGTTTCATTCGACATAACCTCGGATCTTCTTCAGGTGTATCTTTTCGAACTTTGGAACCTATACATAATTCCGAGGAGAACCCTATATTTATTCCACGATGAGGTAGATTGTTCTCGTTCCATCAGTCATAGTCAGGTAGAATATAAATTATTGTTATTCGTAGTCATTATCATCTGTAGTAAAAAATACTTACAAATAAAGCATAAAATTACCTTATTTCTCATTTTATATAACAACATAAAATTTTACCTTATTCCACATGTTTATACCAACATTTAAATTTACCTTATTCTTTATTTTTATATCAACATTGGAATCGAATTTGTTACTCATTTTTTATATACCAAGTTAAATTAAACAACCATTAACCAGTAATACAAAAGATTTCTCCATGATAATATTGCTTTGAAAAATGTGTATTTTTCTATTTAGAAAAAGATTATATTAGAAAATGAAAATAATCAAATAATGTCATTCTTGATGAAATTGTTTGTCAGAAAAAATAAATTATCAACGTAATCGAGTTTAGGAAAGCAAGCAAAGATCAATATGTTGTTCAGGAAAAAATAGTTATCTGATAAAGATGGGTCATTTTTATTTGTTGAGTTTGGAATGAATGTCATAAGCCAAACACACACACACACACACACACACACACGCACACACACACACACGCACACACACACACACATGTTTGTATCAGAATTTGAGAACAAGACTTGTTTATTAAGTAAATGTGTATATTTATGATCAAATTACTCTTTTTATTTACAAGAGTCATAACATTTTAAACGGTTTCTTATAAAGTGAAGGTTTGGTTGTTTCGTTTTACGGCATATCAACCCTTTTTGGGTTATTTAATGCCGAATCCAGTCATTTTGGTAAAAGTGTTTATGCTGCAAGTTCTTCCTATGTTCAAGTATTTATTTATGATGTTTGGTTTAGTTGTTTCGCTTTTACGGCACATCAACTCTCCTCGAGTTATTTAATGCCGAATCCGGTCATTTTGGTAAAAGTTTTTATGCTTCAAGTTCTTCCTATGTTCAAGTATTTATTTATGATGTTTGGTTTAGTTGTTTCGCTTTTACGGCACATCAACTCTCCTCGAGTTATTTAATGCCGAATCCGGTCATTTTGGTAAAAGTTTTTATGCTTCAAGTTCTTCCTATGTTCAAGTATTTATTTATGATGTTTGGTTTAGTTGTTTCGCTTTTACGGCACATCAACTCTCCTCGGGTTATTTAATGCCGAATCCGGTCATTTTGGTAAAAGTATTTATGCTTCAAGTTCTACCTATGTTCAAGTATTTATTTATGGTGTTTAGTTAAAGCAAACACCATGAATAAATATTTTAAGATATTAAGAAATAGAAGCATAAAAACTTTTAGCAAAATAACTGGATTCTGGATAAAATAACTGCCAAACAAAACAAGCAAATAAACCATAAATATAATTTGAAATTTATGACATTGGTACATTGTTTAGTTCTTACCTATACTTGCACTTGAATCGGTTTTTGCCGGAAGTGGGCTTAACCCGAACCCGAACAGGAAGTGGACTTAAGCGGCATCCATGGGGTACAGCAGATCTCTGATCACTGTGCTGCATTGTTTCTGGAAGCATCGGTGATAAGTTGGAGGTAATCCTTTGTCTAACATCAGAGATCGTCGCGACGACAACAAGACATAGTTTCTTTGTCTGCTTTAGCCGCCGTGAACAAGGTTTTCAGTTGACCGCCCCTATGCTTTTACCATCCGGACATAGGTTTGGTAGCCACGACTCTGCGTATGAGTTCACTTTTATTGCATTGGAAAGTGTGACCTAGCCAACGAAGGCGTCTTGTTGCTAGCAAAGAGGGAGACAAGATATGTGTGGCAACGAGGTCGGATTTCAATATCAGAGATTCTGTCCAGTGGTCTGATGCGAGCCAGTCGACAGAAACACCTGTGATCAAAGAACTGTAGTCTGTACAGATCCTCCTGTCGCAGTGACCAAGATTCACCTCCGTAAAAAAAGCATGATATATACTAATGCATGATCAATCTGGACCTTTGTTTTTAGTCGGATTTAATTTCCTATTATTTAGTTCAGATATGTAAGTTCAGGGAACTTATGCCATTACTATCCAGCAGAGCGTTACTGCTGTCTATTAGTCATGTGTGCAGAGTGATATTATATATGAAAGTGAAACCTGGCTAGTGAAGGTTGAGGACATGCCTTGCATGGAGAAAATGATGTGTAATGTGAGTCTTAAATGATCTCAGAGGAAGATTAAATCTGGACAGTATCAGGAGATGTGTGCAGAGCAGGAGACTTCGATTGTATGGCCACGTTGACAGAATTATATAAGTAATTGGGTTAGTAGATGTAGAACAGATGTAGTAGCAGGTCAGTTGGCCACGGAAAACATGGGAGGAAGTTATAAGGATGAACTTGAAAGAAAGAAGGATAAATAAAGATCAGGCCAGAGATAGGTTGGTTTGGAAGTCAATTTTTAAAAGCCGTCCAATACATGCCAGCATGTAAATGAGACGTTAAACCAAAGAAGAAGAAGAAGAAGAAGAAGAAGAAGAAGAAGAAGAAGATGATGATGATGATGATGATGATGATGATGATGATGATGATGATGATGATGATGACATACAAGGCAAATGACTAAATTCAATATAAACAGGTCAGTTACACACAGTAGCGTAAAGGGTCAGATGAGAGATCAGTAAACAAAAAAAAAACATTAGTGCGTCTACCCCCTTACCCTTTCAGGGGGATTAGTGTATCAATATGGGACATTAAACAGACATAAAAAGGGATGCAAGGGTTTAATTAGCATCTCTCTATTTCTTGTTTGGAGCAAAGTAATAAACAGATGAAAATATTCATTGACCTTGTACCAGTTTCGGCAGATATCTTTGTCTATTATATACTAATGTATATCTTCTGTCAAAAATGACAAAAAAAGTTATGTTTCGTCAGTGTTCACACTAATATTCATATAAAATAACGTCTCAATGTGGGAAGTTAAAAAAAAATAAGAAAGAAAGAAAACGTCTCAAACTGGAAAGTTAAAAGAAATGTATCAATCTGTATAAAAGGATTGTTTGCATGATTTGTGTGATTTCGATTTGTTTTTATGATTTTTTGTTGTTTTATCTCTTTCTTCATAATTCATAAACCTTCCATAGTTTAACTAGCAAGGTTATCCGGCGTTGCTCGGTTTTGATGGGGGGGGGGGGGGGGGGCTAGTATTAAATACAAAAGTATAGTAAGGACTAAGGAGCCAATTTTATATCTACAATCTATGTTCTAAATTTCATAAAAATCTGTTCAGTAGATTTTAAATCAATAAGGGACATTTATTTACAATGGGGAGATAGACATCTGCACCTTTTGCTCCC
This sequence comes from Sepiola atlantica, assembly GCA_963556195.1. Classification (NCBI taxonomy): domain Eukaryota; kingdom Metazoa; phylum Mollusca; class Cephalopoda; order Sepiida; family Sepiolidae; genus Sepiola; species Sepiola atlantica. Next base: position 152,272,609 of record OY744521.1, on the reverse strand, counting down.
CTAAAAATAAAAACAAAACAAAAAGAAAGGAAATAAATATATATATATATATATATATATATAACGATTGCTTGGCCTTTTGGCTAAGATCAAAGTGTAGTATCTGTTTTGATGGATACTGCACCCCATACTGGTATTGTCTTGTCCTTCGGGGCTTGACTTATGCCGGTCAATGGGTCTGTCCTGTGTAGTTCTAGGAGGTCCACCCTCCCAGGCTTTGCCTCCCCTCTTTGGGAAGGAGTAAGTTTATTGCTTACTGCCTGAGGCACTCCTACCGGGGAATGCCGACGGGGCTGCCCAGGCAATTTTTAAATGGCCAGAGTGCTCACCTCTCGGGCGCTGGCTTTTCAAACTCCACTTTCCCGACCCGACCTTGGGTCACATCTTACTTTGTGGGAGTAAGATAAAACTGGCCTTGTGCCTAACTCCTGGAGAGGAGTAAATCAATACAGTAAATAACGGTGGATCTTTTACTTTACAGTAATTACAGTGAGTAAGTCATTTGTTTGGCTAGTGTCCCAGTTTTTGAAAACACAAAAAGGGGACGGGAGGGAAATGTATATTGTTCTTCAATAAGGGTAGGCGAAGCGCTCTTTAGCCTTTGTGGGTAATCATCTAGAGATGGTGTCTTGATAAAAACACTGGTCCCCATCACCTCAATGAATTGGCGCCAGGAAGGACATCTGCCTATAAAAATCTTGCCTCAATTAATGCAATGATTTCCAAAGAAACCTGTCCAGAGATCAGTTTGGAAGTCAATTCCTAAAAACCGTCCAACATTCCAGCATGTAAAACGGACGTTAGACAGATGATAGCAGTAGTAGTAGTAGTAGTAGTAGTAGTAGACGTTATAGGCAATGCAATGAGCTATGTTAAACCTTTTATAAAAATTTGTCCAGTATGTTTTGAATCCGTGAGTACATTTTTGGTGAGATGACTTTTTTTCCCCTTTTTGCTCCCCTGTAATCAAACATAACTCATAACTTATATTTCTAATATCTATGTTCCCAATTTCATAAAAGTCTGACTAGTAGTTTTTAAATCCATGTATATATTTATTAGGAGGTGAGCATTATGCCTTCTTTTCCCATTGCGGGATTGAAAATGTTTGCCAACTCCTGTCGGATTTTTCAACCAAATACGAAATTATGAAAATTAGTAGCGAAATGCTGTTATTTAAAAAAGTTGTAGTGTTTTTAACATTCAGTTTCAAGAGGGCGTTTGCATTCTGCCTCTTTTGTATGAAATGAAATAAATACCAGACCCACCACTGTTACCAGCTATGTCCAAAAATTCATAATGGTCGGTTGATTATCTTTAGAGTTTGCCCTTGACATTATATATATATATATATATATATATATATATATATATATATATATATAAAGAATGATGAAAATAAAAGGTGGAAGAATTACAAATTTTATTAAATCATCAAAAGTTCGAAAACAAGAAATCTCAAATCGTTAATCTATTGATTTTCAAAGATAAATTCTTCAGAAATTATTCAAAGATATATATATATATATAATATATGTATATATATATATATATATATATATAATTAAACTTGAAACTGAATCAATATTATAGAATAAGAGAAAGTAAAAAAAAGAAAATCATAACAACCTATCATTTTTAAATGAGGCTTGTGTCCATTTCATGCCACTTGTTAAAATACTCAGATGGTCTTGAAAATTGGGGCATTTTTCTTAATTTGTCTCGACTAGTTCTTGTTCAAATTTCATGCAAATCAGAAATATTTAAATTTACAGGTGAGGTAGTTGTGTCACTTGTGCCATTAAAAAATATGCAAATCCATACTAAGACATCCCCAGTAACATGCTCATTACGAATACCATTGATTTTACAAGGAGATAAACCATTGAAAACCTATTCACAGACACACATACAAAAATCTTTGCTATATATATAAAGAGAAAGAGAAAATTTTCATAAATAAAGCAATACCTGCAACCCTTTTAATGTGATGTAATAATGAAAGAATCATATTAATGAATAGTGTATCAATCTTGAATGTACTGATAAAACAATAGCTCGTTCCTTTTTTGGTGTGTCTTGTGGTGGTGATACTAATGAAATGTTTGCAATAATAATTAATGTTATAGATCATGTCACTTTTTAATTGATGCTAATGATTTTGCAGGTAATATCATTAAACAAAGGATTTATATAGACCGTGGGGCTGGTGATAAGCAAAGAATACAACAAAGTGAAAAATGAGACGAATACAGGATTCGAACCTGTGCCTTAGAAAAGAGACCACCTGACATGGGTGTCGTCTTAGACTGCTTAACCAATAAACCAGTACATCTACATAAAGCTTAAACTGTACAGGAGGTTCCTCTTCTGAGACATAGGATCGAATCTTGTATATGTCTCATTTTTCATGTTGTGATATTCTTTGTTTATCCCCAGTCCCGCAGACTAAATAAATAAATCCTTTGTTTAGTGATATAACCTACAGAACACATTAGCATCAACAACAACACCAAAGAAGTCAGCATAATATATAACATAGTGTTGAAAATAATTTCCAATATAGAAAAAGAAATAATAATTACTGTATCAATCTTGAATTTCTTAATAAAACAATACCTTAAGGATCATTGTTCATTGTACACTGTTTGTACATTCAGCTCTACCCCGTGGTCATTGAATTTCTGAAGAATATTCTTCACTTGTCCTTGTGGATAAAAACTACACAACTCTTCTTAGAGGATTAATAGAGATTTGTGACTACAATCCGTAGCCGGATTTCCTCTCAGACATACAGGGTGTCTTAAAAGTTGCGCTGTATGCAAGTAGCGGTAAACTAGAGCCATGTTCCGCATGATTGCATTCTATTACAGATCATCTTCAAAGCTACTGAGGTATAAACAAGATTTGCTTGTCCTTGTAGCAGTCCAGACATTGAGTCTAGATTCTTGTTCCTGTCTATTGAAAGGAAAATGATGGCATTAGAAGTTTATTTTTATGCTTTCTGATTCTTTTTTTTTTTTAATCTCTTTGTATATTGTGAACTAAAATACAAAAATATTCTCCCTTGTTTGCTAGACTGGCGAGACGGACAATAGTAGTTTTGTTGGAATCTATGTAAAATGTATCAATTTTATCATTATGAACTAAGCTACGTTGCATATATATACATATATATATACATATATATATATATATATATATACATATATATATATGTATATATAGATGTATATATATATGTATATATATATATATATGTGTATGTATATATATATGTATATATATGTGTATATATATATGTGTATGTATATATATATGTATATATATATGTATATATATGTATATATATATATATATGTGTGTATATATATATGTATATATATGTGTGTATATATATATATATGTATATATATGTGTGTATATATATATGTGTGTGTATATATATATGTATATATATATATATATGTATATATATATATATATATATATATATATATATATGTATATATATATATATATATATATATATATATGTATATATATATATATATATATATATATATATATATATGTATATATATATATATATATATGTATATATATATATATATGTATATATATATATATATATATATATATATATGTATATATATATATATATATATATATATATATATATATATACTAGCAAAAATATGCTCCCTTCTGTCGCATAATTTTGAAAGGCTGGGAGGATGTCATGATGAACCAACTACGTACACTGACCCTCAAAGGAGGAGGTAATACCTGGTAGGATGGTATCGTTACAACAGAACGCTAGCAGGATCTTCTCTTCCCCATAAAAGGAGAAGGAACAACAGAAAAGATACTACATGCACCCACCCACCTACTCCCAAAAAGGAGAAGGTAGTACCTGGGAAGAAGGTCTCATGACAACAAAACAGATACTACATTAACCCTCCCTCCCTCAAAGGAAGATATAATAACTGGGAGGATTACCTCCAACCCCTTAAAAAGGAGGAGGTAATTCCTGAAAGTACGGTCTTATGACAACAGAACCGAATATAATGATAGATTAAATAATTTTTTTTGGCGGGAGGGGGTTTATTTATTTAAAAAAGCCTTGTCATGAAACATTATTTTTATATTTCCTTAGCCTTTTGGCTAAGATCAAAGTGTAGTATCTGTTCCAATGGATGCTCACTCTGTAGACCGGTATTGTCTTAGCCTTTCGGGCCTTGATTGAGGTGCTGTCCTGTGCAGTTCTAGGAGGTCCACCCTCCCAGGCTTTGCCTCCCCTCTTTGGGGAGGAGTAAGTTTATTGCTTACTGCCTGAGGCGCCCCTACCGGGAATGCCGACGGGGCTACCCAGGTAATTTTTAATTGTCAGAGTGCTCACCTTCTCGGGCGCTGGCATTTCAAGCCCCACTTTCCTGACCTTGGGTATAAAGCGTCTTTGTGCCCGTAGATTAATTTCTATTTTAGTCACGAAAATATTAAGAACAAAGGAATATTGTTTGTGTCTTTTAAAAATGAAAGACATTTTTCCTTTGATTTTTTATAATCAGTTATTTTTTATTCTTTTATGTAAATTGCTCCAGACAAGGCATGAAACCACTTGATGTAAGGAGCTAAAAAATATATATATAGTACTTCAAAGTCAAAAACTAGTCACGGATTACTGTTAGATGGATAGATCCTGACCCAGAAAACAGCAATTCTTCTCCCTTTGCCAGAAACACCGCTCATTAAATATATATATATATATAATATATATATATATATATATATATATATATATATATATATATATATATATATACAGGGTGGGCAAAAATAAGGGTCCTATTTTTAAAAATTCATAACTTTTTTATTTATTGATTTTTTAAATTTTTTTTTTTTAGAATAAGTAAAGGACCCCTTCCGAAGCAAGCATGAGCCGTATTAGCCCTAAGGAACGTACCCTCATTTAGAAAACATTATTTTTGCTTAAAAAACTCAAAACAGTGTAAAAAACAATACTTTAGTTTTTGTAAGTTTTAAGAAGTGTTTTTCGGCTAAAATTTGTTTTGTTTATTTCAAAAAATCTCGGAAGGGTCAGTCTACACACACATAATGTTTGGTGAGTTTAACTTTTATTTTGTGGAAGTTATTCAAATTCAAGTTATTCAAATTTAAAGATAGGACCCTTATTTTGGCCCACCCTGTATATATATATATATATATATATATATATATATATATATATATATATATATATATATATATATATATATATATATATATATATATATACAGACCTATACACACATACATACAAATATAACACTTAGTTTTAAATGTCCAATATATAATTTCTTTTAAATTCTGAAAAGGATTTTCTACACTTATTTGAAAATTTTAAATATTTTTCCTTACTTTTGGATATTTATTTTTCTTATAATCAGAATCTAACATCTAACTGGTTAGTTTATTTTCTTTGTTGTTTTTTGGGGGTTTTATTTCTCCCCCTCTCAATCAAACATTTAGTTTTTACAAGGTGATAAAATCGATTAAAACATTTTATAGTGACCTGTAACCCCTTTATAAGTGTGTAATTCCAACAATATACACATAAACAAACATACACAAGACCATACATACACATACATATACACGTGTATGCATATATCATTCAATTGTTGGAAGGTAAAAGTGAATCTTATAGTAAGTTTGTTATTCCATTCTATTTCGTATTATTACATTTTTTCTAACTTATTTATTTATTAATTTATTTGTTTATTCATTTATTTTATCATTATTATTTATTTATTTTTTATAAATATTTTTTTAAAGATTTTTATTTTCTCTTTTCTTATTTATATAATTTATTTGGGCGTAATTTTAATATTTTGTAGAGGAAGAAGGTGAGATGTGTATCTATATACTAAGTGTGTTATTCTATTAATATAAGAATATTATTTTTTATATATTTTATAGTATTTTATATATTTTTACATAATTTATCTATTTTAACAGAAATGCTGTGATATTGCATACAACAGTGAATGTGAATGTGGCTTGCAGTGTGCATATTAAATTCATTCTCTCCCTCATTCTCTCCCTCTTTCTCTCTCTCTCTCTCTTATATATATATATATATATATATATATATATATATATAGAGAGAGAGAGAGAGAGAGAGAGAGAGAGCGATAGTACGTGTATTATTGTTGTTTCCTATATGTTTATCCAATAAAACTCGAGTGTTTAAAAAAAGTGGTCAATAACAAGTAGAGCTGTTTTTTAGTATAATTTTTATTTATATACACATTTTATGTTACATATGTGCATACATGTTTCAGCTGCACCCTCTTTCGAGAGCCGACTTCTCTCAGACTTTTAGAAAGAGGGTGCAGCTTAAACATGTATACACATATATATCCAAAAATCTTTGTATAAATACATAATCATACTATACTAGCGGGACACGTGTAAATTACACGAAATGATGTTTTTAATACTAATTATCTTGTTCCTAACCTATACATGTTTGAATAAAATATAAGATTTGGACTTGTATATTTTTTTTTTTTAAATGAACAATACATGAAACAATTTACAAAACTTTTTTATATACAATATTTCTAGTCAAGGTAATATTTCGACGACTAAACCTTACTTTGTAAATGTTTTCGATTAAATTAAATTTGGCTCCAATTCATGAATATTTATTTACTCCTCTCCAGGAGTTAGGCACAAGGCCAGTTTTATCTTACTCCCACAAGTAAGATGTGACCCAAGGTCGGTTCGGGAAAGTGGGGTTTGAAAAGCCAGCGCTCGAGAAGGTGAGCACTCTGGCCATTAAAAATTGCCTGGGCAGCCTCGTTAGCATTCCCCGGTCGGGGCGCCTTAGGCAGTAAGCAATAAACTTACTCCTCCCCAAAGAGGGGAGGCGAAGCCTGGGAGGGTGGACCTCCTAGAACTACACAGGACAGACCCATAGACCGGCGTAAATCAAGCCTCGAAGGCCAAGACAATACCAGTCTATGGAGTGCAGTATCCATCGGAACAGATACTACACTTTGATCTTAGCCAAAAGACCAAGCCAATTCATGAGTAGCATGCAAAGATTCGAAAGGTCGTTGCTTTTGATGTAAGCATGACACACAAAATCACACACGCTATTGTATTAATGTGTCTTCCCGGCCGTGTCCTCCCTACCTCTCTTCCCCTTCCACTCGAAATGTAGAAAAAAAATCTTAGAGGTTGGTTGGGATCGAACTATAAACCAGTCAAGCCGAAGTCAAAAATACTACGTCGCTAACCAAAGGAAAATACTTGAAAATGTTTCGAAAATTAGGCGAGTTGAATGTTTTTCAAAATCTAGGTGCGGCACGCATGCGCAGAGCTTTTGCCGGAATAGATGAAAGGATAAAATAATCCGACGGTATGAAATTAAAATGGAATAAGCAGGAGACCTAAAAAGCTCAACGTTTCGTCCAAATGTTATATGGGCTTTGTCAAGAGCGAATGAAAAAATGCGTCTTTTGTCATTTTTTGCATTTTTCGTTGGCTCTTGACAAACCCATATAACATTTGGGCGAAACGTTGAGCTTTTTAGGTCTTCCGCTTATTCCATTTTAATTTCATATATATATATATATATATATATATATATATATATATATATATATATATATATATATATATACAGGGTGTTTCAAAACTCTTGGGAACATAACGATTTTTAATAACTCAAAAAC
>OY744521.1:152257361-152259861 GCA_963556195.1 Sepiola atlantica | reverse complement strand
TACCTCCTGCAGAGGAGGTAAATAGACATACGTCTATATATTAATTTGCATACATGCACATACATAAAGTATATATATATATATATTTTACTGTATTAATATGTGTATGTAAATGTGCGTATATAATTGTATATATGTGTGTGTAAATGTATGTATATATATATATGTGTGTGTGTATATGCATGTATATATGTAGATATATATGTGTGTTTATAAATGTGTAAATACATGTAAATGTATATATGTGTAAATTTATATGTGTATATATATGTGTGTGTGTATGTATGTATAGGTGTATACGTATGTGTGTATATATATGTAAGTATATGTATATATGTATGTATATAAAATGTGTATCATATATTAATGTATTTATATATGTATGTATATATATGTGTGAGTAGATGTATGTAGGTGTATATATGTATGTGATGATAGTTATGGAATAAAAAAAATTTATGAACACTATGATTAAAAAAATAGTGACATCAAACAATTGCAATAATCTATCATCTATACCACACACATACGCATATACATATATATATATATATATATATATATATATATATATATATATATATATATATATGTATAAATATATATATATGTATAAATATATATATATAAATATTTATATATATATAAATATATATATATATATAAATATATATATATATATAAATATATATATAAATATATATATATATGTTACACCGGCCGTTCTTACACAGGAGAAACTGCACCGTTTGTCACTATAAATAGTGCGAGGCACCGAAGACAAAGCACAGTCTTGTAACTGTCGCTCAGTCGCTTTCTTGGCCTTTTGGCCAAGATCAAAGTGTAGTATCTGTTCCGATGGATACTGCACGAGACTGGTCCTGTGCAGTTCTAGGAGGTCCCAGGCTTTGCCTCCCCTCTTTGGGGAGGAGTAAGTTTATTGCTTACTGTCTGAGGCGCCCGTACCGGGGAATGCCGACGGGGCTGTCCAGGCAATTTTTAAAAGTAATAGGTGCTCTCCCTCTAGAGTGCTGACTTATCAAAACCCCACTTTCCGACCTTGTGTCACATTTTACTCTGTGTGGAGTAGATAAATACTCAGTCTTGTAACTGTCTAGCCAAGTGCTAGTCACTTTCTTGCTTTGTTAATATACTTGTTAAACCAACCCTAGACTTGACTTTCTTTCTTTATTATTTACTGTTGGACAACTTCACAACAGATTGGCGACGAGGAAGCGAAACGATTTCACTGCAAAAAATCACCCAAAGTGATTCGCAAGATATTCACGGAAAAAACCCCATCTTCGTCAAATATTTGGATTCGCAAGGATTAACAGCAAATTAACTACTGAGTAGTTAAGCGAAAAAAAAAAAACACAAACTCAAAACTTGCTACCAAAAAATCGAAAACTAGAAAACGCGAAAGACATTTTCAATTATTGAAATAATTGAATACACTGATACCGTTATTTTTTTCTCTTCAAGTTTCACTGACTCGTTAAGATAAATGTTATCCGCGTCAACTATTACAGATATTGTGTAAGTTTGTCGTTATTATTAGGACAACATCTGATATTTGAGCCAGATCCGGATTGACTATTTATTAAAACAGTCTACCACAGAATTGTCGAGAGCAAAGGACGGACAGTGAAAAAAATATATTCGCGTAAGTCATTTGTGCTTCTAACAAAGAACTGTTAAATAAGCAAGTCGCATTTTTGCAAAATGAAAAGGGGTTAAAAAGATTTCCCATAAAACTAGTCTTATTAGGCTTATAGCGACGGACTTGGTTTTGTAAAACTACGTACACATATATATATATATTAAAAAAAAAAATTTTTTCTTAGTTTTGTTTTTCAAACAAAAGAACTGGGATTGAATTTTTTTTACTAAGGAATAATATATTTCTTGCTTTGTGTATTAGTTGAGCAAACTAATTATATTAAGTACGTTGTGGGGAAAACTGATTTATTTTTACAAGTGTAAATTGTGTGGTGCATAATTTGAATTCGTGAATGATGGACATTGAATTCAAAGATTCTCTTTTTCAATTAGTTAAATTCCAAACGGAACAAAATGTTGCGTTACAAAGACAGCAAGTTGAACAACAAATGGAACTTCAAAGAAAACAAGTTGAAATTGAGAAGAAATTTAAAAGAGAGTTGTTGGAACCACAAAAAGCCCAAAGAAAAATGCATGCTGAACAAAAAGAGCTGGCGACAACACGAGAAGAAAGATTCCAAGAAAGACTGCTACAACAGCAGAAACACTTCGAAGAACTCTTGATAAAAACACAGGAGGAACAGAGAAAATTTCTGGAGGCAACACAGTTAACGAAAGCAAACGAGAATCATAATGCATTCTCCCAGACGGCTGTGTGGAGCGCTATCGAAATTTTCAATTATAATCCAGAAGACGATGTCACTTTTGCTCACTTCTATAGAAGATATGAGGATATTTTTGTATCGGACTGCAGTACATGGACAGACTCTAAAAAAGT
>OY744521.1:152242361-152252361 GCA_963556195.1 Sepiola atlantica | reverse complement strand
ATCCTTTTGGAATCGTCAGTGTAGAGATGATTATTCATACCGGTCACAGGACTCGAAACCCCAGGACACAAGTCATATTTTAACTCAAATTCCGACGCTTTAGCCCACACGGCCACTATCAATAATCTGATAAATCAGCAAGAGTTTAAACATATTAAAGGCAGCCGTCGTCAAGAGTGTTCAACTACTGAAGGAACACACACACACACACACACACTATATATATATATATATATATATATATATATATATATATATATATATTACATAATAGATAAACATACACATACCCATATATAGATGTTCTTAGGGGAGGACTTGAATGCCTACTATACACCGCCCTCGGGTGTCTTCGGTCTCTCTGTACAGGGGTTTGTCAGAGACCCTGAAATGAGGATAATTCTTATTTGAAGTAAACTCTGACCAAATATTTAAAAAAAAATGGTGTCCTGTCTCCTCAAGCCATCCAGCACGTCTTCCAAATTGCGGACGGGGGCACCCCCTCTATTAATAGAGGGCAGCATCGAATATGAAATTAGAAGCAGTTGACAATGAGGAAATGATAAAACATATGAATCAAAACAAAAATAAATACTGGCAGGCCGGCACCCAGGATAAAAAGGGCCCATCAACCCATTCATACACCAGGCGGAAAGATGTAAGCAATGGTGTGAACCTTCCTGCCTCTGGAAATGGCGCTCCAGTCATGACATAAGCAAACTAGGGTCAGCCATCAGGCCTTGAGACAAAAGGTCCTGCCCCTTTATCTCCATCATATGCAGCAAAAAAAAAAGAAACATAAGAGGCTTAAAAGCCCAACCATGGGCTGTTACACAAAAGAACGTGCTATTGTTTTGCTACCACTACTCAAAGTTTGAAAAGTGGAGCAAAACATCCAATGAAATCCTGGCCGAAAAAATCAAAGAATCGCCCCCTCCCCCACTGAAAAAGATACGGGTATATAACACATTACACATAAATACAAATATGCAGAGATGTATACATACATAGAAATTTGCACATAATCATATTTACACACATATAACTACATTTAGACGCATACATATATATTTATAGATAAACCTATACATATATTTACATACACATACATACTTTTACACACATAAAATGTATACACATAATTATAGACATTATATATATACACGTTTATGTACATACACATACATTTACACATATACATCCAAAAATTGTATAACTATATACATACATTTACACATATATACACATATATACATACATTTACACACACATATATGCACATAATACATTTATAGACACATATATATGCACGTACACATTCAGAAAATATGCACGTTTTTGTGTCACCCATTTAGCTTCAGTTAGATTGATTGAATAAAAGAAAGTGAGTTTGCAATGCCAGTTAAATATAAAAAAATTAAAAAGACAAATCCCAAATTAATCGCTTTCTATCTGCTATATCTACCCTCTCTCTGACTTAAACAGAGCTGATAGGGAGAAGATAACGAAATACCAAGGTCTTATGTACGACATTAAAAGAAACTGGAATCTTAGGTAGATTTCTATCATTCCAGTAATTAAAGGAGCAACCGGGCTCATAAAAAAGAATTTTAACAACTACCTGGTGAATACACTCGGTGAACCAAGTGCAAGAAAGATCCAAACAATTACGCTTAAAGATATGGTTAGAATCTTAAAAGGATCTTTCGGTTGGAGTCTCTGAAATAGCGAGTAAATGTCTGGCATCCGGTAGGATCCCTCATCCCCAGCAAAAACAAAATGATAAGAAAATTAAAACAAAAACGATATTTACAAGAATTTACATACATGTATGTGTACACATGCACATATATATGTACGCAAATTTTCAAATACACATATCTACAAACACATATGTACACATATATACACAATGCATTCATTTATTTATATATATATATACAAAGTCTATGTTGATTCTGTAGCAGGGGTTTCAACCTCGTGACCGTCTGAGATTATCATTCTCTACACTGATGAGAGCAAAAGCTTGAAACGCTGGCGTATGTAGGTAAAAATAATTTAATATTATTTATTTAAAATTAATATATATATATATATATATTTATATATATATATATATATATATATATAAGGAGATTTAGTGAATTAGAACAACAAGTCTATTATGGTGTACGGTCGTTTCCAAAACATTCTGGAAATACTTTATTTCATTCTTTAATTTAAAAAACAAAACAACAAAAACTACTCCAAAACGTCTTCATCAGTGCCTTTAGCATCACATCTTACAGAAATTCACGGAAAAAATAACAAGCTCGTCTTAGAGGAACATCCATTGCAGGGAGGGCGTACATAGACCAAAATTGGAAAAAGAATAAGTTACAGATATAAGATAGGGATATAAAGATACAACTGATAATAATAATAATAATAATAATAATAATAATAATAATAATAATAATAATAATCCCCCAAACATGGATAATTGAATGCTTAAAGATATACAAGATACCAGACAGGATTATTAATCTCCTCCAGAAAGCGATGGAAACATGGAGACTAAAACTGACAGCCGGAGGACAATACCTGTCTGAGATAAAAATACAGAGAGGCATTTTTCAAGGAGACTCTCTATCACCACTACTGTTTATAATAGCCATGATGCCACTCAACTACATACTCAGAAAGTGTGATGCCGGATACAGGTTTACGGATACAGAACAAAGAATAAACCACCTGATGTACATGGATGACCTTAAACTGTTTGCAAAAAACAAAAAAGAACTGGAAAAGCTGATAAACACAACCAGGATATTCAGCCAGGATATCCAAATGGAGTTTGGAATAGAAAAATGTGCACTGCTAGAGATCAAAAAAGGAAAACTGGAGACGACAGAAGGTATAGAACTCCCCAACCAAGAGGAGATGAGGGCGCTAGGAGAACAAGATAGCTACAAATACCTGGGAGTTCTGGAAGCAGACACAATCAAATATACAGAAATGAAAGAGAAGATTGGAAAAGAATATCTACGAAGAACAAGGAAACTCTTAGAAACTAAACTATATAGCAGAAACCTAGTAAAAGGGATAAACACATGGGCTGTATCACTAATAAGATACTCTGGACCATTCATAGGCTGGACCAAAGAAGAACTCAGGCACCTTGACCAAAGAACTAGAAAACTAATGACTATGCACAATGCATTGCACCCAAAAGACGACACGGACAGACTCTACGTGAAAAGAAATGAAGGAGGTAGAGGACTGGTAAGTATAGAAGACTGTGTGGAAGACACCAAAAAAGAGATGGAGAAATATGTAATCCAGAACACGGAAAGACTGATCACCACAGCAAGAGACACCAGCCCAACAAACAACCCCGGAAGTACTGAACCCAGAAACAAAAAGACAAGAAAGGAAAAGTGGGAAGAAAAACAACTACATGGACGCTTTATAAGACTCACAAGCGATGAAGCCAATGAAAACAGCTGGGCATGGCTAAGAAAAGGACACCTGAACAGAGAAACGGAATCTCTGCTGACGGCCGCACAGAACAATGCGATTAGGACAAACTTTATTAAAGCAAAGATAGATAAAACCCAGGAAAACAGCAAATGCCGACTGTGTGGACAAAGAGACGAAACGATAAATCATATAATAAGTGAATGCAGCAAGCTAGCACAAAGGGAATACAAGAACAGACATGACAGCATGGGGAAAGAAGTACACCGGGAAATGTGCAAACAACTGAATTTCGAATATGAAAAAAAACGGTACAAACACAAACCAGAAACTGTACTAGAAAACGAAAAACACAAAATCATATGGGATATGAATGTACAAACAGACAAACCCATAACAGCAAGGAGACCGGATATGATAATAATCAACAAGAAAGAAAAATCCTGCAAAATCGTGGACTTTGCCGTTCCAGCAGACCACAGATTGAAAATCAAAGAGACGGAAAAGAGAAGCAAATATACTGAACTTGCCAGAGAATTGAAAGGAATATGGAACATGAAGAAAGTCAGTATAACACCAATAATCATAGGAGCACTAGGAACAGTCCCGAAAAACATGGAGAAAAGACTAGGAGAAATAGGAATCAAAGGGATAACTGAGACCATACAAAGGACAGTAATGATCAAAACAGCTACAATCCTGAGAAATGTCCTCGAATGCGGAAACCAACCCACATAAGCAACGAATGGAGAACAAAACAACAGGACCGGGGAAAATACAACTGCACGAATGAGGCGCAAGCATAGGCTGACGCCACAAAAATTATGGACAGAGGGTCGAGGAGGGAAAGCGCAAAACCAGACCTCCACTGGAAGAGCGCGGACAGCTCTGGGACCTTGGGAAGGCTTGTTGCCACTCGGGCCCCAGAGGGGACCGATGGCCCTTATCAGCGGGAAATCGTTGGTAGGTGGCTGTTGCGATTACCGCAAGGTCATCAGCGGTGATGAACGAAAAGAGGTGGAGCATACTGGAGGCCTGAGGAGACTTGTTGTCACTCGGACTCCAGGGAATACCACAGGTTGTCGGCAGTGGGCGACCACTGACGATAGCCAGTGTGATAACTCCTAGTGAGTAAATAATAATAATAATAATAATAATAATAATAATAATAATAATAATAATAATAATAAAACCCTATAAACATTATAAAGATTATTGAGAAAAAATGAAAAAAATAAAAATAAGAACAAAAATAAAAAGTAAAAATAAAATAAAATAAAATGTAATATAAAAATAATAGAATATGTGAAGGAAAAATAAAATCAGGGGATAAGAAGAAAAAATTAAAATAAAATATCAAATAAAAAAATAAAAATAAAAATAAAAGCAAAAATAAAAATAAACATAAAAATAAAATAAAAATATAAAAAATATTAAGATATAAAAATATAAGAAAATATAAAGGAATTATAAAATTGAAAAATTAAAAATTAAAAAATTAAAAATATATAAAAAAATATATAAAAAATATATAAAAAATATATAAAAATATATAAAACAATATAAAAAAATATAAAAATATAGAAATACATAAAATAAAGAATGAAGTGTAATAGAGTAAAATAAAATAAAATAAAAAATAAATAAAATATAAAATATAGACGATAAAATCAAGTAAAATAAAAATGTAAGTGCGATAATCGAAATATAAAGGAATACGAATATATGAGCAATATAAAAATACATACATATGCAGACATATATACATACATATATATATTCATATACAAACGCACATATATACACATACATAAAAATATATAAGAAAATAATAGGTTAATAAAATTATAAATAAGTAAATAAAAATTGTTAACTTATAATATAGAATAAAGGTAAGTTAAGAAACTTAGAACTATAAATGAAAATAAGATATAATTTTAAATGAGTTCAGGGGATAAAGGTTGATTATTATCAAGGCTCCTTTACTAGAGGTTTTTTTAAGAAAACATAGCGTAATGGGATGATTAGGGTAGGAGGAACAGCACATGGGAATGTATGGACAACGGTAAGATTTAGGGGGAGAAAAGATATCTTATAAAACATTATTATATGAGAAGGGTCAAGGGTGACTAGGAAAATAAAGGATGTAATATAATAGATTAGCTGTATAGATGGGCATATATTAACATCCGTGTACGGACAGGTGCATGAGTACATGAGAGAAATGGGAGAGCAGAAGGAAGTTTTCTGTTAATTCTGCTGGTTTCCCGTTAATTCTGCTGGTTTACAAAGAGGATAGAACGCATTTCATAGGAAATAGTTATCATATTTCCCCGATTGGGGTCCTATATAGATCAGGCGTTCAAACCAATAAGTCAAACTGGAATGACATTAGATGTGGGAGGGTGAATCATATCAGGAAACGTTATAAATATGGCCCGGGTGTTATGAGTTATTCAGGAGAAAATCGAAGTAAGACATCATTTGAGTTTCGATGGACTAATATAGTTCTTTGATGAATTGGTTGGAAGAAATGAATAAATTGGTTTTAACCCACATTTTATTGGGGAAAAAGCCGTCATACCTCGGAGGTGTTAATCCTTATATTTTTAGAAGTCCCTCTTACATGTGTTATATGCATGTAATCCAGTTATTATAGTTATTATAGGAGATTCAAAGCGGTAATTTGTAGATATTTGTTCACAGCATATTTTCTCCATGGAAGTCAATCAAGTGTTCCTGTTATTGGTTTCAGTGTTAGAATGAGGGTGATTGACGTTTAGGATTTTAGGTTATTAAAGCTAAGTTGAAAGGTATATATTTTTATATATCTTTTATATTTTTTCGATACAACATGCAATTCTCTCTCTCTCTTATATATATATATATATATATATATATATATATATATATATATATATATATATATATATATATATATATCTTTTTATTTTACCCTTTTTATTATATCTCTCTCTTTTCACTTTATTTTATTTTATTTTATATTTGGATTTTGTTCTAAACGGTCCCCACCACGTGACTTCCCAAACTTTGAAATTTTAAATTTCTTTTCTTCTTCTTTTTTCCCCTTTTCATTCTTTCCAAATATGATCTAAGGGTAAGATCGGATTCTAACTCTGCCTGATGAGATCTCAGTTTATAAAAACTGTTGCTCGATAACATCGACATGCCAGTGTCGCAGATTTTGTACATGTCTGTGTAAATAAAAATAATCAAGTGAGTTGAGATCAATAAAAATGAACATTGTTCAAAGAATTCAAAACCAATGATTATTTGACGTATGATCGTTTCCAAGACAATTTGGCAATATTTTATCATCTATTATAGTTCTGATGACTCCAAACTGTGTCATCGTCAGAGCCATTTACAACATCACATACTAAAGTCATTTAAGAAAACATCAGATTACAGTACTATTTGAAAAAAACATACAATCAAACAATATTGGAAACATAACTTCTCTATTATGCAATGATATATTATTCCATCAGTCAGTTATAACAAGATAATAGCAGTGGAGATACTGTAGAAACAGCAAATTAATTATTTTTAAATATTCAAAATATAGGATGAATAAAAAATGATAAAATTAAATGAAGAAAATAAATTAAGAAAAAAATTTTTAAAAAAAGAAAAAAGAAGAAAATAAAATGATAATAAAGGATAATAATGATAGAATAAAATATGCATTGATAAATAAAAAATGATAAAATTAAATGAAAAAATAAATTAAGAAAAGAATTAAGAGAAAAAAGAAAAACAAAGAAAACGAAAATAAAATGATAATAGTGATAGAATAAAATAAAGTAAAAGAAGATAAAGTAAATGAGAAAATAAAATTAAGAAATAAAAGGATAAAAATGATACCCAATAATTATAGAGAATTGAATATAATAAAATAAAATATTATAAAGCATAACAAAACGGAACTAAATAAGAATAAATATATGATAATATATATGAGAATGAATTAAAGAATAAATAAATAAATAAAATAAAAATTTATTTTATTATAGAAGAAAACAAGACAAAGTAGAGTTAAAATTAATGAAAAATTAGAATAATTACCGGATAAAAAGTCTATAATAGAGTATATAGAAATATACCGAGGAATAAAGATATAACCTGAAACTATAATTATAAGAAGAATATGTACCATAATTAGAATAAAATGCAAAATAATAATGATGATAAGTATATGAATAAATGTATGTATAAAAATACCAGAGAAGAACAAAAAAAAAAAAAAATTAAAAGTAGAAAAAATTAAAAGTAGAAAAAATTATTCAAGTAAAATTAAAAGAAATAGAAAAGAATATGTGAAAAGAACAAAAAAATTAAAAATTCAAAGTTTTCTACTCTGAATTTTTAATTTTTTTGTTAGAAAAAATTATTCAAGTAAAATTAAAAGAAATAGAAAAAATTTTAAAATTAAATAAAAAGAAATATATATATATATATATATATATATATATGTGTGTGTGTGTGTGTGTGTGTGTGTGTGTGTGACAGAAAAATACTAAGACTGGGACCAGCTGATTGTGCTCTTATCTGACATATTATCTCAGCATTCTATAACTTTAATATTAAATTTCTGCAACCATCGCATTTTTTCAGATCCTTTTGTTTACACCTATTTTTCTTAACGACAATGCGCCTGCTCTGCATACAAGCCTTGAGCACCCAGCAATTCCTGTCCAAGAAGAACATTGTATGAACCACACTGCTGACCTGATCTTGCACTGTGATACTTTTTTCTTTTCCCGTAGCTCAAGGGGATCAACAAGGGAACCGATTTTGAACCTCTTTTTGAAGGCTGTAACAACAAAGCGGTGAATGGTTCCAGCAGTGCACAGTAGAGAAAGATAGGGAAGTGCATTATAACACAGAAGAATACAAAATTTATGACATAATAACTATTATGTAATCATATTAAAAAATTTAACATCAACAAAAAATTACATGTACATATGTTTCAGAAATGTTTCATAAAAATTACTTCTTCAGCACAAATAACAGAAGAAAAACTCCATATCATTTTGTTACAAGTTCAGATAAACAATGGAATTGTTAAATAACTACAAACACAAAAAAAAAATTTACCCTCGACATTCAAAGACAATATTTTCTTATTTTATACTTTTTATCATTTTTTATGGCTGTTTACGAACATTGGATTTCAGAGTCAGATGTTAATAATTTTTTAAATATTTATAATATATTAGCTTTAGGGGACCTAAAGTCCTAACTATTGAGCTTAATTTACACCCGCAGTCTTCACTGGTATCAGAGAGATTTGGATTGCTTCACTTTTTAGATTTGTAGAATTGATGTGAGATATTTTCTTCTCTCATTAAGATACAACTAAAGTTAAAACACACACACACACACACACATATATATATATATATATATATATATATATATATATATATATATATATTAATACTTATAAATAAATATTAATTATTTATTACCTACAGACATCGATGTTTCATGCTAACGCAATCTTCAGTGCAGGAAGCTAATTCCCAACGGTCGGCGGGCGCGAACCCCGAACACAAATCGCCACTATATATATATATATATATATATATATATATATATATATAGGAGAGAATTTGAATGCCTACTAGACACCGTCTTCGAGTGTCTAAGGTCTCTCTGTACAGGGGTTCGTCAGTACAACCTTGCATGAGGAGTCTTTCCCCTACAAGTAAACCCAAATATTCAAAATAACATAGTATTCGAAGCTAAAATAAGATCCCCTTTGTATGCCTACAAACTGGCTTATACAAGGAATGGTGCGCATTATTCAAGTTATGTTACCTCTAGTAACAGCACTAAGCTGAATACTCCACCAGAAAAGATGAATTCTTGTCCTGGAATCCGGTAAGACGAAGAGACCACAAGAAAGATATACTATGAAATAGCTAACTGGTCAATTGGGGAGAGAAAAATGAATGTTCTTCACTTCTTTACAAACTAACTATTAGAAAAGTAAAGGAGAATTTTAATGAAACACTCGAATATCTATGTATCTCATATAGAGATCAAGTGTTAGTCACAGGAAAGAGCCCCTTGATTTCTGAGAACTTACACTGAAGTAAAATGAAAACGGATATATATATATATATATATATATATATATATATATATATATATAAAGTGGTGTACTAAAAGCGAACTTTTAGGAAAAGTAAAACCTATTGTGAAGAGTATACAGCTCTAATTCCTTTCCATTCTTCTTCATTATATATATATATATATATATATATATATATATATATATATAATTTATGTAAACATTAACAAACGGGTAGACGGATATATCAGCTAGTATATATAGTATTTTAGCCTGAAGATTCCCCCCGGGGATAAAACGCGGGAGCCTCTGTGTAGCTTAATTGCCATAAATATATTTTCATGTCTTACTACCTAGCTCTACTTACGTATCGAGCACTGTTGAAGTAAATACTGAAAATTGATACATAAAAAATTATATCTCCTTATAAAATTT
>OY744521.1:152209861-152237361 GCA_963556195.1 Sepiola atlantica | reverse complement strand
GCTTTGTTGCTGTTGGACTGCTGTTCTGTTCAATCCAAGGAGGTCCACCATCCCAAGCCGTACCTTCTCTCTGAGAAGGGGTTACTTAGTTAATTGCTAATCGCCTGAAGCTCTCTTAGCAGGGAATGCCGACAGGGCTGATCAGGCATTTCTTATGGGCCAGAGTTTGCTTATCCTAGTGTTCTGGCTTCTCAAACCCACACTTGACCTTGTGTCTAATCTCCCTGCAAGGAGGTTAATAACATGTATGTATAAAAACATTGATGTAAAAAATATTAATGTTAATAACATGTATGTATAAAAAACATTGATATAAAAAATATTAATGTTAATAACATGTATGTATAAAAACATTGATGTAAAAAATATTAATGTTAATAACATGTATGTATAAAAACATTGATGTAAAAAATATTAATGTTAATAACATGTATGTATAAAAAACATTGATGTAAAAAATATTAATGTTAATAACATGTATGTATAAAAACATTGATGTAAAAAATATTAATGTTAATAACATGTATGTATAAAAACATTGATGTAAAAAATATTAATGTTAATAACATGTATGTATAAAAAACATTGATATAAAAAATATTAATGTTAATAACATGTATGTATAAAAACATTGATGTAAAAAATATTAATGTTAATAACATGTATGTATAAAAACATTGATGTAAAAAATATTAATGTTAATAACATGTATGTATAAAAAACATTGATGTAAAAAATATTAATGTTAATAACATGTATGTATAAAAACATTGATGTAAAAAATATTAATGTTAATAACATGTATGTATAAAAACATTGATGTAAAAAATATTAATGTTAATAACATGTATGTATAAAAAACATTGATGTAAAAAATATTAATGTTAATAACATGTATGTATAAAAACATTGATGTAAAAAATATTAATGTTAATAACATGTATGTATAAAAACATTGATGTAAAAAATATTAATGTTAATAACATGTATGTATAAAAAACATTGATATAAAAAATATTAATGTTAATAACATGTATGTATAAAAACATTGATGTAAAAAATATTAATGTTAATAACATGTATGTATAAAAACATTGATGTAAAAAATATTAATGTTAATAACATGTATGTATAAAAACATTGATGTAAAAAATATTAATGTTAATAACATGTATGTATAAAAACATTGATGTAAAAAATATTAATGTTAATAACATGTATGTATAAAAACATTGATGTAAAAAATATTAATGTTAATAACATGTATGTATAAAAAACATTGATATAAAAAATATTAATGTTAATAACATGTATGTATAAAAACATTGATGTAAAAAATATTAATGTTAATAACATGTATGTATAAAAACATTGATGTAAAAAATATTAATGTTAATAACATGTATGTATAAAAACATTGATGTAAAAAATATTAATGTTAATAACATGTATGTATAAAAATATTGATGTAAAACATATTAATGTTAATAACATGTATGTATAAAAACATTGATGTAAAAAATATTAATGTTAATAACATGTATGTATAAAAACATTGATGTAAAAAATATTAATGTTAATAACATGTATGTATAAAAACATTGATGTAAAAAATATTAATGTTAATAACATGTATGTATAAAAATATTGATGTAAAACATATTAATGTTAATAACATGTATGTATAAAAACATTGATGTAAAAAATATTAATGTTAATAACATGTATGTATAAAAACATTGATGTAAAAAATATTAATGTTAATAACATGTATGTATAAAAACATTGATGTAAAAAATATTAATGTTAATAACATGTATGTGTAAAAAACATTGATGTAAAAAATATTAATGTTAATAACATGTATGTATAAAAATATTGATGTAAAACATATTAATGTTAATAACATGTATGTATAAAAACATTGATGTAAAAAATATTAATGTTAATAACATGTATGTATAAAAACATTGATGTAAAAAATATTAATGTTAATAACATGTATGTATAAAAACATTGATGTAAAAAATATTAATGTTAATAACATGTATGTATAAAAACATTGATGTAAAAAATATTAATGTTAATAACATGTATGTATAAAAACATTGATGTAAAAAATATTAATGTTAATAACATGTATGTGTAAAAAACATTGATGTAAAACATATTAATGTTAATAACATGTATGTATAAAAACATTGATGTAAAAAATATATATTTCTTGTTTGTTGACGTGTAGGTATACAAAATGTCTTTAAAAAAATGTCTAAAAAGAACAGAATTTTCGGCCGCTTCCTACGACATTCCTCAGTGTAATGAAAGGTATTTGTGCGGTGGGTAGTGGCAGCACGTAAAAAGCGTATAGTCAATGAGATGAAAAGATGTTTGCATGTGACTAGTGTGCGTCCATCCACATATCTCTGACCTTTCTTTGAAGCTTCACACCTAAAGGGGTCAGCAACGTGGGGGGGGGGGGGTCATGGACATTTTCTAATACTTAAAGTGGATGGAGATTTATTATAGTATTTTATTTAAAAACTTAACATTACACTGTCTGTTTGGTGTACCATGGTTTCCTTGGTCATGCCGGGTTTGAGGTGAAAACCGCCTTATATTGTCAGACCGACTCTTCAGCACTGTTCAGTAGGCAATATTCTGAGAAAAAACGGGAAAAGGCACACAAATCACCCATTCATGGCAAGATATTTTGTTTACTATGCCAATACACATATTGTGTTTGCTACTCAGCTGTTGACTAGATCTATCGTCAAAGATTACCTGCCAACTATTATTGTAGTTCTATAACATATCAATTTTCAAGTCAGTGTGAAACTGACTGTATAAGCAGGACTAGCCATATTATCGTGTTATACAACAGGTACCATCTAAAATATGTAGTGGAAGACTGGATAATTTGCATGTGTTATTCTCTAGATCCGAGTCTGCAATAGGAGAAGACCTTTTAAATAGCTTTGAATGTGCCTCGATGTTTAATGTGGATTCTTTCTGTTTTGACCAGGTCTCACTCGACTTATCATTTGAAAGTATTGGAGACGATATACGTTAAGACCAACCGCTCTTCCTTATATAGACAGAAGGAAAATCTTTTAGGCCTTAGTGTTATCTCCTGTTAGTCAGCCTCCAATTATTTAAATACTAGCAGGGTTACCCGGAGTTGCCAGAGTTAGAGTGTGAAATAGTATCATATGCAACATCATATTAAGGAGAGTTTACTTTAACAGCAACATTGATGTTGTCAGCTAGATATCTTACCCACTGAGCTATTCAAATATAAGTTAATACCCTTAACCTCACACTTATAAATAGATTAATTTCATTGTGTAACATGTTAGAAAAGTGTCATTACCTCTTTGAAGTGGCAGCTAGAAACGTAGAATTACTTCCATTATGTTCACATGCAAATTGTACATGTGAATAAACTTATATCTAAGGTACACTCCCTAGTACATCTTCGTTTGTAAAGACAGACATGCAAACAGACAGACGGGTGTTCTCCATTATTATATATATATATATATATATATATATATATATATATACATATATATATATATACAGAGAGAGAGAGAGAGAGAGAGAGAAAGAGAGAGAGAGAGAGAAAAGAGCGTAGTGCAGTATCAGTGCAGTTCCAATGATAGAAAAGTATATAT
This sequence comes from Sepiola atlantica, assembly GCA_963556195.1. Taxonomy (NCBI): domain Eukaryota; kingdom Metazoa; phylum Mollusca; class Cephalopoda; order Sepiida; family Sepiolidae; genus Sepiola; species Sepiola atlantica. The sequence goes on along the minus strand of OY744521.1, from coordinate 152,233,687 downwards.
GTAACCGAGTAAGGCTACCAACATTTGTAAACAGTTATTCTCAACATTTATTTATTATTTTGTTATTTTATCATTTTATAATTTTATAATTTTATATAACGCGTTTCAAGCGTGGTGCGCTCTCATCAGATATGTAAATTCATTTGAAGAAATGTCTTTCGATTTGAAAGAGTGTTGTTTCATTTGACGAAATGTGTTATTGTTTGGCGTTTCTGCGCATGTGTGGGTTTGTGTGTGTGTGAGGGGGTGTATGTGTTTTTATATGTTTATATTTTTAATTTTTATTTTTTATTATTTTTTGCTTCTCTGGGTCAAAGTCGTGTGTGTTTATTAAGTATGTGTGATTTTGACCTTTATTTTATCGGTCATATCCATTTCTTGAAGTGTTTCGGGTTTTTTTATTAAATTTATTATTTTTTATGGCCTTGACGCCGCATTGGCTGTTGTGTGTGTGTGTGTGTGTGTGTGTGTGTGTGTGTGTGTGTGTGTGTGTGTGCGGTTAGTTCTGAATCTTGTGCGGTTTGTTTTACGGCATATCAACCATCTGTGGTTTATTTAATGAGGAATAAAGTTGTCAAATATAATTATATAGGTAGCATAATTATTTATATTCCTAGAATACATTACTCTTTGAAGACATTACTCTTTGAGAATAACCACACCCAAGCTGGAAAAGACTCCGACAATTCTACAAGTGACAGACCTATACCACTAGTTTCGTGTTGTTTGAAATATAGTTGTCAAATATAATTCCACAAGTAGGATAATTACTTATATTCCTAGAGTACATTGCTCTTAGATAACCAGAATACATTGCTCTTATATAACCAGAATACATTGCTCTTAGATAACTAGAATACATTGCTCTTAGATAACCAGAATACATTGCTCTCAGAAGGAAATTTCACAGTGAAAGTGGAAACATTTCTCTTAGAAGGGAACTTCACTGAGAAGGGGCAATATTACCCCCAGAAAAAACTATTCCAAGAAAAACATTACTTCTTTAGAAACGTTACTCTTTGAAAACATTACTCCTTGGCACTGATAATCTTCTTTGCTCTGAACGTTATTGACACTGAGCCACCGCCCTCTAGTATCTATTTACGAAAAGAAAAAAAATGAGAAATAAGGTTTTGATTTTTTGAAGAATCAGATTGAATAATATGGTGGGGGATAAACTTATAGATACTAGGGCATGACATGACCAGCCGATTGATTGGATCAGGCCTCTCCAACCTCCCATGAATAAGGGCCAGAGTGGACGAATGCCTATCAACCGGGATTCCGACCTACGGCATCACGGATCGCTATCCATGGCTAGCAGGTGGCCTCGTTTTCGGGGGGGGGGGGGGTCTTACCCCCCCTGCATGGGGTTGCAGTCGGCGAATTCTAAGCCCCGCCGACAGGGCAAAACAATTCAGACATTTGTTAAATCGACTTTTAAAATAACATTCATAAGAAAAATTTGATGTACGTATTTGAAGGTTTAAGGAGGTTCTGTCTTCATGAGGCACTTAGAAGTGGGGGCACATAGAGGGTAACACAGAGATTCGGGATCACTTAAATAGTCTTCCATGGAGAATTTTATACATATCTGTATTTCATGAAAATAGGATATATTTGAAGTTTTAAATGAGGTTCGCCCCATCTTCCTTAGGTTAGGAGGGCACATAGAGATTTGGGACCACTATCATTGTTTTCTCAAGAATATTTTATACATAGGATTTAAATTTCATAAAAATAATATATATTTGAAGTTTTAAGGAGGTTATGCCTCCATAGCCCACTTAAGGGTTCGCTTAGAGATTCGGGACCACTTCCATTGTCTTCCTCGGTAAAGTTTATATAAGAATATACTTTTAGTTTTTATGTAGATTCTCTAATCTTTCTTTCTATAGGGAACACACAAATATCAAACACACACGTACACACAGACATTGCGTTTTATATAGATAGAAGATTTTATATATATATATATATATATATATATATATATATATATATATATATATATATATTGTGTATTTAGGCAGCATATTATTCAACAACATGGAATGCTCTACTACAGCTTAAGTCTTCTTTTGATTCTTTCGATTTTTCGGATGATTCATCGAGTATTTTTGTCAAATTGTTGTATATAGGATCCATAGGTTTTATGTTCCATTCTTTGCAAGTACTTCCGATTGATTTATTCAATCGTCTTCATGCAGGGTATTAGTCTGATTTGTGCATATCTGCTGAGTCCGTCGAACGGTGCAGCAATTTATGATATTTTAAATGTACTCATGAGTGATAAGATGCTGTATGCAGGACGTGATCACGTGCAAAGTGCGTAACTAATCAAGACGATTGAATGAATGAATCAAAAGTACTTGCGAAGAATGGAACATAAAACCTAAGGATCCTACATAAAAAAATTTTTTTTAAAAGACTTATTACGCAGATGCATTCTGTGTTGTTCAATAACGTTTGTCTTATATATATTACACATTAAAAATATGTGTATGTGGATATCAAAATGTTATATATAATATATATATTCGCTTCCCTAAATTCGGTATATAATCACCTAGATTCTAGCAACAGGTAAATTAGCTGAGATGGCACAAACATTAGCCTTTCACAGTCGGTGGTGACTAAGGTACAGCGTTCGAACCTCAAGGTTTATGTGTCTAGCCACACTGATGAATCTTTGAAGGATCAAACAACTTTCTGTATAAGATTGCAAGATCTATCTTTTAGGTTTAGATGGTGTAATCATTTAAAAATTCAGTTAGATCGGATATTACTTTGCATTAGCTTTAGAACAGATTCTGTCTTCTGCTTATGGTATTAGTATATTAGCATATATTAGTATGTCAGCTATAAAGTATAAGTATCACTTACATTAATATATATATATATATATATATATATATATATATATATTATTTTTCTTATCTTTCTGTTTTTGCTGGAGATGGGACATCCTACCGGATGCCAGACATTCACCGACTATTTCAGACACTCAAGCCTAGAGATCTTTTTAAGATTCTAACCGTCCCTTTAAGTGCAGTTGTTTGTATTTCTCTTGCACTCGATTCACCGGGTAGACTCGCCAGATAGCTTTTGAAATTATTTTTCATTAGTCCTGTTGCTCCTATAATTACTAGGATGATGGAGATTTTCCTAAGATTCCAGTTTCTTTTCATGTCGTATATATATATATGTGTGTGTGTACAGTAAAATCAAAATGGCGGCTTAATCTGAATTTTGTCATCCTATGAATGGAAGGGGGCTTTCGCGGAAGTGTTGACTGTTTTTCATTTTATCTTTGAACATTTTGCATGATCTAACATTCTTATAAATGTTTTTCTTGAGATTTCTGATAAGCAGCATGTAATTGGTTTTAATTGTAGCATCTTGCACGTTATGAAGCGATTGTAAAACCATTTTATCATTGCAAAATAAATATTATGATAAACGGCTGAATTTTGCTCATTGGAATCTAACTTATCACTATATATATATATATATATATATATATATATATGTATATATATATATATATATATATATATATATAATTACATATACTCTCAAGATTTGTGAGTTGAGCATTCTAGTGAATGAAATCGCTGGTGGCCATTGGCGAACAGAGAACTCTCGGTTGCTGAAATCTTCTTATTATATGCATATAGAGAATCTATCTACAGAGATATGATATAGAGAATCTGTCTACAAATGGCATTATATGATATATACCAAATCCTAATTGTATATAGGAAGAAACGCAGGGACATAAACTCATACATATTCTAAGAAAGATAGAGGAAACCTAGCTTATCTTTCAAAACTGTAGTATGTTCCTCTCACAGTCTAATGAGGGAAGAGGATGCAACTATGAGTCATCCAGATGACAATAACACATTAATGTAAAGCTTTTGTCTGTTCTTTCATTCTCATGTTCTTCGATGAGACCATTTTCTGTCTTGCACATTTTTTCCAGCCTAAAAGTCTGCGAGTCGTCCTCATCCCACATTTTAAATATTGCTTTCTCTTTCATTTTCCTGTTTTTTTTACATTTTAATTTCTTGAGTATTTAACAAAAAACGTGTATTTATTTCATTGTCAGTACGCTAAAAGATTTCTCCATAATCATTATCATCATTTTAAATCTTACCCTATGTAATTAAGATAGATCAATGGACACAATGGTATATATATGACAATACACAAAATTATGACATTCATTATTGAGTATATCAGCTTTAAAAAAGTGCTACATCAAAAGCTTTTGTGTAGGATCGTTTCTGAGACAACGATGTATTTATTAGTAAGTCTATTCATCTGCACAAATACAGAGTCCAGTACAATTTTAAAGCAACAAAATTGATCACTATTTTTCAATTAAAAATTTCCCCAAAATCATGGTTAGCAGAAAAAAAGGGAGATGCTAGTTTTTATATTTTTTCCTTAATAAAAATATATACATATACACACAATTATATATATATATACATATATAAAATGATGTATTAAAAAATTTCAGAACACTATCACAACCAATTAAAAATGTAAAACATCAGGCCTATAACAGTATGTACAACATGCCCTCAAATATCAACAGTCTGAATAAAAGTTAACCATCTAAATCAAGCTTCAAACAAGTATTAGTCCACAAGTAAAATCCTCCAACAACTCAAAGGACAGCAACCAATTTTCTCGTGAGACAAATGACTGTCAAATACTTAAGAGCATCGTTAAATGGTGTATATGCACTCTCCTGTGGAAACAAGGGGGATAATTTCCCAAAGGGAATTAAAGGGAATTTCTAGGTCTCTAATTAATCTAAAATGTAAATCCCTAAATATTATCTTATATCATTTTATAAACACATCGCCCTCCATTTATTGTATAAGTTGATAATTTTCGCTATTTCTATGGATTGATATAGCCTATTTTATTTTAACACGGGCCTTACAAATATATTTATGCAATGTGAAAATAAGATTTCAACTCTTAGGTAACTTATATAATATATATATATATATATATATATATATATATATATATATATATATATATATATATATATATATATATATATATATAGGGTGGCGCAAAAGTAACGCATTAGTTTGAACCAGTAACAACTTTCACATTTAATCAAATTTTCTCCTTATTTTTCAGAATATTACAGATATAAACAATGATAATTTATCATGGAAAAATATAGCACTGAACAACGAACCAAAATTATTGAACTTTACTTCAGAAACCAATAACCTTAACCCAAAGAGCCTATTGTCGGCATTATAATGTCAGACAATCTCCCAGTCAAACCACAATTGATCGTCTTGTGGCCCGATTTCGGCAGCAGGGTTCAGTCAGTGATCTTCCACGATCTGGCAGACCATGTTCAGTACGGACAGCGGGAAATGTAGCACTCGTTGAGGATAGCATTGCTGAAAATCCAGACACCCCAAATTCGAAGACGAGCCACTCAGATTGGGATGCCCAGAAGGTCACTTCAAAGAATTTTGCGTGAATTGCATCTGTTTCCATACAAAATTCAATTGGTACAGGCATTACAACCCACAGATTTGCAATCATGCGTAGCTTATGCTGTTCACATGCAGCAATTAGCCAGAGAACAAAATGAGTTCATTCATAAGCTGATAATGAGCGACGAAGCCCATTTTCATCTAAACGGGTTCGTAAATAAGCAAAACTGCAGAATATGGGCCATTGAAAATCCAAGAACCGTTCATCAGCGTGAATTACATCCACTTAAATGTATCGTATGGTGTGGTGTTACCTCGGAAAGCGTGATCAGTCCATATTTCTTTGAAGACGAAGAAGGTGTCGCGGTGACGATAACTGCACAGCGATATCAACAAATGATTGAAATTTTTTTAAGGCCAGCTGTTCAGGACAACCCAGAAATGTGGTTCCAACAAGATGGAGCTACTGCCCACACTGCTCGACAAAGTATGGCGCTCTTAAGGGGATTGTTTTGCGAGCGCTTAATTAGCAGATTTTCTGATTTTAACTGGCCTTCACGTTCACCGGATTTAACAGCCCCTGACCTTTCCCTTTGGAGTTATCTTAAGGAAAGGGTATATGTGAACAAGCCTACAACGATTCAAGAGCTTAAAAACAATATCAGACATGAAATCCAAGAATTAGAGCCAGTTATTCTAAGGACTGTAATGGAAAATGCCCTAACTAGAGCCCGTCTTTGTGAGGCCGAAAATGGTGCCCATTTAAAGGATATTATTTTTAAAACCTACTGCAACAAAATTACCAGGTAAATGTATTATTTATCAGAAAAGCCTAGTAAATCACTTAAAATGTTGTAGTTTCTATCACCTAAACAAACCAATGCGCGACTTTTGCACCACCCTGTATATATATATATATATATATATATATATATATATATATATATATAAGTAAATTTCGCGTACAACAAAATCGTAGGATAAATTTCAGAGGAAACATTTCTTTTAATCAATGAAACGGCGGGTGGAAAAAAAATTAAGAGAAAATTGCTAAAATTTTCCTTAAGGCCTTATCGTCTGACCCTCTAAGAGGAAACGTCAGAATGATAAATTAAAAACTAAGAAAATCGAATGAGATATGAAGGGAAAACATTGTTTCAGTTGGAGAAAACGATTAAGAGAGAGAAAAAAAAAAAAAAGAAAGTAAATCTCTCAACGTTATGGTGGCTTTGAATCATTAAAGATCTCCCTTCATATCTCATTCGATTTTCTTAGTTTTTAATTCTGACGTTTCCTCTTAGAGGGTCAGACGATAAAGCCTTAAGGAAAATTTTGGCAATTTTCTTTTTTTTTTCCACCCGCCGTTTCATTGATTAAAAAAATATTTCCTCTGAAATATATATATATATATATATATATATATATATATATATATATATATATATATATATATATATATTCATTTTTCGTCTTATTGTCTCAAGATGGGGTTAGGCGTTTCGTGAATCACTTCCAACTGTTCCTGTCTTTCGCCATTTCGCTTATGCTGCCCGCCAGGAAAAAATCGTCATCAACTGCTCCCCTCCATGTCTTAAGTGGCCTTTCACATGGCTTTGGGCCATCGGCATTGATATGGGACACATTTTGAAGCATTTCGGATAACTGACGGCGGGCAATATTGCCAAACCAGTTGAGACGTCGCTGTGCAACATACTTTCTGATGGAGGTGGGTGGAGTAAGATCAGCAATTTTCTCCATCCGATTCCCTCCAGCCAGGATCGTGTCATCATGACGTTTTTGTCGTTGACCATGTTTTGTAGCCATACAAGAGTACAGATCGGACATGTGTGTTGTATGCTGCCGCTCTCGCATACAATGGGATCCCTGCATTTTGTAAAATTGTTGAAAGCTGCCTGAAGACTCCATGTTGCAGATATACGTCGTCTTATAGTTGTGTAAATTCACCCACTGGAATCAATTGTCTTACCTTGGTAGGTGAATTTATTGACTCTTTCGACACCTGCAACATATTCTTTTTCGTGTGCTGCAAATGAAATTATCTACATCTGCTACATGTAACACCGACAGGTTGATGCACTTTGTGGCACCACTTATTGCATGTTTTACATTAGATAGAGTTTGAGCCAGTTCCAAGCTTACAGATGCTGCATGGGTATTTTCCTTGTGGAACATATATCATCTCTTTAGCATCAGATATCATATGCTTCGCCTTTGTCTAATGTTGAATTTATTTTTCATGATGTTACGAATAAAGTTGTCTTTTGGAAGGAACTCATCATAGAATGTGTGGCACTCTTTGCACGAGACTAATCCGATGCTGTCTTTCATGTAGATTATCTATTATTTGGATTTACCATTTCACTGATTATTTATTTTTAAATATTTCTTATGCTTTTATGATTTTCCAGGTGAAAGTAAGATTCATGGAAACCAGTTGAGACGTGATATGAAAAGTAGATATATGATTGGCTAGTTTGATCATGTGACATAGGGTAAGATTAAAAATTGGATTTCAGCTCCTCAAAAACAGGCACTTTGGATTAGGAGAAAAATAAACATTGCCACTGACCAAGGACAGAAAAAGTGAAATGATACTGTTAGTTTACTTGCCACATAAATCCAATGATAGACACACATCCGTTGTCCAAACCGTCATCTTGGTTTTCCCAGTCAATAATCAACAACAAAAAGCAAGGGCGATCACTCTAAGAACTTGCCCCAAAGGAACAGAACTCTTTTTATCTTAATACAAACGGAGATAACTTAAATTATACTACACTTTGCTCCTAGGCAAAAAGTAAAATATTTAGTCTCCACCAAGAATGCAGCACTTGTGTTGGATATACAGAATATATTTATGCTAATAATAGAGTAGGATTCTTTTTTCCTTTTAATGCATTGTTATAATTTGTTAAGCTTTGATTTGACTCCTCTTCCCTTGTTTGGTTTAGTTTAGTTCTATGGCATATCAACCCGTTTGCAATAATTTCCAATCATTTGGGTAAAAGGTTTGTTACTTCAACTTATTACCTGCAAATATTTATTCATGGGTTTGAGTTTAGATATGAATGGTTTGTAGATTAATTTGTTTTGTAGATATATATTTGGTAAATAAATAATCAGTAAACAATAAATAAAAGTCCATAGATAAGAATCTGACAGATTCAACTAACCTGGATCAGAATGGACTGGGAACAGTGGTGTACAGAAGGGAGGGCGATAGGGCAGTAGTACTGGCCATTAAATTTTGGATGGGGATAGCATCCAATCATATTCAAACTATATTTCTTTCTCATAATATTTCCTAGTATTAGGTCTTCCACTTGAGTCTTTGGGGTATACAATCAAGGAATTGACCCCGGGCATCATCAGACCCCTGCACGCTACTGGCTGGGAATAATGGCAACTAAGGGCCTCCAATTTGAAGTCTCACCACCGAATGCAGTTTAGGTAATAATGTATCTAAGTAAAGAGTTATTATTACTATAGACATTTTTTTTACTTCAAATGCGAGTGAACCTGGGAGTAATGGCTACTAAAGTGTGATTCCACACTCACCAAATCTCCCAAGTTTGGGCCTCATCATTGGATGAAATTTCATGTCATACGATGGATGGATTCTATTTAACTAAGAGATGCGACCCTAAATATACCTGGGAGTAATGGCAACGAAGAGATGACTCCCCAAAGCTCCCAAATTGGGCCCTCACCACCGGATATAATTTAAGGTTATACCCAGGACTTTCTATTCTTGTGAGTTTTTTTACATTTAATTACATTTCAACTTGTATAAGCTTGTTTCAGAATTTTTTAGATGAGGATTGATAATTTGTATTATTTGGATTATTCACACTACTGTTGTCATCTTGAATATTTTTCTCACAATGTCCACAAATACCCATGACCCAACAGACAAAAATGCTAAGTAATAATCAGTTCTAAATGAAAGTCTTCTGGAGGATAAAGGTTCAATCCTCAGTAGGGGCGATACTGAGAATACAATTATGAATTACTTAAGATTTCTATCTGGTCATGGCTTATGGAATGAGAGCAAGGATTCGGTTTGAAATTTTCTACAGATTCCTGGATTTGACAAGACACACCTGAAGAAGGTCCGAGGTTACATCGACCAAAACGTTCTGATTAAATCCATGATGAGAACAGTAGTCTGAATCATCAAAATAATACAAATTGTATAAGCCTATCTATTTCATCAATCTAAGGACTTTCAAAGTTGGTAAAAATTAAATAAATCCTTATGTATTGCTCTCAAATTCTGACTTTATAGCATACCAAGAGAAGATATTATTCAAACAAAGAGATTAACGTTGTTTAGACATGTTTCCAGGCTCCCAGACTCCAGCTATGTAAGGAAATCATATCAAAAAGATTTAATTCAAGAAAGATGAAAGAGCAAAACCACCAAAGCGATGGGTTGATCAGATAAGGGTTGAGACTGGTATGCCCTGCTTAACAGCTGAAAGACTAGACCAAAACCATGATAAGTGGCAGAATTTTGCATTTGGCGAAGCTATCTGGAGTATGCAAATGAGTAAGTAAGTTGTGCGTGTGCAAATCTTTCAAGATTAAGATAATTATATTTATTTATTTATTTATTTATTTATGCTTTATTTATCTACCTCCCACAGCGGTAAGATTTGACACAAGATCGGATTGAAAAGCCAGCAACATAGAGGAAGAGAACTCTGGCTTACAAAAAATCCCTGGGCGGGCCCCGTTGGCATTTGTCGGTGGGGCGCATCAGGCGATTAGCAATAAACTAATCCCTTTTTAAAGTTTTTTTTTTTGGGGGGGGGGAGCACCTCCTAGAACTGCACAGGACAATGCCTCAAACCGGCAGAATCAAGGCCCGAATGCCAAGACGGTACCGGTCTACAGAGTGTAGAATTCATTGGAACAGATACTACACTTCCTTTTTTCACTTTTTATTTGTATTCAGTCTTAAGATTAAGATGATTATATTTATTTGTGGTTAAATTAAGTGTAAAAGTTTCAATTCATGTATAAAAGGATTACAGGTTAATTTTGTGCAATTTATTATGCCGACACTCTTTCGAGATACTTATTAATTGATTCTTGTTGATCAATTAGAGAATCGCCAAAAACAAATAATGTTCTAACACCTGGGCGGATCTAAAACCATCACAGTCAAGTGGATTCAGTAGATGCAGGTGTTTTCATTAGTAAATACTAGTTGATGTACTTGTGCGATCATCATATGTAGTTTAACATGTGTTTTACATACAGGATTGTCTGGTCTGCATGAAGTCCTCCTCGTTGGTCACAGCTATTCGTTAACCTGCAGGATTGCAGATGTTTACCCCCGACACTTAGAACAGCAAGGCTCAATGGTTGCATGCAGAGTTGAGGAAGGTTTGGCCTAGAACACATAAAGGAATGACATGGAAGCAACATTGTCACTCTCAATCATTGAACTTGAAACAGCATTCACCCAGAGTGGATTAAACCGACTTCATCCATCCTTGCTACTGCATCCCTCATGAAGGCTGATCAACCTATTGCTAATATTTCATAAAAAGGAAGGGTCTCTATCCTCTCTTTGCCCCTTTTGCATAAAACTAAATTAAATATAACCTACATTACCTACCTTTACGCCTTTCAACTGTGTTCCCAAATTCATAATGACTAGCTTAGTAGTTTAGGAGTAACTCTTAGACATATATATATATATATATATATATATATATATATAACGCGTACTGCGTGTCCATCATGCTCTACAATAGCAACAGCTGGGCAATAACAAAAGCCATGCTTGACAAGCTGGATGCCTGCCACCACAGACACCTCCGTTCCATCACAGGTCACTGCTGGCCGAAAAAACTTATCAGCAACAAGGCACTATACGAGCTGTGCAACGAAAAACCCCTCTCCACAAAGGTCGCTGAACGAAGATGGTCTATGTTAGGCCATGTTCTACGAATGGACCCCGACACTCCTGCACAAAGAGCACTAGACTTTGCCGTTACTGGCTCGCAAGCCTACCAACTGCGACTAGGACGGCACTGCACAAATCTGCTGGGCACACTACATGCTGACCTGAAGCAGGCGGGACTAGGACCACTACGTACAGCGAAACAACTCCATTGCCTACGACAACTTGCGCATGACAAGGCCAGATGGCCTGGGACTAGCATGGAGGACTGATTGCAGCTACGGGATGTCATTTGACTACTGTAGCCGCAGAACACAGTTTTAAGAAGATATATATATAAATGAATAAATGCAAAAGTTTTTTCCATTTATCACTCCTATATTACCATCAAAACGTTTTTTTAAGGAATGGTGCTCATTTGCAGTTCCGCTTGCTACATGCAGATACAACCAGAGGACGACGGATCTTGATGCCGACTCTTCCTGGATTTTCACCAGAGCCCTGTTTGCTAGGTAGCTCTGACATTACCATATTTCCACTGACCCTATCATAGTGAGGAAATGTTGGACTTTAGGAGAGTGTTTTACATACTGGCATGTGTTGGACGGCTTTTAGAAATTGACTTCAAAACTAACCTATCTCTGGTCAGGTTTTTATTTATCCCTCTTTCCTTCAAATCTATCTTATTACTTCCTCCCATGTTTTCTGCTGCCTTCTTCTGCCAACTGACCCTTCTACCTCAATTGTTCTACATCTACCAATCCAAGAATTCTCATCATTATTTCAACATGGCTATACCAACGAAGTCTTCTATTCTGCACACATCTTATACTGTCCAGATTTAAATATTCCTCTGAGGTCATTAGATCTAAGCCTGTCTTTAAAACTCACATTACACATCTATCATATCATTCTCATATTATTACTCACCATGCAACGTATGTCTTCAATCCTCACTGGCCAGGTTTTACATCCATATATGATCACACTGCGTACACATGCCAGATAGATTCTTCTCTTGGCCGACAGCGGTAGTGCTCTGCTGGTTAGTAATGGCAGAAGTTCCCTAAACTTACTCTATCCACTCCTAACTCTTGCAATCACACTTGCACCCGCTCTCCCTTTTGCTCTAATGGTAACATGATGAAAAGAAAGGAGTTTCATATTTTGGTATAAAATCGACTCCAAATTCAAATAAAATAAATAGAAGAAAATCTATATTTTTCATAAACATATCTGAACCAAAAGTAAGTAAATAAATCATTAAAGATGTTGTACTAATCAACTGGGAGCCGATCTTCACACTATATAAAGAAAGTATAGCAGTCCAGTTATGTATCAATACATTGTCACTGCAACAAAATACGCCTCAAAGCACTTTGAACAATGTACTTACTTTCCACGTAAAATAACAACTCGTGGGAGACACACACAGAAACTATTCATACTCACACATCATACAAATTTTTGTTTGGTAAATAAAGCTAGATAATGTATTTATTTGCATTAATTTTTCTACATAATCATCTCCACTATGACATAATCATGTTGACAAACCGATTCTGATTAAATCACTGAAGTTAAGCGACGTATCAGTTCCAGATAAGTGACCACTTAGGAATACCAGACATGTATGTCATCTCTCCTTACCGTGGTATACATAGGACTGGGGACAGCTTGTGAATTTGATATTCCCTAGAAACTTCCTCCTTCAGAAGAAGCCAGTTCAGTCTGTCCAGAGTGAATACCTCATCAGGTGCTGGGAGTTTATGATTATCAATACGATAATTGAGAATGTTTTGTTCCTCTGTGTGCCTGTCAGTTGTCCACTCATAGGTTTGAAAATGGCACCGAATTTGGCATGACAATTTTGGATGCATTAAAGAGAAGTAAAAATGCTAATACTACTCCTAGTATTAATGTTGCTAATACTGAAAAACAATACCTGCTTATAGGCTGTAAAACTATTTTTAAAAATATACCAAATTTGGCATGAATCACCCTTGGTATGCCAGATGTGCCATAGATAGATCAAAATTATAATACTACTACTATTACTACTGATCTATTACTAATCAAAATTTGGTATCTGCCTGTCTGAAGTCAAAACTATACTATTACTTCTATTAATTGTACTATTGTACTACCTCTTAATGTTCAATTCAGTTTATTATACTATTTCAGACTAATGTACTATCTCTTTCAATGGTCAATTCAGGGGAATAGTGTAGTATCTGTTTTGTAGTCATGAGACCACCCTCTCAAGCATTACCTCTTCATTGGTGAAGGGATTTGTGTAGTATCTTTTGTGTTGTCATGCGACCATCCTCACAGAAATTACCCACACCTTGGGGAGGGGGTAGTATAGTATATGTTCGTTTGCTCTATTATCTTCCTAGGCATTACCTCTTCCTTTTTTAGGGGGTAATGTAGCATATATTCTATTGTCATGAGACTATCCCTCCAGGCATTACCCTCTCCTTTTGAGAGGGTAGCATATGTCAAGAAGACATCGTCAGAATCGGTTGTTCATTAGCAAACTAAACATACATTATATATAGTATCAGACATATTATTTCTAGTGATAATAATGATAAACATTTATGTTTTAAAATAAGAAGGCCAGCATTATAATCTAACTATTACTACTAATAATAAACAGTTATTGGTCAACATTCCATCAAGTAAAGTCCTAATGAAATTTATTGGTAAGTTGACAAATTACGTTTCTCACTCATTTAAAAATAATTAGTTTCACAAAACGATATGTTATTTTCTTTAGTTATTTTTAAATCCTGCCAAATTAACCAATGGAACAAGATAAGTAGTAGGGAAGTGAAAAAATACACAGACCACATCAGTTCCACTCTCAAATACTGTAACATCTGACCACAAAGACCATCAATTGTGGGACCTGGCAAGAGGTGTTCGGAAGAGGTTGTAAATGCTCCCAGAGTACACAGGTAATAACTTGTCTAGAGATATGTCACTCACATCTACAGCATATGAGAATGGTGATCTTGAATCAGTCTCATCAGCCATGAGGGAGGTCATCATTTCTTTTTAGTAACAAAAGAAAGAGATTAGCCTAGACGATATATAATATGGCCTCACAGTATATTAACTATGTGAGTTTATATTATCGTGGGCTAAGAATGAATTAATAGTATATAAAGGAGAGTAGAAAATGGACCTTGGGTTTACTTTCGGTAGCCTGGTAACTGTTGCTTCCTTTATTTTGTTCTTTCGCCTTCAAATTTCATAAGTAATGCTTCTAACAAAGGGAAAATAATTGCTGTTTTGGGGGGTTGGAATCTATCCATCTAACACTTATCGTTGGCTAGTATTTGACCTTGAAGTAGTATTTCTTTTTTAGCTCTTTACATCAAGTAGCTTCATGCCTTGTCTGGAGCGATTTCAATATAAAAAAACTATGTCAGTTTATGTTATCATGGGCTAAGAATTAATTACTGTAATGTTTTATCTTTGGCAAGACCATCTTCACTGCGTGTTGATTTGATTTCGAAATGATGTGTTTAAATAGCAATCGAAGGTGAAAATCAAAGGCGAAACTTCTGTTCAACAAAGTGAAAGTCACCCGTCTGTTCAACAACATTCGCTTTTTTGTTAGTAAAAACAAGTGGCGATTTGTGAAGCAGATCATGGTAAACCGTTTGAGAATTTCGAACCGCATATTTTATTTAATCCTGTTAGGGTAGATTGCTCGCATTCCATAACTTTTAGATATTTAGTATCAGTTAATTATTTTTTTTATTGAATTCCTTCACCTAAACCCTCATTACAACCCATTTCGCCCAGCAGCTGTGTTCCAAAATTCATAATGATCGGTTCATTAGTTTAGGAGTGAATCATGCACATATAAACATAGCGAAACATGCACATTTGATAATGCAGCAAAATAAATGCTAAGAGTGGCACAATCCAAAATGGAACGCATTACGCTCAGCATCAGTCTACGAGAAAGAAAAAGAAACACTTGGACCAGACAGCAAACTGGCGTAAACGACACCATCACCACCATACGAACAGCTAAACATAGATGGGCAGGTCACCTTTCGAGATATACATACAACAGGTGGATACTTAGAGCGACAGAATAGACCCTGAGGCAATAGAAAAAACCAAAAGGAAGGCCAAAAACCCGTTGGTGAGATGACCTCATCAGCCAACTGGGTCCTATATGGCGACGCCTAGCTAGGGACAAAACAAGGTGAAAGAAAACCAGGGACGTGTTCTTCCTCCAGGAGTGATCAAAAACCCTAATGATGATGATGATAAACATACCTAACTTTATAAAGATACAGATATGTAGATAACACCTCATCTCATAAATATTGTCAAACAAACACTGGATAGACCTGTGAATATTTAATCCATCAAAATCTCAAACCTTGTAATTCTGTCTAAACTAAAATAGTTACCAATATTAATAAGACATTTCTTTCTTAGAAGACAATGATCGCGTGAATAAAATGGGGAGGGGGGGGGGGGTTATGCATATACAGATAACGCAGAGTTTTTTGTTTTTTGCTTCCTTTAAAAAAGAATGATATCTTTGTTGTCAACTAAAACTGTAAAATCCGCCCCGGACAGTGGTTGTCAAATTTGTCAGAAAACATTTCACTCAAATAATGACGGTCGGCCATTAAAACAAACTTCGCAGACCGAAAATATTGGGCAATTTTTAAAAATAGCTCCTAAAAATTTCAGGCCTCACTAGATAACAATATTTTCCCCACAAGATGTCTCTTTTGGCTTTCGAAATATAACACAGTATTTTATAATGATGTATAACTCTTATGTAGGTAAGCAAATGTCTATGAAAGTGATTTTTATGACTGCTACAAAGATGGAAAGAAAAAGAATTTATCTTTCGTTTTTTATTTTTTTATCTCTTCTTGTCTGTTGGCGAAATATCTAAAAACTAGCGGGACCCGTGGATATTCCACGGTTGTATCCTTCCTCTGGTGTATATTGCTGTTGTACTTAAAATATTTCCATCCTATGGATGTTCGGAACACAGACCCCACGAAATAATTATACTGCCTCTGTTCAAACTGAAATATACTTATCTAAGTACCCCGGTTAAGGTAGTTTCACAATATATATGATAATAGGATCTATCTAAAAAAACCTGTGAAGGAGTTAGTTACATATTTGCATGATGTTATTCTATGATCTTTGGACATATTTTTATTCTATGGACGTCCGGTGAGAACGCAGAACCCACGATATTATTGTACAATCTTTGGACAGAACAGATCCCGAATGCTAAGAAAGTGTATTTTAGTTCGAGTTTCATGTTCGACACAACAGCAACATCAGATGAAATTTAAAAAAAATTACTTTTTTTGCATTGCATCTTCGGCGATTGGGCAATTGCATCTTTTAAAAATAGGGTGGTAGGTCACAACGTACACACGAACATGAAATTGTTTTAGCGTATCATCTATATATATATATAAAACTCAATGTCTGTGTGATGTTTGTGTGTTCTCTATAGAAAGAAAGGTTAGAGAATCTATATAAACTCTAAAAGTGTATTCTGATGTAAAATTTACCCGGGAAAACCATGGAAATGTTTTCGAATCTCTAAGTGCACTCCTAAGTGACTATAAAGACATAACACCCTTAAAACTACAAATATATCCTATTTTTATGAAATTACTCTCCGATGTATAACATTTTTAGGGGAAGACAATGGAAGTGGTCCCACATCTCTAAGTGCTCTCCTAACCAAAGGTAGCTATGGGGGCTGATCCTCCTTTAAAACTTCAAATATATTCTATTTTGATGAAATTTATATCATATGTATAAAGTTCTCATTTTTATGCTTTCACTTAACAATTTAATAAACAGAATAGTTAATCAACCCCCACCTCCTCATATTAAAAATGGCTTTCTAAATTATAACGTTATTATTTCAGCCCGGTCCGTAAACTGCATAAGTACTTTTTTATTTTATTTTCTTACTTATTTTCTGGATTTTCCTTATGGGTTATGGTTACAACAACAAAACAGTTTGAATTATCTCCCCTTTTAACTGACTCTTCTAAATTAAAGATAACATTTCTTCTGACCCAATAATACAGAAGTACCAAACATATTTCTATTTCCATATATATATATATATATATGTATATATATATATATATACTTTTTTTTCAAAATATATTATATGAAATAATCCCATTGACATACTGATTCATGTCACATCATCGAAGGTAAGCAACGTTGAACCTGACCAGTACCAAATGGATGACGATTTCGGAATACCAGGCGCTGTATGTGGGAGGATGACAAAACCTCCCTACAAAAAAAAAAACAGTCTTCAAGTAGCCTTTAGTGAGGACTACAGTAAAATCTGTTAACACAACAGAACAACCACAACCTGGGTGGAAGTTCTGTTCTCAATCATGTGCCGAAGCACTCTACAGAGAGTATACTCTATTTAGTCTTTTTTAAATTGTCTCCCATAATTCACAGATAGACATGCGATATTTTGTAATGTTATCCGAAAGATTTAATAATAACTCGAACGGCCAGCATACAAATATAAAAGGGTTTATTACTGCAAGTGAACAATGCAATAAATAGTTATAAATTGGGTAACTGACTTGTAATGTATACGGGGAACAGCCCGGCTGTACTCATACTACCATCATACTCGTAGTCATGAAGGATCAAGGAGTTAAGAAAGACAGAGGAGGGAGAGCACCAACCAGACCTCTACTAGAAAGGGTGCAGAGAGGAGGCTTATTGCCATTCAAATCAAGAGAAGACTGATGGTCGTTGCCAATAAAAAAATCAGTAGTAAATGGCTGTTGCGATAACGCAAAATGATTTTATACGGTTATCGAAAGAGGTAGAGTGCTGGAAATCTGGAGAGGCTTGTTGTCACTCGGTCTCCAGGAAGCACCACTTGTTATTGTCAGTGAACAATCATTGACAATCATTGATACTGACTTGTGTGAAAACTCTAAGTGAGTAAAAAAAAAAATAAAAAAATAAAAAATAAAAAAAAAATAATAATAATAATAATAATAATAATAATAATAATAATAATAATAATAATAATAATAATAATAATAATATAGAATTAAAGAGACGTATTATTTTTAGTTATGTAAAGAAGACTGTCTGAAAAGATGTGTCACAGGTTATGAATTTTGAATGCAATCAAAGTAAAATAAACAGTTGTAGCGGTTGTGACCCAACGGGTCACGGGTACATCTAGTGATACAAAAAGCAGTATTTTCTAGTTAATAACAAACAATTTTGTTTTGAGGAAAGGGGAGCAGAAAATCTTTATAAAATCAGGATTGCCAATCATTGCAATCATGAGAATCATCAGCAAAGAAAGAATTCAACCTGAAATACCACTCGGTTTATGTGGCCCTCCCATGGGGTGACACTTAAAAGCTGTCAAAAATATTAGGATTTCAAATGGCCTCTGGCATCACAGGTGCATCTTTCAGATTCTTTTTAAAAATGTTGTTTTTTCTATGTTTTTTCTATGTTTTTTTTTTAACTGATTAGCAGCAAGAGTTTATTTGCTAGTCATTGTGACCCAGACATATTCTTCCATATTTCTTTTCTTTTTTTTTCATTTTATTCCCATTTTTAATTAAAAGACGTACATAGTATCGTTTAAACAATAATAAAATGATCAGGTTTTCATTATGTTACAAAAATGTTAAATATCGATTTAGGACTGCATATAAATAATTAACATTTTCTATATTAAAAAACTTAAATGCTCTCGTTGGCTGGATGATTTATTATTTGAAACTTGAAAACCTAAACAAAGAACTCACTGAAGAACTTACCACTTTGGGTAGGTTTGGGGGTGTGTGTGTTAGAGGATGCATTGAATAACTTGGCTCATCTCAGCAGGTCTTGTCTTCTCTCTCTCACACTCTTTCAATACATGAAGATTGATTGATTTTTGTTTAAATGCACTGGAAAATATTTTAACAACAAAAATGTACCAATGTAACAAGAAAAAAATATAAATTTTTAATATTCATTTTAACACATACCGATGTGTGCAGATACAAACACATATAAGCTTATATATGTTGCATGTGTTCATATATACATCTATTTCTTCTTCTTCTTCTTCTTCTTCTTCTTCTTCTTCTTCTTCTTCTTCTTCTTCTTCTTCTTCTTCTTCTCCTCCTCCTCCTCCTCTTCCTCTTTTCTTCACTCATATGTATAATAATAATAAATAATAAATGTGGCTTATCTTTTGTCAACACATTCATTGCTAGTGAGTAAAATTCGGTCAGACGAACGCAAATGCTCCCCCTGGTGTAGGAGAGATAGTATAGTATAGTATAGTATAGTATAGTATATAATATATATATATATATATATATATATATATATATATATATATATATATATATATATATACACATATATATATATATATATATATATATATATACATATATATATATATATATATATACATATATATATATATATATATATATACATATATATATATATATATATATATACATATATATATATATATATATATACATATATATATATATATATATATATATATATATATATATATATATATATATATATATATATATATATATATATATATAGTAAGGAACAGGGTAATAAAGATATGACATATCCATTTAAAGTAAAACCTATCATGGAAAAAATTGATGCTCGATATACGAGATAGAGCAATTATATAAACAAGTAAAGGATGAGAATAAAAATTATATTAAACTGTCAGGCATTAAAAAACGACGTCCTGACACTTTGGTTTTGTTTTGTTTTTCTGGCTCCATACAAGATGCCGTTTTGATGAGATCCGATGTCTGATAAAAAAATTAGGTTGCATTATATGCTTTAAAATAAACATTGTCTTGAAACAGCTGTAAACAATTTATTTGAAATATGATTTGAAAATAATTCTCCTTCTTATTCAAGAAGATAAATACTTTTTTTTTATAAAACGGAATTTTAGATATTATTTTCCTTTATTTTTCTTCTGCATCATTACATTTACAACCTTACTCAAAATACTCCATCTAGGTAAATATCTGCATATATACATATACTCAGGCACACACATCCATACAGACTTTTAAAATATTATTTGCCTGTATTTTTGTGTCATTTTATTCTGAATAGTATTCCATCTAGGTGCGTATTTACATACATGGTTTTCTAAATATTTACAATTAAATATATATATATATATATATATATATATATATATATATATATATATATAAATAAATTCCCGAAACGTGTATATATAATGTATATATTAGTAGTATGTTTTTAAAAGGCTGTGGGCAATTGAAATTCCGGATAGGATGTAAGCTGGAAGGAAAAAAATAATAAATCAAATACAGAATGGGACTTACTATTTATTTTTCCTTAAAATCTTACATAACAGCAAGTGTGGTGTTAGCTGTTTGTGTGTTGTTCGGATTATTATTAAAAATCATTTATTGAATATTTCGGGAAAAGAAACTTCCCCTTGTCAAAATAATAAACACCCGAACCCTGCTCCCTGACCAATTGCCCTATCCCCAACACTAACTTATGCCATCGCACCAATTGTGTATATAAACTACAGTGCAATAAATGCAACAAGTTCTACATCGGAAACACAACAAGACCACTACACCTGTGCATCAAAGAGCACATGAACACCCGTATATCCTCTTTCCACAAACACACAGCGATATGCTCGAATACTCAACGTGATATTCATGTTTCCCTTCTAGCGTCTGTCAGAAACATTGGGGACCTAAGAATCACAGAATCAATCCTCATCTCCAGACTAAACCCCTGACTCAAACAGCGTTACAAGCTCCACTCACTGTTCATTCTATAATAATCTACCATCTCACCTACTGACCAACCCTTATATTCCATTTCCACCATTTCACTCATTACTTACTTCCTATATTAAGTTATCACACACCCAAACAATCAAGTAGGCCCCTCCCCATATGAACATCCATCTCAACACACATTCAGTCACATGAGAATAACAACCCCTAACAACCAAAAACCATAATCAACCTACTCCGCTACCCCACCAAAATAATTCACCTCATGACCTGGCATTATTAATTACCTAATCTTAACACACGTAAAATGTATACAAATAGCAAACAAATATAAAAATAAATAAATAAAAAATATTTTAAAAAATAAATAAATAAATAAATATATAAATAATTAAATAAATAAAATAAAATAAAATGATAAATAAAGAATAAATAAGTAAATAAATATATATATAAATTAAATAGATAAATAAGAAAAAAATGTATAAAAAACACCAAATAAAGAAATAAAACAAGATGAAAATTAAAGAATGTCTATGTATATATGTATATGTGTATGTGTGTGTATATATATATATATATATATATATATATATATATATATATATATATAAGTAATAACTTAATACACAGACTTCTACCGACTAAATCTATAAATTAATTCGCATTAAAGACCCGAACAACAGGCGGAGTTATTCCCCTTGCATTGTCTCCACACCCGAAAACATTATATGATATAATCGTACAATAAATAACATATTACATTAATTCGATAATTTGATGAAACTCACAATTAATAACATTTTCCAATATATGATAATCAATAGATTTAATAAAACCAGAATACTTAAAATGAGAGATTAATTACTTTACTTTATATTAAATAAATAAAAAAAATGTTTAAATACGAAAAAAAAAACCCCGAAAATAAACAACACACAAAATCAAATAAAAAATAAAAATATATATTATCAAAGCTAACAGTTAATCGATCACCATACAATACCTATCATTTATCCAATATTACACACATATTTTTGAACACCGCATTTATATACATAACATAACTTTAAAACTTATTAATTTCTATTCTCTGCGGGACTGGTTTGCTCCTACGCTGTCTTCTGTCATCCATTTTGCTACATTTTGGTAGATTCTCTGCACAGACGGAATTTTCCTCTGGTGTTTATTATTTTTGACAAAGGGAAATTTCTTTTCCCGGAATATTCAATAAATGATTTTTAATAATCATCCGAACAACACACAAACAGCTAACACCACACTTGCTGTTATGTAAGATTTTAAGGAAAAATAAATAGTAAGTCCCATTCTGTATTCGATTTATTATTTTTGTTCCTTCCAACTTACATCCTATCCGGACTTTGCATTGCCCACAGCCTTTTAAAACATATTACTACTATTCCCAGCAATGCTTCAAGCAAACTACTATTCTCTCTCTCTCTCTCATATATATATATATATATATATATATATATATATATATATATATATATATATATATATATATATATTTCCCAAATGTGACTCCCATTCTGAATTTAAAATCTAGCATCAATTGACACATCCAATAATAATTTTGACCTCCAGCATCTATTTCCTATGAACCATTTGAAGTCCCATGCAGGGAGCTGACTATGTTTTTGAGGCATGGATTTAGACACGGCTCTATTGTTCTCTGAGTGATTTTCAACATTAATTCGGGCCTAAAAATCCGGGATTATCTGCGACCTTAAAATACAATTTTTTGCAGCATGCAAGATTTGTGAAACTCATAGAACATTATTCGACTTCTTTGTTTGAACTATTTTAACATTTTGGATCATTTGAATTTGATACAACATTCTGCCCATAATTCGAGGTGTGTTTGATCTTTTACAGGATTTAATTCGAGACATTTTTCCTTTTTATATTTTTCCAAATTTTTCCCTTTTGCATTTTCAAGATATTCACGTGTAATAGTTAATTAATATTCAATTATTATTGGTCAGACCTTCTGACGATGAGAGCGTTATCTTTGAAAAGCCATGGTTTAAAGGTCTTTTTGTATGTGTATTGCCTGTTTGAACACTTGACGAATTAATAAATCTATAAACTATACAAATTTTATACACTTCATCACGTCATTATCCATATACAAATGCTCTATCCACTATATTGAGCTTCACTGTATAATATAATTCGTGATCTTTGTATTATCCATATATATATAGTCACCTTCTCTAGTTCTGCACTGAATTTGGTCTCGTCATCTGCAACACTTTCTCGCATCAGAAGGCTACCCATAAGGCAACTTGGATCCACCTACGGTTAAAGTATAGGCACATCCTCGATTATATTATTACTCAAAGGCGAGATCTTCAAGATGTGTGCACTTTAAGGGTTATGTGGGTGCAGAGTGTGATTCATACCACAAGTTTGTGCATAGTAAACTGAAGCTCCAAGTCATGCATAAATCTTGCTCTCGGGACTAAAAGTTCCCAAGCGCATTGATGTATCGAGACTGCACAACATGAGT
>OY744521.1:151787361-152199861 GCA_963556195.1 Sepiola atlantica | reverse complement strand
AGTGCTAAGATGAAGATTAGAGGGTTTCTCAAAAGTTTCTGCTAGAGCAGAATCTGTCAATTTTACTTTGAAAAGCTAAAAAGTAGATTTCCTAAAAGTCAACACTTAAAAAGTGTGGGTCAAGCAAATGTAAACATGAGAATACGGTCACATGTACATACAGTTATATAATAATTTATCATTTACTTGTCGGTTGGAAACAAAATTCCAATACTCATGTTGTATTACTGCTGTGCTTAAAAAGGATGACAACACATGGATATATGAAAATATAACGATATATATTTATTGTCTGTGACGGTGAGGGATAGTAGGTTGGTAGGGGGAAGATGCATGCATAGGAATTCGACGGTCGATTCTTCTCGGCCCAAGCGTCAACCAACTGCCGATATCTATTTCGGGTTGTTATTATATAACAATTTGTGACCACCTCAAACGCCCCCATGTTACAGCATTGTCACTTTAGCCACGCCCCCAAAGCATTTTATTCAGCGACGGGTTTTTAATCTATTGACAATCCAACAAATGTATTTATATTCTCTTGAATATGACTCGATTGCATTTGGCATGTACTTCTAGTCAAATGACCTTTCATACTTCCAACATTTCTCTTTCTTTTGACAATCGATCTTATGTTGCATCTTCCCAGGACAACTAGTGTTGTATTCGCCTTTACCTTCTTTTTCTGGGTCCTTATCCCCTGTATGGTCCCCAAATCTTATTGCGTTTGGTAAAAGTTAGTTGTTGTACATATTTTTTATTTTCGATTTATCGGCTGTAAACTATACTGCATGATTGTTTATTCATTGTATAAGAAAATGCAGGTCGAGGCTAGGGATACCATTTTTATGGCCACAATATTCTTCCTTGTAGAAAAAAATGCAGGTTCAGACTGAGGCTGAAGCTAGGGCGATCAGATAAAGTCGGGTATAATTTTGCAACTTGGATAAACAAATTTGTGAAGCATAGTGGTTTCATCCAGACTGAAGAAATATTTAAAACACCACAGAAATTCCAGATTGTCCTCATTATCCCCCCCCCCCAGATAATAGCACTGTGGAAGAATACGTTTGGCAAGACACCATGGTTTAATTAAATCAAAAATTTTTAATGTGTTGATACCAATATTGACCCTATGAGCATGAATAAAAAATGGCTCTTGGCCGACCGTTGATGCTCCAGATTTGACCCTATGGAAAAAATTCAAAACTAAAAACCTTGTCCATAGAGGCTAACACAGAGTTGGGGTAATCCCGATATGTGGGAGCCTGAAAATAAATAGATGGGTAAACTCCTGTGGTTGGTGATGGATTAGCAGTAATTCTGGCAGAGCGTTGGGGATGGTGTATAGAGACATGGCTACCATTCATTCATAATATGGGTCCGTAAAAAAAATACCAAGAAGGTAAGTAATTATTTAATTCATAACAGGTTTTAATGTATTTTCCGAGCAAAAAAAAAATAATAACTAAAAAAAAAAAAAAAAATTAGTTAACCTCCCAAATCAACACACCTAAAATTGAACTCCAAGAAATTTAGAAATGGCCAAGATAAAAGAAAGAAAAAATCGATCATATGTTGTTAAAAATGCTATCTGGTCAAGAAGTGGGTGATCATTACCGCCTGGTGGCCTAGAAGTGAGTGCTCCTTTTACGTTAAATTTGATCCCCCACTCAAAAGTCTAATTTTACAATTTTTATGTACTGCTTATTTTTTTCAGATTGTTTACATAATCTAAAAAAATAAATAGAATCTCATTTTTATGTTTATAATAATTAGCATAGGGTTTGGTTTAGTTTGTTTTACAGCATATCAACCATCTGTGGGTTATTTAATGCCTAATAAAGTTGTCAGATTCAATAGGTAGGATAATTATTCATGTTCTTAGAATACATTACTCTTTGAAGACATTATTCTTTAAGAATAACCACATCCAAGCTGGAAAAGACTCAGACAAAACTACAAGCAACAGACCTATACCACTAGTTTTGTGTTCTTTGAAATATAGTTGTCAAATATAATTCCATAAGAAGGGTAATTATTTATATTCCTAGAATACACGGCTCTTAGATAACCAGAATACACGGCTCTTAGATAACCAGAATACATAAGTCTCAGAATACATTACTCTCACAAGGAAATTTCACAGCAAAAGCGGAAACATTATTCTTAGAAGGGAGCTTTACTGAGAGAGATCAGCATTACTCCCAGAAAACACCATCCAAGAAAAACATTACTAACAGAAAAACATTACTTCTTTAGACACGTTACTCTTTGAAAACATTACTTTTTGGCACTGATAATCTTCTTTGCTCTGAACGTTATTGACCCTGAGCCACTGCCTTCTAGTATCTATTTGGGGAGAAAAATAAGAATGAGAAATAAGGTTTTTATTTTTTTTAAAATCAGATTGAATAATACGATTGGGGATAAACTTATTGATACTAGGACATGACATGATCAGCCAATTGATCGAATCAGGCTTCTCCGAGCCTCTGTCTAGCCAAAGTAAGGGCCGAAGTGGACGAATACCTATCTAGCATGATCCTGTCTTACAGCACTACAGATCGCCACCCACGGCCAACAGGTGGCCCCGTTTTGGGGGGAGTCTTACCTCTCTGCATGGGGTTCCAGTCAGCGAATTCTAAACCCCGCCGACATGGCAAAATTAGCATTTTCTTTTCCTATTAATGCTGGTGTTCCCCAGAGCTCTATTCTAGGCTCAATACTGTTTCTTTTCTATATCAATGATCTTCCAGAGAATATTATTCAGAAAATTAACATTTATACCGATGATGGCACTCTCTAGTCAGATGTTGCTTCTCGCCCATCTCCCTCGGATCAGTTGAAGTATGCAGCTGATCTAGAAGTTAATCTGGGTTCAGTTGTTGATTGGGGTACGAAATGGCTTGTTTCGTTTAATCCTGCTAAGACTCAACTTGTGTCTTTCAATCAGAGGCGTGTTCTTTTTATTCCTGAGATTCTCATGGATGGCTCTGCTTTTGAGGAGAAATCGATACTAAAACTTCTTGGTCTTTCTTTCTCATCAAATCTTTCGTGGAGTTCATATATTAGATCCATTGCTCTTTCTGCTTCTCGTAAAGTCAGTTCTCTGTATGGCTCCAAACATTTTCTCACACCTGAGGCTATTCTCTATCTCTACAAATCTATAATTAGACCATGTATGGAGTATTGTTGTCATATTTGGGCTGATGAATCTCTGTCTGATTGAGGGTTTTTGATAAGGTGCAGAAATGTATCTGTAATTTGATTTGCCCCCACCCTTTCTTCTTCTCTGCACCCTCTCTCTCTCACAGACGTGATGTTGTTAGTTTCAGTCTTGTTTATAAATATTATAATGGCATGTTTTCTTTAGAATTGTGTGATCTATTCTCTGCTTCCTTTGTTCCAGCTCGTTTGACTCGTTGGTCTAATGGTCTCCATTAATTCGCTGTTTTAATACGTCATTGTAATACAGCTTCCTATTCCAGTAGCTTCTTTCCAAGAACTGCAGGCTTGTGGAACTCTTTTCCTACTGACTGTTTTCTTCCTAGCAATAGCCTTGGTCTTTTCAAGACTAAGACAAATAGGCATCTCCTTTCCTTGTGATTATCATAGTTCGCTCTTGTTAGCTCCTTACATCAAGTGGCTGCATGCTTAGTCTGGAGTGATTTCCATAATAAAAACAATAAGGCTTCAATAATATCCAACTTATTTTGGGGGTAAATAATAAACATTAAAACAGTATTTCGTAGCTTTCTCCTTGCCCTCAATTTTTTTGTTTTTTCGCATTTATTTTTCCATTGAAAGCAAAATGAGGTTTACTTATTCATAAGAAATAAAGTCCGTAGAGATATTGAATAAATAAAATTCCAAAAACTCGCTTTGAAATGCCTAATCAAATTCATATATTGGGTGAAAAACTGTTATAAATGAAAACGATAAAACAAAAACAAAGAAAAACAGAAACGTCTTTCATAATTGGTTTTGCATACTTACCGGAGAGAGAGAGAGGTGACGGGGGGGGGGGGGGGGGGGGGCTGTTACACAGCACTATAAATTATCTGAACTCCAGGAAGTGGCAGCATTATTTTGAGTGCATCAAACACTAAGAGGAGAGGTTAAGAATCAATAACCTGTCTGTAGTACTTTATTATTGTGGGAGCAATATCTCCCCCCACCCCCGGTGGAATTTCGGTACAAGCCCAGGTGTTTCCAAACTTTTTGGTGAGAAGCAGTTTCGAAGAAAAGGAAGGAAAGAAAAGAAGGAAGGAAGGATAAATAAATAAATAAATAAAATAAAATCGTATTTAATCTCAATGGCGTCTCTGATTGGTCAAAAATCTAAAAATGAAATTTTGCCACCATTTTCAATTATTTGAATTATCGTCCCTTTGTAAGCACAGTCTTTTAATTATAGCTAGCGATACTAAGGGGAAAAAACAAATGGTAATGACTTTTTTTTATAAGGAGAAATGGTGTAATGTTCTACCGGAGCAATAATAAAATACAGAAATTCTTTGGTTACTAATTGAAAAGTATTACAAGTTATCAATGTATCGGTTACCAAATATTCAAATAATGACCTGGATTTAGATTACTTTTTAAAAAATTTACTCAATATCAAAGTAATAATATGAAGTTTAAATTTTCCCGACTGGCAAAATAATCTACAGAAAATGGACCCCGACTCTGCAGAGAATTGATTGAGAAAATTCAAAGTAAACTGTAAGTTGTTCCTTTTCTCAATAAAAAAGTTGAAATAAGTTATTGAACAATAAACATATTTAAAAATAAAATTTAAAAAAACCCATTCCGGTTATGAAAAATATAATAGCCATTTGTATTTATTTTAGTGACACTTGGTTTACTTTCTGATTTAAATACGGATTTTCTTGGTAAATGAGGAGTGTAAAGCATTTCCTGACCTTTTGTGTAGTATTTGTTCTAATGCTACACTTTATCTTTTTTGTCGTCGGTCAGTGAAGGAGAAATACTTCCAGACTGAGGTAATTTTAATTTTTATCCCAATCCAGATTGCCCCCTTTTTTAGGGAGCTGGATTTTTCCCATATTAAAGACCGACCTTGTGTCTAACTTCGCTCTCGTGAGGAGGCTAGTCGGTGCTTATGTTGTTTACGGACCGGGCTAATTTTTTTTTTAGATGTGATTTTCAAGTTAAATTTAATTTCTACGGTATCTTTATGGTGTGCGGACAAAACCCCACCGGACAAAAGCCCACCAAAATAATTAAAACACGGACAAAAGCCCACCAACGTAAAAATAAATGGTATTTTTTTACTATCCATTCCCAGCGCAGTTTACCACTTAAAAAAGTTCAAATCCTACTTTTTTGTGCAAATACATTTAAACAGCCTAAAAAAACATCCGCAAAGAAGGAATTAAAAAAATAAATTCAATATTTAAGATTTTAGCGTGGGGGATCACTTTCCTTTATAAATTTAACGTAAAATGAGCACCCATTTCCTGGCCACTTAACATAAAACGAGACATGTAACCGACTTGAGTTTCTAATTCGAGACTGGAGATTTTCCTAGTTAGCTATTCCATTTGTTTTTATTTTTACGGTTTTTCATTAGACATGAAAAAAAAAAAAATTTCTGGGCATGGATTTTTACAGCAAAAACATGGCGTCGATAGTCTTGTTTTGTTAGCCTCGTTTCGGGTTCTCGTTGTCAAGTGTGTGTGTTTTTTTTACCGGGACTCATAATCAAAGCGACGTTTGTGTTTTTTTTACGATCAGGGCTGGGGTTAGAGTTAGGGTTAGGGCTGGAGTTAGAGTTAGGGTTAGGGCTGGAGTTAGGGTTAGGGCTGGAGTTAGGGTTAGGGCTGGAGTTAGAGTTAGGGTTAGGGCTGGAGTTAGGGTGGGTTTTTTTTATTAAATAAACACGTAGAAATTTAGCCAATTTGGGGTGGGGGGGGTATTTATTTATTAAATAAAAACACGTAGAAATTTAGCCAATTTAGTTTTCTGGATTTTTAGGGGGGGGGGGGAGAACTCAAGTCAAAGTTTGCCCACCCCCTCCAAAACAAACACGAAAATCGCTAAATTTTTACGTGTTTTTATTAAAAATTCAAGTCGGTTACATGTCTCGTTTGACGCTAACTGGCCAGAAAATGGGTGCTCATTTTACGTTACATTTATAAAGGAAAGTGAACCCCCACTCTAAAATCTTAAATATTTAATTTTTTTTTTAATTTCTTCTTTGCGGATATTTTTTTAGGCTGTTTAAATGTATTTGCACAAAAAAAGTAGAATTTGAACTTTTTTAAGGGGTAAACTGCGCTGGGAATGGATAGTAAAAATTTACCAAATAAATTAACTTTTAAAAATTAAAAAAAATCTTTTCATATTTCATTTTTTGGTGCTACGGTACGAAACGGGTACCCAGATTTTTCGTCTGCAAACAGGAAGTCGCGTCATATTAAAGGCACCGCTTTTTTTGTCCCCTTTTCCAAAAATACCGGGCGGAAATTTTTTTTCAAAAATACCGGCAACGAAAGAATCTTTTTTTCATGAAACAAGTAATTTATTAAAAAAAATAAACAAAATAGAATAAATCTTTTTTTTTTTTTTTAAGAAACGAGTGATATATTTTGAGCAACGTGGAATGTGATTTGTTTTTTTCCTTTTGAGAATAATAATAAATAAGTAATATATTAAAAAATAAACAATGAAATAATGTTTTTGAACGACAGAATGTGATTTTTTTTCCTTGGTTGATATGTCCATGTTGCAAAATAAGTCACTAAATCAATGTGTTCTCCTGCCCCCCCCCCCCCAAACAAGTAGAGTTAGTCGGGAGGAATTTTTTTAGGGAATCTTTACATGTAATTTGCTCCAAAAAGTAGAAACTTTTTTTTTAGGGGTCGAAATACGAGAGGTGAGATTCGGTGGCCAAGAAATGCGTGCTCACTTTACGTATAACTTATATAGGAAAGTGACCCCCCTCCTAAAATCTAAAATAATAAAAATTTTCATAATTTTTTTTCATAGCGGATATTTGTTGAGGCTGTTTACATGTAATTTACCCAAAAAAGTAGAAACTTTTTTTTTTAGGGGTCGAAATACGAAAGGTGCACTTCTATAAATTTACCAAAAAATCATAGACTTTTCAGAAATTTTTAATTCATATACTAAAAAAGGGAATCTTTAACAATAGCCCTACAACTCGCGAGTCGGGTTGAAAAAAAGTTGTAGAACGTAGTAAAAAAAAATAAATATGCAACAAATAAATGCGACGTACGTAGACACTGGAGATTTTCCTAGTTATCTATTCCATTTGTTTGTATGTTTACGTAGGATAAATGGCTTTTTATTAGACATGAAAAAAAAATTTTTTTTTTTTCGTCAACAAAATGTTGACTTAATAAAGATGGCGTCAATAGTTGTCACGTGGTGTTTTTTTTTTTACCGGGAGTCATAATGAAAGCGGCGTTTTTTTTTTTTGTTTTTTTTTTGTTCTTTTGCTTTACTGAAATATGAAAAATTGGGGTTCGGTTTAGAGTTAGGTTAGGGTATGGAATTTTTTACAGAAACAGGAGAAAAAAAAACATTACGGTGTGACGAATGAAAATAAGGTATTTTTTTACTATCCATTCCCAGCGCAGTTTACCACTTCAAAAAGTTAAAATCCTACTTTTTTTGTGCAAATACATTTAAACAGCCTAAAAGTTACCGTAGCCGATAAAACTGAATTTCCAAGTTAACTGTGACAGTTATTAATGATTATAATCCGTTAAAAGTGCTATTTTTTATAAATTGATGGTTTTAGCGTACGTGAAGTGAAAACAAAAGAATTAATGGCCGCTCTCGTTCTCGTTTCGATTGTTTTTTACTGGGACTCATAGTCAAAGCGCAATTTTTGCATTTTTCAGCCAAGAAGAACAACAAAACAAAACTACATTTTAAGCAAAAGGAATAAAATAATTTTCGGGTATTTTTAAGAATAGCCCAGCAACGAAAACGCTGAAAAAACAAATATACAACAAATAAAAGTTACCGTAGCCGATAAAACTGAATTTCCAAGTTAACTGTGACAGTTATTAATGATTATAATCCGTTAAAAGTGCTATTTTCTATAAGTTAATAGTTTTAGCGTAAGTGAAGTGGGAAAAAAACCAGTAATGGCTGCTTCGATAGAAAACACCGAATCCAGAACGAGACGTCCGCCTCGTTCTGAATTCGGTTGGTTTTTTACTGGGACTCATAGTCAAAGCGCAATTTTTGCATTTTTTAGCCAAGCAGAAGAACAAAACAAAACTACATTTTAAGCAAAAGGAATAAAATAATTTTCTTTTTATTTACATGTCAGTGTGCTTTTATTTACATATTATTTTCATTCGTCAAACCGTAATGTTTTTTTCCCGTTTCTTTAAAAAAATCCTAGCCCTAACCTAAACCCAGCCCTAACCCTAACCTAAACCCAGCCCTAACCTAAACCCAGCCCTAACCCTAACCTAAACCCAGCCCTAACCCTAACCCTAACCCCCAATGACGTAACGACATGCGCGCTCATTCGGTGATCAAAATGATCGTTAAAATGTTCGTTTCATAAAATTAAATTTCAAAAATGCAACCCCCCCCCCCAAAAAAAAAACAACAAAAAAACGCCGCTTTGATTATGAGTCCCGGTAAAAAAAAACACACACACGTGACACCGATAGCAAAAACTAATGACGCCATTTAGTTTTTTAAATAAATGACATGAAAAAATTTTTTTTTTTTTTCATGTCTAATAAAAACCCATTTACCATACGTAAACATACAAACAAATGGAATAGAAAACTAGGAAAATCTCCGGTCTCGACGTACGTTGCATTTATTTGTTGCATATTCATTTTTTTGACTACGTTCTACAACTTTTTTTCAATCCGACTCGCGAGTTGTAGGGCTATTATTAAAGATTCCCTAATTTTCTTTTGATTTACATGTCAGTGTGCTTTTATTTACATATTATTTTCGGTAAATTTTGGGAATCTTTTACAATATCCCTCATACGAAAACGCTAAAAAACAAATATACAACAAATAAAAGTTACCGTAGCCGATCAAACTGAATTTCCAACACACCTAAGACATTTATTAATGATTATAATCCGTTAAAAGTGTTATTTTTTTATAAATCGATATTTTTATCGCACGGAGATTGGAAGAAAAAAATGGCGTCGTTCTTCTCCAGATTTTGCAGCCTCGTTTTGGTTGAATTCTTTCGGTGTTGTTTTTTTACTGGGACTCATATTCAAAGCGCAATTTTTCATTTGTCAGCCAAGCAAAAGAACAAAACAAAACTACATTTTAAGCAGAACGAATAAAATCATTTCCTTTTTATTTACAGTCTGTCGTCCATGCCACGGAACCGTTGCGACCACATAAATTCAGCCATGTAGTCGGTACGCATTTCGGAGATTTTCCTAGTTAGCTATTCCATTTGTTAGGAGTTAGGGGTTTAGGGTTAGGTTATGTCCCCCCACCCCAAGGAAATGACGTAACGAAAAGCGCACTATTGAGGGCTATTGTAAAAGATACCCGAAAATAAAATAAGATTGATCTTTCTTTCGTTCTCAGTCCTCCACTTAAAAAAGGTATCGTTTAGTGTATTTTTAAAAAGTAATTTTGTTGACAATTCCGTTTATTGATCCAAATTCCAACAATACCGCCATGCAAAATTTTAGGAAGATAAAATATTTTAATGATTCAATTAGACTTTATTTAACGAACATAGCTTTTATTTTTACGTACCGGCGTACGATTTCATCCCATATTGGAGTTAATGAAAGCATGTTATTTATTTATTGGCGAGGAGTAAGTTTCAATCCGTTTTACAATTAGTGGTTTAGTTCAGGTCGAGGTTTTCATGGCAACAGTATTTTTTACTATCTTACCCGGCGTAGTTTACCCTCTAAAAAAAAAATCAAATCTACACTTTTTTTGCGATTACATTTAAACACTCTGAAAAATATATGCAAAGAAGGAATTTGAAAAGAAAATTAAATATTTTAGAGTGGGAGATCACTTTCTTTTTTAGATTTAACGTAAAATGAACGCCCACTTCCTGGAGTTTTTAATTTTGACGGTGGGTGGGTAAACTTTTTTTTTTACTTATCCAATAAAAACACGTAGGAATTTTACCAATTTAGTTTTTTTCTGGTGTAAAATAAATGGGGAGGTTTTTTTTTTTAATCTGAAATTAGCGACCACGTGTTCTGTGGGAAGCATCCATATTGCATCTTCTATCACAACTTCCTCCTCTGATGACTCGCCTGCAGAAGAATTACCCGATACATCTGCGCTAAGCATTTAACGTAAAATGAGCACCCATTGCTTGGCCAGTTTATTTTTTTTTAAATTAGCACCTACGTGTTCCTTTATACATTTAACATAAAAGTGGGTGCTCATTTTACGTTGAATTTATAAAGGAACACGTGATCTCTAATTTAAGATTTTAAAAAAGCCCTCTCCCTATTTATATTTAAACCAGAAAAAACAACTAAATTTCTAGGTGTTTTATTGGATAAGTAAAAAATAATAGTTATCCCCCAATCTAAAATCTTAAATATTTACATTTTTTTAAATTCCTTCTTTGTGGATATTTTTTCAGGCTGTTTAAATGTAATCGCAAGAAAAAAAAGTAGATTTTTATTTTTTTAAAAACGACGCCGTGTGAGATAGTAAAAAAAAAAAAATACCCCGATATTTTTTTGGGTGTCCATTAGGCAATTGTGCCGTTTTCTTTAATGTTTATTTTTTGTTTGGTTTTTGGTAATTTGAATTTAAAAATCATTTTTTTTTTCATTCAAAGTGTGTTATGAACATATTTTTGCGTTAATTCTTTTTATGATTGCACAGAAGAGGCTACATTTTAATTTTTCCTTTTTTTTGTTTTTTGTTGTGATCATTTTTATTTGATCAGAGGGTTATATTTTCTTTTTCTTTTTTCACGTTAATGAAAGTTTTTTAGGAGGTAGTGTAAAAACCACAAAGCGGGGCCCCGTAAAGGCTAGACATTTAAGGTGGGGGCGTTAACGAGCACAGCTCGTTCCAAGTTTCTGTTTCATGGGCAAACGAGTGCGTTCGGGGTTCATTTAGACAGAGTAAATGAAATTGGGAAAAGGAATATTTAAGAAATATTAGAAGGCAAAGAAGTAGAAGGAAGCGATCTAGTCGAAACTGTAGTTTTCCCCTTGAAATCGGGTGCAATTGCAAAAGGGCCAGGTTTTCCAAATTGTTGTCTCCACATAAATTCTTAGAGTTGTGGAGAGCAGCTTTAGAGTAGTACCGCATTCTTTTTTTTTTTTGCATTTCTTATCGATTTTTTCCACATTTCTACAAAATGTTTGAAACCTATGTTGGCATAGGCTTTCTAGTATTGATTTACTCCTCTCCAGGAGTTAGGCACAAGGCCAGTTTTTATCTTACTCCCACAAGTAAGATGTGACCCAAGGTCGGGCCAGGAAAGTGGGGTTTAAAAATTGCCTGGGCAGCCCCGTCGGCATTCCCCGGTAGGGACACCTCAGGCAGTAAGCAATAAACTTACTCCTCCCCAAAGAGGGGAGGCGAAGCCTGGGAGGGTGGACCTCCTAGAACTGCACAGGACAGACCCATAGACCGGCGTAAATCAAGCCCCGAAGGCCAAGACAATACCGGTTTATGGGGTGCAGTATCCATCGGAACAGATACTACATTTTGATCTTAGCGAAAAGGCCAAGAAGTAGTAGACGAAACAGTTGTTTGGTTACTTCAATCAGAAACACTAACTTATCTCCGGGGGAGGGGGGGGCCCTCATAACCCTCAAAAACCCAGAGTGGAACGGTCGTTATATTTTCTTCTGTTCATGGTGGTCTCGTCTCGTCCATGTGTCCCAGACCTTCTATCACGCGAGCGTTTCACACGAAAAATTTACAGCAGACGTCCCTAAAAAAAATTCTAATTTCAATTTTCTCATCTGCCATTTACAGGAAACATTATCTAAGCATTTCGTACAGATAAATTCCTTCTGTAGAATGCCTTTATCTTTGCAAAAACTTATACAGCCTCTACAGAAGGCAAAATAGTTGCATGTAAAAATGCAAGGTTAATCTTTAAATATAAGTAATATAAACAAATGCAATGAATAAGTAATATTGAAATATCAAAAATGAAAAGGTAATGCGGTTGAACTCTTACTGATTGATCGAAAAATAGTCGCCTGCCTAAATGTAACCATGCCTTTTTATTTGCATAGTTTGTAAAAGTCAGAACTGGTTTTGCATTTTCAGTTCGTAGTTAAAACTGTTTACGTCACGTGTGCATAGGTACCTATTCGGAATAAGCACCCGGGATTATCTGTCAATACTCATAGATGACTCGGTAAGTGCTGAAATTTTCTTAATTCGGCAGCCATATTGAAATTGGGACCAATGAAGGAAAATCGCAACAAAAGTTGGTGTCTGTTCACAAACCTCAAAATGAATAAAATCGGTCGTGATAATCAACTAAAAATAAGGTCTATTTGAAAATAATATTGCCAGCCTTTTTACAGAATTAGAATAATCAACATTATCTCTACCTCCATTGGCCTTCTTAATGGAACCGAACGGACAGTCTTTTAATTAATCCTCCTTCCCATGGAAGTAATGTTTACTTAAACAATTGTTTGAAATTAGCAAAATATTGAGATATATTTTGGGTATTGTTTATCATCATCATTATTACTAATTTACTAAAAGCAAAAAACTAAAAAAAACACATCTTCGCTCGTTTCTTTCCTTTCAGGGTTTATGCTCCCTCTCCTTCTTCCCTTAATTCGTCACTTCCACCTTTCTTAATAGATTCTACTTCAAAGATTTTGTTAAAGTATCTGATATTTGTAATGTACGTGCATCCATAAGATGTCAGTAATTAGCGAGTCAGTCCTGAGTATTTACAGAGAATCCAGAGTCAGTCCCGGAAATGGCCGAAGCAGGTTACGATTTGAAAGTCACCTTTTAAATTTTAAATTTTTCAACTTTAAACAATTTATTTGAGAGGCTAATTTTTTTTTTTTTTTAACTTAGTTCACTCCAAACAAGGCAAGTTGCCACTGTAGACGAAAAGGGCTACTGAAAATTAAGGTGAAAGTTTAGAGGGTCATCCTAAATTGGGATGCTTAGTGTAGTCTGCCTTTTTAATTTAAAAAAAAAATCAATTTTTCTTTTATTTGCGCTTTTCAAATCGTAAATTGCTTTGACCGTAAGTATTTAAATCCTGTGGATACCCATTCATTACCAGTACCGAGTTCCTTCTACGGAGTAAGGTCCATGTTCTTTTTATTCATTTAGAACACAATGTACACACTTTGGCACCAGGCTGTTTGGATGTGAAGGCTTAAGTAAAATTATGTTCTCAGGAACAATCAACTATACATCGATTCGGTAAGGTGCACGCAACTGGCACGCACACATATTAAAAATGAAGATTGAACAGCTAAAGAGAGCGTGTCTTATAATTTGTATTTTTTTTTGTATTGCCCATCCGGACTTAGGGTTAGTGTTTGAATTAATGAAAGACTTTTTTTTTTCTTTTTTTTTTTTTTTTTTTTGAAGGAAACTAAATGCGCCCTTCATTAACTTTAAGTCCGGGTTAGTAATACAAAAAATGGTTCAAATACATGGGGCTTCTGTAGAAGGGGGGGGGGGGGTATATTGATCCGAATGATTCCGATTGCAATTTACAGAACAAATTGGAAATGGCCGAAGCAGTTTACAATTTTAAAGCAAAAAAAAATGTAAAAAGGCAGAAAGCACAAAAGCATATGGATGCAAAACCAAAATGAATTTAACCGAGGTGACAGAAGCTGTTCAGTTTCCCAAACAACTGACCGCATTCTGCCAAAAAAAACAAACACTGTCGTTGGAGAAAATGATTAAACCCATTCTTAACACGAATGGAGGGGGGTTAATTGATGGTAACGTTAATTCAAGAAAAAAAAATGAAAAAGTTGTTTCATTTAATGGCTCGGCCATTTTGGTCTGTTCCGTAAATTTTAATCGGAAACATTCATATCGATATGGGCCTTGTCCTATAGAAGCCACTTACATTTTAACCTTTTTTTTTGTATTTCTAACCAGGACTTAAGGTCAATGAAGAAGTATCATAATTTCTACCAATTGGAAGGAGACAGAATATACAAGACCAATAATGAAAATGATTTCTCTTTTAATTTGTGAATGTTTCTTTCTTTCTTTCTTTTTCTCTCTCTTTCTTTTTTTCTCTCTCTCTCTCTCTCTCTGAAATTTCGTTATCAGTTTCGCTTGGTTTGTTTTACGGCATATCAACCTCAGTGGATCATTTAATTCCGACCGAAAATAACAAGCAGTCTGTTAGAATTCTTCTTTGTAGAAGAATAGTTTTTAGAAAGCAGAGTATTCATATGTATTTTTTGTACCAATGTATCACCGGTTATCAAGGCCCAAAGGTTACTCAAGGATAAGGGTTAATGGGTGTGTCTGGTGACTGGTGAGACAACACTTTAAGGATTGGAGACGATGGCTGAAATTTGGCAGAGTTTGATTATTTAAGAAGACGGCTCAAAAAGAATTTGTTAACATTGAACTTGAAAACGACACACTCTTACTAATTTCAGAAATCCAAATATGTCATTTAAAATAATCTGTTTAAAAGGGTCCTTCAGGTCACTCAACTGCAAATGTCTATAACGGGTGTCATTGAAATGTACATATTTCACCAATATATGTTCCACTGTAAATAATCATTCTTTGTAATCATTTTGTTTGGTAGAAAGATCTGATTTTGTTAGAATTCTTTGTATAGAAATAGTTTATAGAAATCAAGTGGAGTATTTCTATATTTTTTTGTACAATCGTACTTTCTATGCGTTTAAAACAAATTGTTATTTTAAGGAAGTCATGAAGATTTTTGATGGTTTTGTATTATTTGTAATCGGAAAGCGTATTTATATATATTTATTAGCTGTGTAATTGCTAGTAAGCATATTAATTAATATGAACTGAGCGAATGCACTGAATAATACAAATAATTCCTCTAATTAGATTTCTTCAATATTTCCTTAAAGGGGGGTTTAGTTACTTTTACTCCATCACTGAAATTATGTTTAGATTAATCTGCTCAAAAAGGTCCTTCAGGTCACTCACTTGGTAAAGTCCAGAACGGATGTCATTAAAATCACTACTATTCAGCAATATATGTCCCACTGTAAATGGAGCACAACAGCCAACACAGAATGGCGGATATTCCTCTTTAAGCAGATATGAATGTGTTACATATGCATGTATTCTGTGGAGTAGAAAAAAAAATTACCTGCTTCTTTCTCACTCTTCCATAAATCTGGTAGTTTTCTTTGATCGTTGGTTGGATTCTTTTCAATCTATACTTCTTGGAGGTATCACAAAGACTTCATTTATTTCTTATGAATTTTAAATTCTTGTTTAGATTCGTATCTATCTATGTTCATTTTGATACAGTCTAACTATTTTTTTCCAACTTAATCCGGTTTTCCGTTCTCAGGAATACCAATATGGTTCTGTGTCCAACAAAAGATGATTGTTTCCGTGTTATTTAGTGTGTTGTAAAGTTGAATAATTAGTGGAATGTTAATATTTTATTGTAGAATAGGCATCCAAAGAATTTAAGTACTTACGGAGATTCCCGAGTTGTGACGTACATAGCTACACAAACGCTCGGCCTACAGGAAAAAACCTTTTTTCCCCCAGTATTTTTTCTTTTGTATTTCTTTAGAGACACTCTCGTCCCCAAACCGTTTTTTTCCTCTACTATTTTAGGCTATTAAAAATGAATGCTATTTAAATAGGGATTGGGTTAACCACCCTAAATCCATACAAGTGGAGACTGGAGTGATTCTATAAAATTACGTTTTCTGTGGGGAAAGGAAAACTGCAAATAGACTGGAGGCTGATAAATTGTTTACTTTATTTTTTTTTATTATTTGAGGAGTTGTTGTTGCCACCTGAACTCATGGTTAGTGGTAGGGTTCCTGCAAATGGAGGACGGAGGCTGATAAATTGAAATTGGGAATATTTACGAAATATTAGTAGGCAAAGAAATAGTAGGAAGCAATGTTGCTGACAGAAGAAGTTGGATGATGTTCTTTATCCAAAAACCGGTACTCATGATCGATGTATAAAAGTAAACCAGCAAAAGATTCGGGTTTTCCAAAATATTTGTCTCAACAATTTATCGTCTGCATGCCTCTGCAATATATTGAATTTTTCGATGAAACTCTGGAATCTACGTTAAATCTTTAAACGTCTATTCTGCATTTGTATTACCTTCCTTAATACATTTACAGATACTCACTAGGGGTTGTCAGACCCGTATTATTTCTCCTTTTCATGATGGCAGGTGGCGTAATGATCTCCCTTCATAAAAAGGGATACAGAGACTCTCTCCTCTCTTTCTGATCTAGGACTTGCTGCTGCTAACATCAGTTAGACCGTCTCGGTTTGACGGCTGCTTTGACGAACACATCACACACCATGTGTGCTCACACACACAAGCACACTATTCTGTTACATAAGAATTTTCTCCGTTTATACATACACACATACATACATATTTTTCTACTTTGACTTTGTTGAACATATTCTCGTGAACTCAATTTACAGCAAACATCATGTGCGTGCTTACAGACACACAATTTCCTCTCTACGTACACACACATCATTCTGCTCACACTCTCTTTGTGCACATTTTAACGAACACTTATTTCATAGTGTACCAGTCGGGTTCACAACCTATATATGTTTTGAATTATATATTGTCTTCGAGCCGTTGCTTTGTCTTTCATGTGGCATGCTTGTTTATTGAACACATACATATGTACAGGTGTTTCCTAACCGACGCTGCCAAGTGTAAGCCAAAAATCTCCTCAGTACCGTTTTATTTTTTACTCCTTCGAGTGAGTATTGATTTACTCCTCTCCAGGAGTTAGGCGCAAGGCCAGTTTTTATCTTACTCCCACAAGTAAGATGTGACCCAAGGTCGGGTCGGGAAAGTGGGGGTTAAAAATTGCCTGGGCAGCCCCGTCGGCATTCCCCGCTAGGGGCACCTCAGGCAGTAAGCAATAAACTTACTCCTCCCCAAAGAGGGGAGGCGAAGCCTGGACCTCCTAGAACTGCACAGGACAGACCCATAGATCGGTGTAAATCAAGCCCCGAAGGCCAAGACAATACCAGTCTATGGGGTGCAGTATCCATCGGAACAGATACTACACTTTGATCTTAGCCAAAAGGCCCACGACACTGCCTCGAGTGAGTAGCTTGAGTTTGTACAGATCATGAATTTGTTTGACTCACTGTTTCTGATTATGTCCAATGCCATATCAATGGCTGTTATTTCAGCAATCTAAACTGATTTAGACCTTGGCGGTCTCTTTGTATTCTTTGCTGCCACAGATTGTAGCACTATTGTCTTATTACACCGGATTCAACTGTTAATGCAACATTATCATGTTAAACAATCGCTGTGCATTAAGTAGGCTTCTTCATACAATTAGAATTACAAAAATTATTCCTTCTCGTGAAATGAATCTGGAGTAATAACGAAATTTTAACTTTTTGTTTTTAGCAATGCACTCATATGAATTTAATTAAAAGCGCTAATTATTTTTTTCCATGAATACGAGTCACAAGAGACGCTAATGACGTCATCTTCACCTTAATGAACTTAAAACCTTAAGAATCAAGGCTTTCTTTAAACAATAGATTCATATAATTTAATACACAACATTTGAAAGTTAGGCATTGCCTAGTATGAATGTTATCAAAATTTAAACTGCAGCAAAATGAGATAAGCTAATATATATATATATATATATATATATATATATATATATATATATATATATATATGTATATATATATATGTATATATTACTGATACGTCACTGCTTATTGAGGATAAGGGTTAAATAGATTGTCAGTTAGATTATGATCGCCACCATGAGAGGATTGGAAACAGTGGGTGGAATTGGCAGAATATTTCTAAAGAGGACTTGATTATTCAAGAGGACGGCTCAACAAATATTTGTTTACATTAGACTTGAAGATAACAATGTTGTTGTCAGCTGGGAAGCAGCCTTGTGATGTTTTGTTTCACGGATGGGATGTTTTAGGAAAAAAACGTTGTTCATGGAAATTCCGTTTGGTTTTTGGTACAAAGAGAAAGTAAAGTTCTTTGTTATTGTTGTAGCTAGGCGAGTTCTTGATGTAAATGTTATACAGGGGAAACCAGGGATTGGAGCTCAGTCGAGCACCTACCATGAACATAACAATACAGTATGCATCGTATTTACTTTTTTTTCTTCTTTTGTTTCCAGATTTTCTTGGTCGTCATTTGTGAAATAGCATTGATGTAAACACAAAAGGTCAGGAAAAATTCAAATACATTTGAAAGTTAAGTTCGTTACTTGTAAGTACAAAACTTTTATTCCTTGTCACTCTCATCTGCAAGTTGTTTAGTTTCCAGAGGTTTTCAGTATAAAAAAAATTCTGGTAATATAAAAGTGTTACTTCATACTCGATTGTTTATAGGTATGGAATTAAAATCATCTGGGATGAAATACATTCTTGAGATTTGTATATATTTTTTTTCTTTTTATTAAGGTACCAAGAAGGTCTATAGTATTTCGACTTTTTCATAGGCATATGAATCGAAAACATTCTAACGTTTTCTTTATTCGTACATCATTTCATTTACTTGCTCCTGTGGTGGAACTGATATACAAAATGAATTGCTCACTGCCGTCCTCTTCGGTCAAAGCGTCACTGCCTTGATTGTAAACAAATAGTCAGGTCAGTCGGCTAATCCATATCTCTGGCTATGCAGATGAGTCGTTTCAGCAGGCAATCATTGACAGCATTCGTATGATATAAGCGGACGAAATTGCTTGTTCACAAGTCTTCTTTGGCATATGACGCATTGACGTACTGACAATTTTTGTGACTTATTCATGTATCCAGTGATCCTGTGGATTTTATCCCTTTTGTTTTTGTTTGTCGTTCCTGCCCGCTTCTGAATATCAATTCTGGTTTTGTGCAAACCAAACCCTGAAGTGACCTGATCGGAAGGCCCTGAATCAGCTCATCTTTTTACATGTACCATTACACAAATCACATCAACTTACAAGTGCTAATTTGTTTCTTTGCCACTTTCATCAGAGATCTTTTTAATTTTCAGTTGAGAGTATCTTTTGCATTAAATTCTTTGTTATTCAATTAATTTTCATGTTTTCATAGTTTGCATTGACTAATCGGGTCGACTAAAAATATGCCAACAATAATGTAAAATGGCAGCAAGCAGTTAAAACTTTGTAAGTCTTAAAAGCAATTATCTTTATTTCGTTTAATTTTCAAACTATATGAAGTTCAAAGAAAACTCTTATGGTAGCATTTTTCTTAACAGAGAACCAAGGCATCTGAAGACGAAAGTAAAATGCATCGGTCAGATGATGACATCTCTCAGGTAAAGACTGAAGTTGTATTTTTATGAACAGAGATGATGAAATAAGATTTTAGAAAGACATACATAAATACTTAGCATTTTAGAATAGTTGGTTAGCTGAATAATTTAGGATGTCGCTTTGGCTTGTTATCTACGTGTCATGAATCTATTTTGTGCAAGCTACACCTCATATTGCAATCAACACGGTACAAAATTGGTTTCGAAAGAATATGTGGTTACCGAGCCTGGAACCCTACCTCTATCCCTAACCCGTAATTCTAAAGTTCAATGAAGAGATCGTGCGACACGTAAGCCAATTATTCAATGAGAAGTCGCTGAAGGCTCCCCATAAACCATCAGCAAAATTTCGTCGATCCCAACACCTGAGCACATACTCGGGGAATTAAAAGACCATGGCTTTACATGACGATTCGTATGTTGAAAAAAATGAGGTGTACAGTGTAGATATTATTTCCTTGTATATAACTCGGCAAAGCCAATTGAGTTTACGAAAACAAAACATTTACTTTCGTTCTTTCAGAATTATGATGTTGAATTTTTTGAAGATAGAAATGCAACATAAAGAGAAAAAGACATTGTGTTTAAATGTATTTATCTCCAACATTGTGAGGGTTAGAAAGTTAATTCTACTGAATACATTGATCCTGGCAGTGACATTATCAATCCTAATAGGAATCTACTTCATAGGAAATTCTCAGTGATTGGTTTTCTCTATAGAAGGTATTTTGGGAGTAAGAATGCTGACCATTGAAAATTCTCTTCGCTAAGTATTTGAAGGTGCGAGTTTTGAATTTGAAAGTCAGTGAATTGTTTTTATGAAATGACAAGATTTGTTTCAACCTTCGTAGCTACAGGTTGACATGAAAATTGGAGCCTGTTTTTGTTAAAGCTGTAGGCAGAAATTCTTAACTACAAACTAGTTTATACTAGCGGTGTTGGTATGGTACCTGGGGATGTTAATTTCCATTTTTACGTAGCTTCTACCTTTTACCTTTTTTATAGCTAGTACGAAGAAAAATATTTCAAGTTTTATGGGAAAAGTATGTTAATCAGTATTTTCAAAAAAGAGTAACTAACTACGATGAATGTATTTACATTGTTTTTATTGGCAAAAAACATGAGAAATTATTTTTTTAAGCAAAAGTAATTCGCTTTGAACTCATGTTAAATATCTTTTATGTTTATTTTTTTACGGATTATTAAAAAATAGGTTACGTAGTTTAAAAAATAAATCTATGTAATGTGGTTTATGTTATGTTAATTTCTTTAAATTTATGAAATGTTGTTAAAAAAAAATCCTTTAGATTTATGTGAGATTCGAACCCGGGTATTGACATCGTAAAAATGACTGCCTAAGTAATGTGTACTCTGTCTAATCCTTTTTTGTCAACCAATCACATGTTTCTACTTATGTACA
Source organism: Sepiola atlantica (assembly GCA_963556195.1). NCBI lineage: Eukaryota > Metazoa > Mollusca > Cephalopoda > Sepiida > Sepiolidae > Sepiola > Sepiola atlantica. The sequence goes on along the minus strand of OY744521.1, from coordinate 152,178,944 downwards.
AACAGACAAACCCTCAAAACACCATAACTTTTGATCTTAACTACAAATATTTTCCCTGGGTATGGCATTTAACTACATCCGGTGGTGAGGCTCAATTTTCAGATTTGGGGAGTGTTGGGTCACTCACCTTGTTACTATTACTCTTAGGTTCACTCTGGCCTAGTGTGGTAGTACCAGTCAGGGTCCCATCTATGGGTTAAATAGATTCAGTCCTATGGTGTACACATGCATTTACATCCTGAATAACTGAATACCTACTGGACAGAATTTGACACTGTCTTCGATTGACTGAGGTCTCTCTGTACAGGGTTTTTTTTATTCAGGACATCCTGGCATGTAAACCCTGACCAAATATTCAAAGTTAACATAGTATTCGAAGCACAAATAAGATCCCTTTGGTATAGCTCTTCACACTGGCTTATACAAAGAATGGTGCACATTCTCCCAGTGATGCTGCCTCTAGTAACAGCACTAAGCTGAATACTCCACCAGACTAGATGAATTCTTGTCCCGGAATCCAGTAAGACGAAGAGACCACAAGAAAGAAATGCTATAACATTTGATAGTAACGTTTGAGAAGTAAAGTAAAACTTTAATGGAACACTCGGATATCTATGTATCTCATATAGAGATCAAGTGGTAGCCCCAGGAAGCGGCTCCTTGGTTTCTGAGAACTTACATTGAATTAAAATAAAAAGAAGTGAATAACTAGATAAAGCAAACACTGTTGATGCATAAAGAACTTGAAACATACAAACTTAAAATTTTTTTTTTACTATTTAGTCACTGCTTATCAAGGCCAGGAGTCACTCAAGGATATGATGAGACTGAAATAATTGTCGTTGAAATATGATGATAACTATAAGTGCATTGACATTGATCATTGGAATGAACTTATTACTAATGGGGCGGTTTTAATAAGTATTTGTTGACATTGGACTTGAAGTAAGACCAAGTTGTAATCAACAGGGAAGCACTCCTGCGGCAGTGTCTTGCACAAAGGAACCAAATCTTGGAGCTCAGTTAAGCACCTTCCATGGTCATAAGGATAAAGCAGAGAGAGTAGCAACGTCTCTTTGGTGAGAAAAGGGTTACAGGAAGAGAGAAAAACTTACTCCCCAACAGATTTCGAAGAAGATTTTGTACTCTGTCAAGGCAGGAAAAAGCGCACCAGTGATCTCCTCCCCAGATGTGGAAGCAGTATTCCACCTTTAGGTTGCGGATCGCATCAGGTGCCAGTTACTTTCTGGACCGGTAGAATGATCCAACCATTTTTCCAGTAACCTTAACAATCGACTTGATTCCCAAGTTTTACCAAATTAGATTTAGTGTTAAATAACCTGAAAAAATTCTATGAAAACAAAACAAATTACAAAGGCAAAGTAATAATCTGAGATAATTGAGACATTTCCTCACATTCTGAACATTTTCCGGACTAAAGTTTTGATCTAACTTATCTGCAGTTATATTTTTATTTATTGTTTTTTTTTTTTTGGAAAGAGGCGGGGGGGGGGGGGGAATTTCACAATTAATAAACTTTGTTAATATTTGAAATAAATACTGCTTGTTACTTTATGGTTCGAGAGAAATTACAACTGACAAGCAAGGCAGTCTAACAGGCATGATTTGTTAACACAGCCCTCTTTGCTGGAAACCTGGGCTTTTAGATAGTTTTCTATGACCCACTTAAAATCAACAAAACACAATATGGCTGTTGAGGTCCAGGGTATGGGGGTTTAGAACAGTTCTCTGAGATCTAGGTATGAACTTTGACCCAGCTGCCTAGTTGAGACTAGAAGGCGGTATAAAAGGCAGTAAAATGGGAGTTTCCACAAGATAATTTTCTCTTTAGAATAGATAATGAAATGTAATTTATACTTGAGTATGTTAACATGATTTCGAAGTATATATATATATATATATATATATATATATATATACACACTTTATATCAACATTTAAAATGGTCTACACAAATGGTACTACCATGTACCTTGTTGGGACCACAATCTCATACTCTAAGTAGATTGTAGTCCCAACGACCCGAAACATGAATTGATTTATGTAAACAATTTTAAAAGTATATTCACAAATCTCTACCTTGTATTGACCACTTTTGAAAAAATATTGGTTTTAAGTTCATTTTATCAATACAATTGAACTTGTAAAATTTATATATATATATACATACACGGCACAATCATGTTGACACACCGGTTACTGTTAGATCACTGAAGTTAAGTGACATTGTGCCTGGTCAGTACGAAAATGGGTGACAATTTGGGAATACCAAGTACTGAATGTGTTCTCTGCTTATTTCGGCAGAGAGGTGTGGTTAAAGATTGAAAAACCCTTGCTTCATAATTACATACAGGGAGTATCCATTGTCTCTCAAAACTGAACGGATAACTTGATTATATATATATATATATATATATATATATATATAAATAAATATTAATTATTTATTACCTACAGACATCGATGTTTCATGCTTATGCAATCTTCAGTGCAGGAAGTTAATTTCCGACGGTCGGCGGGCGCGAACACTGATCACAAATCGCCACTGATTCGCAGTCAATGGCCACCATAAATTAGCTTGGAATTTAGGAGGAATTTAACTTTGTAAATGCCAAGTCGGCGGGTATTTACAACGAGCAGCGAATAGTGATCTACAACAACAAACTATGTTGGATCTTGCAATGAAGCTAGTAGTACTGCTTGTTATTAAACTCAGAGTGCCCGGCCTTAGTAAAGGGGGATTTTAATAATATTTATAAATAAATATTAATTATTTATTACCTACAGACATCGATGTTTCATGCTTATGCAATCTTTTGTCACCTGATACTTTGTGAACGGACATTCACCAACTGGACAGACTCTATATTTTGATAACCTTTTTATACACACACTCTTACTTTTCATTACTTTATATTGTTTTTTAAACTTTTTTGAATTTTAGCTATTCCCCTGCCAACTTATCCATCTATGTAATTCCTCTGATAAGATTTTAATCTTTGAAAAGCCTGGCTTAACAAAAGAAAAAAAAACATGTTTTTTATCAAGTACACCTTGCATTGAAAAATCGAAGATGAAATAGATTTGTCATCCGCACATCTTTATCTCTCTTCCTTCATTTATCTTTTTTTATATATATATATATATATATATATATATATGAGAAAGGAAGGATGAGAGTAATCCGACGTAATGGGAAATGAAAAAGGAAAAACACCAAGAGATATTTTTTTATATATTCATCAACGTTTCGTCTTTATAATAAGACTTCCTCAGGATGATAATTTAAACAAAATTTTCATGAGTATTGACCAGCTGGCTATGTCAGGAATGTGTGAGTATAGGTGTGTTTGAAATAATGTGTAGCATGAGAAGAAAGAAAAATGATTTTAATTTTTAAAGAGAAATGTTTTTAATTTATGGATGTGTTATTGGAATGCGTGGATAAGAGAAGAGGTCTGTCTATGAGAAAGGTGTTTGGTATTTGATGTTTTTGTGTATTGTTTTCTGAAAGCCTTTCAAATATTCTCGAAAAACAATACACAAAAACATCAAATACCAAACACCTTTCTCATAGACAGACCTCTTCTCTTACCCACGCATTCCAATAACACATCCATCTGTATCACACTTAACAAACTAGGCATTCCAACAGTACAAACCACATCATAAAACAAACATTAAACACAGCAAGACATTTCCGAAAAAACCCACATCCCATGCCGGCTTATATACCGTCCCATGTAACAACTGCCATCAAATTTACGTGGGGAAAACGCAACGTGAATTGAAAAAAAGATTGAGCGAACACAAAAGGGACATAAAAAACAATAACTCTCTCAGTGCACTTTTTCCCCACGTATTAAAGCACGATCATGCTTTCAAGTTTGAATAGGCCAAAATCATTAAACACATTCATAACAAAGCTCAGCGAAGACTACTTGAAACAGCACTCATCACAGACTAACACACTTAGACAACGAAATGGGTTCTACAGTCTATCCCCCTTAATAAGCAAAATTATCCTGACCGAACAAAAACTAAACTTAGATCATGGCTAACCCTTCTTCTTATCTTTCTCACTTTCACTTATATATAACTCCATGCATACACACTTATGTACTGACTCCTTTCTCACATATTCATTCACATACTCATGAATCTCCCACTACGAATCAAAACTACTTAACCACAAATAACAGCCTTACAAATTAACACAATTTACACAATTTAAACCCCCTTTGCTCTCAATTTACTCAAACCATCAACACATCCTGAACGAAACTACATTTTACTTATCACTCCCCCAAAAGTAAAATCATTTTTCTTTCTTCTCATGCTCACCCCCCTCGTCCGAGCATACTTCTAGACATTCTTTCAAACACACTTATACTCACACATTCCTGACATAGCCAGCGGGTCAATATTCTTCTGTCCCTCCCTCCTTCCTCCAGCCTCAAAAAAAATTTCACACCTGACCACAACAAAAATATCCCCTCCCCCCCCCCCCTTTTGACTATTTCCTTCACACTCTTATGAAGATTAAGTGAAGGGAAAACGCCAATTCGTTTCTATAATGAGACGTTTTTCTTTCTGCTTTCTATGCAAATTTATACGTTTTTTATTTCTTTGTTTAATCTTCCCGTTTGCATTTTACTTCCACTAACGTCTTTAATGTTAAAAGCCCAGCTTCATTTTTTATTTCTCGCCCTCCCCACCCCATACCTCCTAATAATCAAAGGCAGAAAATTAAAAAATAAAAAGCGAAGTCAATGGTTTGTATTTTTTTCTTTAGATGTGCTAAGGGTTATAGGAGAACATGTCGGATGAAGCATAGGATTATACATAAATTTTCGTTTCCTGAGGTATAAAATAGAAATAGAAAATCCCTGAAGTATTTTAAAACAATTTTCATTACATTAACAACTTATTTTTTCAGAGAAGGAAAATTTGACTCGATATCTTTTCTATTTGTTTTGGAAGAGAATTTAGATTTGTTTCAAGTAAATAAAGTTTTACTTTTAAACATTATTAGTGATTATTTTCTTTTTAAAGAAAACATTTCTCTGGGAGAGGAGACAGCCAGGGCAACATTAATCGTCGTGCTGTTGTTTAATATGTTTGTTTTACGAACGTAACTATATAACTGTATAATGTATATTATTATTTACCACAAAGAAATGCGCAAATACTTTCAAACAAATCGTTTTATCCATTTTTTTTTTTCAATAGTATAATTTGGAGCGAAAAAAAACCAATGAAGTTTATTTTAAAAAAATTGAATGAAAAAATATTTTTCATAAGTTGGCCAAAAAATATCAATAAATTGTCAAACAATTCAGAGATCCATTTAATGTCTTAAAATTTCATACAAAATATCTGGCCTAGACCTTGGGAGTTGCAAAAATATTGGGTCGAATTTTCCTCCCCGAAAAATTAACTGGAGCAAGTTTTTCTAGGTGGGGCAAAAACACTTATTAAAACCAAAAATTTGAATAAAAAGGTCAAAACGTCTGTTTTTGTTATAGATTTCAAAAATAAACTGTTTACAATTTTAATATTCGATAATAGATTTTTCAAGATAAAGAAAGATATCTAATCTACTTTTGGTTCTAAAAAAAACAACAAATTAGTCAAAAAGTCTAATTATTTGTTTTTTTAAATTAAAATTTAAGATATTTTCTTTAATAAGCTACATAGAGCCTCTGAGTAGTTTATTAGCCATAAATATATTTTCATAACTTACTACCTAGCTTTACTAACGTATTGAGCACTGTTGAAGTAAATACTGAAAATCGATTTAATTGTAGAATAGGGGCCACTGTTTTTTTGTTTTTTTTGCTCATTTCGCTTGGTATTCGCCCAAATTTTGTTTAGCTGAGACTTTCTTTACCTTTCATTGCTGAATAAAAAACTAATGCTTAAAAAAAAAAAAAAATCAAATAATTTTGGAGCACGGAGCGATAAAACCACGCTCTTTAATCCCAAATGGAGTTGCTTCAGCTCCACTCCCGCTGAATATAAAATAGCCCTCTTCTCCTTCACTCCAGGAGGGCTCCGTAAAGCGCTGTACACACACACACACACACACACACACACACACACATATATATTTATTATTATTATTAAAGTAGAATTATGGGCCATACTGGCCCATAATTCTACTTTGATAATAATAATAAATATATATATATATATATATATATATATATATTTATTATTAAAGTAGAATTATGGGCCATACTGGCCCAAATTTAAGTATATATTAAGTATATAATGGTTTTTAACGCCAATACATAATTAAAACAAAATAAACTGTTTGGGACTATTAAAATAATTTTCAACGCTATTGATAATGCTTACCCATTCATTTATTTATTTTTTTTTATTATCGCTTATGTTTAAATTCATGTTTTAAAACATGACGTAAATCATAAATATATGATGTCATGCCAAGCTATAATTATTCTGTTAAAGTAATGTTTTAACTCTATATGAAAGTCAAAATAGCTCAGTTGGTAGAAACTAAAACTAAAGATCTCTAGGTTTCGGTTTCGATTTCCAGTCATGGCAACCGCTGTATCTGTTGCGAATTTATTATTTACTATTAATGCAATATTTTCCATTTCTAAAAGTAGTTCTGATCTCTGATATTACAAAATGAGACAAATTCCGCAATGTATTTATTATGTTTAAAAGAAAAATCTTTATTTATATAAGGAGTCACTATGTATGAAGACAAGATGCTACTCGAGGATAAGGGTCAGAATCAAGTCCGAATATTTGTGGGGACGGTTCTAGATAGGAATCTGTTGACATTGGCTTTAAAGACGACCAAGCTGTAATCTGCAGGTAAGCAGTCCCACATAAATGTGTTCCACAGACAGGAAGCCCTTGTGTAGAAGCTCTGTTCTTGGAAATTTCGCTTGACGCTGGCCACACTGAGGTAGAAAGGGACATTTTTTCTTCGTTGTAGTAGAAAGCCGAGTCTTTGCTGTGAATGTCTTACAAGAAGCACCTTTCATGGAAATAACGATAGAGTAGAGAGAGACTAGCAACGTCTCTATTGTGAAAAAGGGGTGTAAGGAACGGAAGAGAAAGATTAATTGTTATCTAAAAACATGTTTTCTAGTCTAACTGCAGTGTTGTTTGTTACAATGGTTAAACCTTGTTTAAATATATTTCAACTTGTTATTCCCTATGTTTAATAGCTGGATCGAATCTTCACCATATAAATAAACATTGCCTCATTGTTAATTGTAGTTTCTGCGATTATATTTGTTTTCTTTTTTTAATAGGAGAAGTTGAAATAGTTGTTCACCTCATAATAATAACAGCACGTATTCATTTTGGGTTTAATATTTAAAGAAATTATTTTTCCTTAAATTGCTCTTACCATAATACACAATATTAACCCTATTAGTGCGGCTGTCACAAAATTGTGACAAGTCTATCACCTCTAATAGCAGACGATACGACATGCACACCTGATTTTATTTGCAATATAAGACATAATAGCACAAATATACACGATAAATTCAGCAATTGACTAACATGTGCATGAGAAAATGACAATTTTCCATGAGCGAATGGTCATCCTCATTATAAATTCAAGATGGCCGCCATCACAATATGAAAATTAGTCAAATTTTACAATTTATTTTGATAGTCCTACTTATATGCTACAAATGTCATATACATTGTTTTGCCATACAATGAAAGGTTAAGCTTACAGTCATTTTAAAAATAGGTGCCAAAAATCATTTTTTTTTTTACAAAAAAAAAATTCAACACTTAGAGGGGTAATCTTCCACCCCATAGAGGGAGGGAGAAAGTCTCGAAAACACATCTGTCTTGCTCCAGGCGAAAGCTAAGTGAACTCTTAATAGTCTTTCTTATTGCCACATACTTCTTTTCGACTTCCTGTTTTCTTACGTCACTTCCTTGGACATGTTAACCTAATTTCTTAACCTTAATTTCGAAGTAGACGTTAATGATGTGACGATTCCAATATTTTTCCAGATTCTGATACAATTAGGCGATTTGAGAATCGGAATCGGTAATCAACTAGAATTTAATTGTGTGGGGTGATTTAGCGGAGAATCCTCATCTACTGTTAGATGTAGATATAATTTTCATTTTAATTTTACAAACTTAATAGTTTCCCTTTATCTATTAAAGATTTTTCACTTCTGCCATGTTTTCCTATTTATCCACTTGTGCCATTTTTTCCGGTGCCATTTTTACCTTAATTCATTATGATCTGTAAATTTTAGTTGTATTGGTAGTTTCAAATCAATAAATATTTATCATTTTATCATTAGTACCAGCAATATAAAATTAAGTTTCCAAAAAAACAAAATAAAAGAATCGTTTTTGGAATTGGAAATTAAGCTAAAAATTTTCCGATTCATCATCCCAACACTAGTAGACATATCCGTTTTACATAATCCACTCATCCCGCATGCACAATCTTGCTACAACTTTTTTACCTCATTATAAGGACAGTATTTAAAGATCATAGTAATTTATTGTAAGCATTTCAAATAGATGTCTTGGCATTTGAATGGTCATTATGTCTTTGCCTTGTTTCTGTGGTTTTATTGTTTTATGGTTTAAATAAATATTAAAAATTTTACATAATTATTACCTGTCTTATTTACTTGGAGCAGCTATGATCTAAACAGGAAAAGACCTTATTTTAGGGAGTCTCATGCAAATAGGAAGTACAAATAAGTACAATTTCAGGAAAAATTAATTCAGACACCTCCGATTTGTGAAATTTAAACAATAGGTATTATACATCAATTAATAAATATTCCCCAAATTTCAGTTTATTTGGAGTATTTTAAAGGGGTTTAAAGGGCATAATATGGGCACAACCTCCAATTTGAAGATTCAAATATATCAGATTTGCATTGAATTTGATCCATAGTCATTAGACACTAATGAAGCAAGATTCCCTGAATTTCAATTTCTTAAGACCCTTTAAGTTTAAGCCATGAATCTTAGACATATTCTAGAATCAAAATCATGTAATGAATTTTGATCAACATTCTAATAAGGATTCTAGACATAAGGTTTAGTAAGCATTATATCTTGATTTTAATTTTTGTAAGAGCACATAAAAGTGCTGCAATACTATTGTTTATAGAATTAATTTTACCCATCCTGGGACGGGTATTCTTCTAGTTTCTACATGCAACAAATAATTCACTGAATATTATGTATATGTTAAAACAAATATTCAAAGAACATTAATATAAAGAAAACAGAAAAGAAAATATAGCAATTCAGCAAAACGACCCTATAATAAGCAATTGTGTAGATTAAACATGTCCGACATAATTTCTGCAAAGATTGAAAATCTCTTTAAGCCATTACTTCCTCTTTACCGTTCATCCCTTACACATTACAGTTGACCAGTTCCACTAATACCAATTTGATTAATATCCTCTGGGATTATTTAATCTGCCTTCTCTTCCTGAACATTGGCTTGTGTCTTTGTGCATTATTGTGTGCACTTCCGGACTAGTTATTGATAAAGAGAGGGGCGTTCTATTGTAATGCTCCGATTGGTTCACCCGGGCTCTGTTTGCTGAATCTTCAACAGGTATTAATAATTCAGTTAATTGTATTCAATAAACTGAGCCAACGCATTTTCCGGCTTTATGTTGACCTCATTATAAGTAACTACAAATCATCGTTTGTGCTAGAAGTTATTAATTATTAACTCGACTTTAGATTGAACTAAAAGGCGGTAAAGACATGAACATGTCCTGATGCCTACAGCAATTGTCAGAACTATCTGGATGACTTGCAGCATTTCCTGGAACAGTGCACTGACTAACTCTACAATTAGGAAGATCTTGTGTAAATTTCTTTTTTTTTGGGGGGGGGGGGGGTATGTACATATATGGACAGTACACATACGTATTATAGTCTACTAATCACGAATATAACAATTCTAAATTATCAGCCGACCTCCACACATGAATTCAGCATAAGTGGACTAGGCTTTTGGAGTTTGAGGGGGTCGGAGGTTTTGGAAGGACTGTCAGACTAAATTTCTAGGAGACAGTCTGATTTTTTTATATCTAAGGATCAACAGACAGTCTGAATATTGAAAGGCTTTAAAATAAGGAGTCAGAATTTTTTAAAATCCTTGTAATCGGACGTTATAATTTAAAACTCCACAACCCTGAAGTGGTCCATGCATTGTAAAGAACATGTCCCACTCTATCCACCAGGAAAGTAATGACTGTAGGTGCAAACTACCTGTGATCAGATAGGTTTCTGACACCTACATATATATGTGTCTACATATGCACACTCACTCTGTTGACTGTAGCTTGTAATAACAACCATGTTTTTGATGAACCGTTGAAAATAGTAAACTTTATGACCAATCGTTTACAATAAGCATTTCTTAAACATTACATAACCCCCATTTTATATTTGAATTCACGTTTTGAAACCTGACATAAATCATAAATTTATGACATCACGCCAAATCTATAATTATTTTGTTATGATAATATTTTAACTCTATAAGAAAATTCCAAATATGTCAGTTGGTAGAACCTAAGACTAAAGATGTCAAGGTTTTGGTTTCGATTTCCGGTCATGGCATCCGCTTTATTTGTTAGGAATTTTTTATTTACTATTAATGCAATATCTTCCATTTTTAAAAGTAGTTAAGGTCTCTGATATTTCGCAATATATTTATTATGTTAAAAAAAATTAGAAACTGCCAGAAAAATTGTGACTGACAGACGAACAAAATCTCTATTTATATAAGATGTTTTATATGTACATTTAAACAATGTTATATATGAAATTTTCTTTTTTTTCTTTTGTGAGCCTAGCGTCAGGCAAAATTTTCATAAACAGCTTTTTTACAAGGGTTTCCAGTCTTTGAAACACAATACCATCAGACTGCTTCCCTGCAGTTTACAACATGGTTGTCTTCAAATCTAATGTAAACAGATTCTTGTCATAAAAGTTCCCATAGGTAGTCAGACTTAGTTAATTCCATTAATCATTGTCAATCCTCTCATAATGTTCTTTATCTTCCAAATAAAAATCATTCCCTTTCACTAACCCTTATTCTCGAGTTGCTTTTGGCTTTGATAAACGGTGATCAATTAGTAAAACAGATTCTTATGGTTTTATTTCAGTATATTTCATATTTTTTTATATTTGGTTGCTATTTGTTACTAACAAATTGTCTGTTTTGGCAATGAGCAAAGTGTAGTATCTGTTCTGATGTTGTACTTAGACTTTTCTATCCTCGGTCAATGAAGGAGAAGTCCTTCTAGACTGATGCAATTTTAATTTTTGTTCCAATCCAGAGTGCCCCCTTTTTAGTGTGCTGCATTTCCCCACATTAAAAGCCTAACTTGTGTCTAACTCTTTCCTCGTGGGGAGGCGAGTAAATAGGGACAAATTGTTAGTTAAAACAAAATGAATCCTTAGTCTTCCTAGGATAAGTTATCATGTAAGGTCATGTTTACTAAAATAGCTGAAGACTAGTGGGCAGTATTAAGTGCTACTAAATTCTGTGGGGGTTCAGATAATTGTTTCTAACAATTACCCGACAACTGTTGGCAGTCATCAACATCCACTCGTATCAGATAATTACGGTCTTTCTTTCTCATTCCCCTGTCAAGTCGATAAGAATTTGTCAAACAGCTCAAACAAATTAATGGTGGTTAGAATGATAAATCCTGCAATTATCAATAAATTTTCCAATTTGTGAAGAAGTGAACTGTTTCACAGCTCGTTTTAAAACAAGGCAAAGGTCATTAACCCTTTGTAAACTGAAACACTGGATAGAACTCTTCAGAAGGGGAGACAGAGAAAAAGAAAACATGATACATCTGTTAAAGATTTAATAGATGTTTATTCAGCCCATTGTTAAGAGAAAAAAAGCATATAATGAGACATTTTACTCTCTCTCTTTCTCTCTGAAGAGCTTTCGTTTTATTCTCAGCAGATAATACATTACTATAATAGGAAGATTTTGAAACTTGAATGAAAACATGTTTGCTTTTGATCATTACTTCAATATAGCAGCCATATTGGAAGACAAAGAAATGGAAATCAAAAATTAGGTTTTTACAAATCTACTTGAATAGGGGGAAAAATTGTGTATTCACAAAATGAGCTTGTGTGTTTATTGAATGCATTTTATGGCTCTATTTGTATATATATATATATATATATATATATATGTATATATGATTTTTTGAATGCTTACCAAAGCATCCCGTTTAGGAGCCCAATCAACACCACAAAATACTTTTTCATTCAAAGATTATTTATCATTTTCAAATTATACAGTTTTTTACTTGCCTTTTTTGCTATTTCGCCTAGTAGCAACAATGTTGTGAAAATCTTGCGAGATATTTTTCTAAGACATTCCCTATATTTTTTTTCAGTTTTATTTTTTTACTTTTTATTTATTTATTTTTCTTCCCTTAAGTGACCTCAATTAAAGCAACACCACATGGTGTATTACCGGTTGTTGTAATTCTTATTCCAGGTACTTAATTTCCATGATGATCTGCCAAGCAAGGACCTGCTTGGTAGTGAAACACGTGTAGATAAAAACTCTTTAATTTGAAAACGATAAATAAATAATCTTTGAATGAAAATCTTTTGTGGTGTTGATTGGGCTCCTGAACGGAATGCTTTGGTAAGCCTTCAAAAATCACATAAATGCTCTGTACCCTGTAATCGAGTATCATCGAGCCTATTTCTATTGGCCTAATCCCGGTCTTCACTGAATAATATATTTTCTAAGTGAAAAATCCAAATATATATATATATATATATATATATATACAAAGTTGGAGCGTGTCACAGTTAAATGGATGATCTAAGAGCTAAATTAACCACAGATTTTGAATCAGGACATTCGAATCCGATGTCCTTATTGATGTCAGGAGTTCTGGAACCTGTTTTAAAACTCATGCACTTTTAATTTCGAATAATAAAATTAGAAACAAATGTTCCGACATTTTTAACGTCCTATTTCCAGTTTAATAGTTTCTACAATAGACTGATAATTATCTGACCAGTAAGAAAAACAAATAAGTCAAGTTAAAGTATAAAAATAAATATGGAAAACCAATTAATATAAAACTTTTTATTGGTTTTTAAACCTTTTACATACAGATCGTTTATACTTTTCACGTGAAATCATCGTATTTGACATATTTTTTACTTTGAAGAGAAAATATTTATCCCTTTTCTATTTATAAATGAGATATTTTTTTGATAAATGTTCACTAATATATTTTTACTTCAATTAAGCATTTTTTATTTTATATTTGTTTATTTTAGACAATCGAACTATTTTAGATCTATGCGGAGAGGTAAACCAGATTTTTAATTTTGTATCACTACACCAAATTCACAAACACATTATGTTGCAATCGCTCAGTTTGTTAAAATTGCATCTTAATTCACTGGACAAGTCTTTAATATCATTTAATTAATGGACATTAGCAATTTCTTTCAAATTACTAACATTAACACCCATGATATATAATAGTCATCGAAACTTCACAAATAAAAACTTTAAACTTTACAAAAAAGTACTTTCTAAACACGTTCAGAGTAGCTCCGCCAAGAAATAGTCTTTCTGTTTTGTGTTATATGAATGAAGACAATTGACTTTTGACTGTACATTTTGAAAGCTCAAATGTAGCATTACTCAATTTGCATTCCCGGCTATTAATAACATTAGAGCACTTTAAACAGATCATAAAATAAAAACGAATTACCCATCAGTACTAGAAGCAAGTAATTTTAAGAAAGCAGTATGTTAATATTTATGTGAGAAAGGAAAGAAATGTAATTGTTTATCTAATAGCAGAGATAGATTAGAAAGAAGTGAAACGTGTTTTTTATCAATAAAATCAGCTGTTATTTTCTTTTTAGCTGTGTATTAAGAAATGTGTCCATATTACAAATATTCCGGTTAGGAACATTTAAAACAAAAATTGTAGTTAAGTACGTTACTGTATTGCCAATAACACGATAGAACAACAAATAAAAATTGGCTAGTCTGAAGCAAAATTTGATTTATCAGCTTAAATGCTATTTGACTTAAAACATCTAACTGACTTAATTTTATAGAGTAAATAGTAAAATATATATTGTAACAATATATAGCCATCTACAAACAGCTGTTTAACAGTATTATGAATCTACAGTATTGCTAGACATGAAAGTTTCATGCTGAGATTTGAAACCCGATTGCTTGATTTTTACTCACACGCTACAAAGTCAGAGAAATTATGATGCTATATGTTTTACATTTGCATTATAGACTCCAAGACTGCTCAATTCGTTTATGAAGGAATTTGTCTTAAGCTAAATAGCAATCATTTATTTGCTTATTGGAGAGCTCAACTCACGAATAAGGAGAAGATGTAGTCATCCAAAGAGCTGTCTCAACCTATTTTTTCTTTTTATAGAAATCGCTCCAGACAAGGCATGAAGCCACTTGATGTAAGACGCTAACAAGAATGAAAGATCATTATCGCTAAGACAGTAGATGCTTATTGGCCTTAGTCTTGAAAAGACCAAAGTTATAGGTAGGAGGAAAAAAGTCAGCGGGAAAAGAGTTCCACAAGCCTACAGTTCTTGGAAAGAAATTACTGGAATAGGAATGTGTATTAGAGTGAGGTATCAAAACAACGAATTGATGGAGACCACTAGACCAACGAGTCAATCAAGTTGGAACAAAAGAAGCAGAGAATAGAAGAACACATGCCATAATAGTATTTATAGAAAAGACTGAGACTTGCTTGTGTCTTAATACTTAGTGAACGGTACAGACTTAATAATTGGCGACGAGGTAGAAGAAGACAATGCGAGGAAGGGATTTGGAAGATTAACACCAACAATGTGCCGGAAGTTAAAAAAAAAAGAAAAAGAAAAGTAAACACTCATTGGGTGTGTTCGGTGTTCCTAGAAGCATAAAAAAAAATGGCGTTGATGGGCACTTTACAGGAATGGAACGATATGGATTTTTTTTTTTATAGCCAATGATATTGAGAGTGAAGGGAAGAAAAAGACGATTTTATCGGTTATTGGTGCAAAATACTATGCTGTGTTAAGAGGTTTAGCAGATAATCGTCCGGAAAAGAAAACGTTTGATGAACTAGTTGGGCTGATGCAGAGACATATTAAACCAGCACCTAATGTGATTCATGAAAGATTCTTGTTCAACACGAGGGACAAAAGGGAAGAAGAGTCTATAAGTGACTATGTGGCCGCATTAAGGGAAATGTCCGAACACTGCAATTTTGAAGAGAGGGTTGGTAAATACATACGGGACCGCTTAGTCTCTGGAATTAAAGATGTAAAAATCCAGGAACGTCTACTACCCGAAAGGGATCTAACGTTGAATCAAGCTATTGAAATAGCAGTGTCAATCGAATCAGCCCGGAAATATTCTATATCAATGCAGGAAACATTTCCCGATTATGAAAACCCAATACACAAATTACCCTTGAAACGGGAGTGTTACAGATGTGGTAGTATCATACACACGGCACATAAATGTACATTTAAAAATAGTGAATGTTACAGATGTCATAAGACAGGACACACCCGCAGAAAGTGCAGTCAGCAACAAGGTAAATTCTTTAAAATAACTAAAAAGAGCGATGCCATGAATGTGGTGGATGAAGACCAGACAGTTGAAAAAGGGTTCACTATGGAAAGGTTAAGTCTGGATAAGAGGGAGGTTCGGCAAGAAGAATTGAATTTATACAATATTTCTAACTTGCAAACACACCGGTAAAGGTAGAGTAGAATACTCAAGATGGGCTACACTGATAGTGCTCGTTGTTAAAAGTAACAATGGGGGGGGGGGGGGATCCGAATATGTGGGAACTATAAGCAAACCATCAATGCAGCAGCTCTATGTGTCAGCTACCCTATTCCTTGAACTGAAGATATATTTGCCACACTGAGAAGGGGTGAAAAATTCAGCAAACTAGATTTAAGCCACGCCTATCAGCAGCTGAAATTGGAGGAAGGTACCCAGGAATTGTTAACTGTAAACACATAGGGGTTTGTACCAAACCACAAGGTTACAGTTCAGGGTGCACAGTGCTACATGTATTTTTCAACAGGAGATGGACAAACGATTGAAATATGTTCCTTTCTGCAAGGTACGAGTAGACGATATACAGGGTGTTTCAAAAGTCTTGGGAACATTACAAATGCGTATATCTCATGAACTATTCCAGGTAGAAAAATGAAACTGGTGCCATTTTAAAGCTTGCTTAATCAAGTTTTTGGTCATACTAATGATTTTCGTGTTATCTTTCCAGGTGCAGTAATGGCGTTCTCTAAACAAGACAAGGCATTTTGCGTCCTCCAATTTGCAAAGACTGAATCGTGGACATGTGTTCAGCGTGCATTTCGCAGGAAATTTAAAAAAGAAGCCCCTGAAAGGAAATCCATTGTCAGATGGCATGCTTAATTTGTGAAAGATGGGTGTTTGTGTCCAAGTAATCGAACAGGTCGCCCTTCAACTTCAGAAGATGCAGTTGAGCAAGTTCGGACAGCCTTTCAGCGGAGCCCCCATAAATCAGTGAGAAGAGCCAGCAGGGAACTTCAGCTTGCTCCAGCAACTGTCTGGCGTGTCTTAAGGAAACGACTGCAAATGGTACCTTACAAGCTCAAGTTGGTCCAAAAGTTGAAGGACACTGATAAGCCACTTCGCCGTGACTTTTGCATTGCAATGCAAGAGAAGTTGGAAGATAACGGCTTTGATGACCGGCTTGTTTTTAGCGATGAGGCGATCTTCCATCTGAATGGCAAAGTTAACAAGCATAACACTCGCATATGGGGTACTGAGAATCCTCATGAACTTCTTGAGCACGAGCGAGATTCACCAAAAGTGAATGTGTTTTGTGCAATTTCCAAGAAAGGTGTCTATGGACCGTTCTTCTTTGAAGAGGCAACTATCACTGGTGAATCCTATCTCAACATGCTGGAAGACTGGTTAATGGCTCAGTTGGAACAAGCAGAATCTGATGACTTCATTTTTCAACAAGATGGTGCACCACCACACTGGAGTCTTAGAGTAAGGCAGTTTCTTAACACAAGGCTGCCTGGTAGATGGATTGGGAGATCTGGGCAAGGTGATGACGTTCTTATGCCCTGGCCTCCTAGGTCTCCAGATCTTACCCCGTGTGACTTTTTCCTTTGGGGCTTTGTCAAGCAACAAGTCTATGTGCCGCCCCTTCCAAGAGATATTGACGAACTAAAGGCTCGAGTAACGGCAGTTGTGGGAACCATTGACATCAAGATGCTGGAACGCGTTTGGCAGGAAATGGACTATCGACTAGATGTCTGCCGTGTGACGAATGGAGCTCATATTGAGCAACTTTGAAGATTCCCCACAAAACTTGAAACTTTAACCTTTCCAACGGTACCAATTTCATTTTTCAACTCCTAATAGTTTTTGAGTTATTAAAAATCGTTATGTTCCCAAGACTTTTGAAACACCCTGTACTAATTTCAGGTCCCGATGATGACAGCCACTTAAAGAACCTAGAGAGAGTATTACATACGCTGAGCATAGCTGGGCTCAAATTGAAAAGAAGCAAGTGCGAATTCCTTCTTGAGGAAATAACCTATCTAGGGTTCAAGGTTAGCAAGGATGGTACAGCTCCTCTACCAGAGAAAGTGGCTGCAATGGCAAGAGGAATGTTAGAGTTGAAAGCCTATCTTAGGGCAGTAAATTATTATCGCAGCCATTTACTAAATTTGTCCACATGACTTGAGCCACTGTACAGCCTAATGAGGAAAGGCACAGTTTGAAAGTGGGAAGCCTGCCAACTAAAAGCTTTTGAAGAGACAAAGAAAATGCTGTGTACAACACCCCTTCTGACTCATTTTGACCTGTCCAAGCCCACACTTGTACAAGTGGATGCTTCTCCTTATGGCTTGGGAGCTGTGTTGGCTCAAAGGATGGAAGATGGCAGTGAAAAGCCAGTATGTTACATCTCTCGAACGCTCTCAGATGCTGAACGGAATTATACACACATTGAAAAGGAAAAGCTTGCCCTGGTTTTTGCAGTGAAGAGGTTACATCAATATCTGTTTGGTAACCCCTTCACGATGTTCATTGATCACAAACCGTTGTTGGGTCTATTTGCAGAGAACAGGCCAATTTCTGCTATGGCAGCTGCCCGGATTCAACATTGGGCTCTATTCTTGGCTGCCTATAATTACAAACTAGAATATCGAACTGGAGTCCTCAATAGTAATGCGATCTGTTTGAGTCATCTTCCACTGGAGGCTCAGGAAAAAGATATATCTGAATCCACTAATGAAATATTTATGATGGACCTTGTGGAAGCTCCAGTGAAGGTTGAAGCTGTGAGAGATGAGACTAGGAAAGATCCGATCTTGAGTCGGTATACAAATTCACCATGAATGGCTGGAATAGGGTCAGTTGGAGTGAACAGTTAAATCCCTATTTCAATAAAAAGGAGTAACTGACCCGTGAAGATGGCGTGTTACTGTGAGAAAGCAGGATTATTATTCCTCCTAAGTTGAGAGGAAAAGTTCTGCAGCAATTACACCAGACTTGTGTAGGCATTGTGAGGATGAAAGCATTGGCTAAAACTGGATGCAGATATTGAGTGGACCGCCCAGGGGTGTGGAAGTTGTGTGCTAAATCAAAAAATTCACCCATAGGGCGCCTTTGTTGTAATTGTTGTTTTGAATATATAAAGAAAAGACTTTTACAGGTCGGGGCTTGCCTGTGTCTTGACACTTAGTGAACACTACAGACTTAATAGCAACATCACCTCTGTTAGAGAGAGGGTGTAGAGAATAAGAAGAAAGAGTGGGACCAATCAAATTACAGATACGTTTCTGCACTTCATCAAGAACCTCCAAATGGGACAGATTCATCAGCCTAAATGTGACAATATTATTATGGCGTTTTTTGTTACTAGCTGTGGTTGTTATATTATGGATGGGGCCCGATATTTGTAGATATGATTAAATCAACTAGTGTGAATTATGGCTGGGGTCAAATGAAGACAATGAGTGCGTGTCAAGCTGACATGCACCGAAGGGGACCGTTATGAGTCAATCATGTTTTTGAAAGACCATAACAAAGTTTCAACTTCGGGTCAGAGAAGGTCAGAAAACATGAGTGAGGGAGGTGCTTTTTGCATGAGTGTCGCACGTGTGCATCTGTGACGTCACTCCTTCTTCATGAGAAACTAAGGTTTTTGAAAAAGAAGGGTTTTTGATATGAGAGCGTCAAGTCGACGATGTAGTTGCTCTGTGCATAGTCGCATCCCACAGCGAGAAGGATGAATGAGAATCGAGCGAACGAATGGATAAAACCCTTCCACAACGAAGTCAAGAATAAAAGACTTGAATCTCTCGCTGAGGAAAAATTGTCTCCGCCTTTGTCTTCTGCCTGTCTATAAAGTTGTATCCACAGATCAAAGATCACCAGCATCAATCACAGCCACAGATACGCAATGGAAACCGACGGTAGCAACAGCGATCACAACCAGACAACGAAAAAAATGTATGGTAACTTTTGTGTTGCACATTTGGGGTCCTAATCTGTTAAACTGCAAAAGACTTAAAACTGAAAGAACTAAAACAGAAAGAAAAAGTGCACCATGTTTAATTTGATATACCTAACGAACAATGTTTAAAGTGTTTAATGTAAAATGTTTAAAGTGTTTAATGTAAAATGTTTAAATGAGAAAAATGTTTTAGTGTAAAGAAGTTTTAACAAGAAAAGAATTTAAGAAAATGTTTAACGAGAAGTGTTGAAAATGGACCGACAGTTTAAAGGCTTAAAAATGCCTTAAAAACGCCTTAAAGAAATGTTTAAAAGTGCCTTAAAAGTGAGTGTTAAAGAAGTTTGAAAACGCTTCGAGACTTTTCATATGATTTCATATTGTCTTCGTATTTTGAGAAGCGCTTAATAGACTTTCGTGGCGATGATTTTCATCATTGATAACGTAACAAATGTCTGATTTTTGGTGCTGCTATGCAACATGGTGAGTGTTTCACACTGAGATTCGAAACCGACCGCTTGGTTCCTATTCCTATGCTATTATCCTTGTTATATCTATTCTACGTTTGTTGAGAGTGGTAAAAGTAAATGAGGGAAGCTACAATTTCTGCAACACTTCTGGATGAGCCATCACTGGAGATTTAACATAGCAGTTACAGTCTATGTACTATTAAAATGTTACGTTTTTCAGTTTGTCTGTTCGTACACAAATAGAAACGTGTGATTGGTTAACAAAAAAGGAATATTCAGAGTATACATTACTAATGCAGTAGTTTTTATTTCAAATCATCAAAACACTTCATACCCGAATTCGAATATCACGTTAGTCTTAAGAACTTTTTTTTAACTGCATACATGTTTTATAAATTAGCATAAAATAATAACATAAAAAAAACATTTAATTTGAAACATTGGATTTGCTTGAAAATAAAATCTATCTAACAGATTGGTTAAAATGTAGAACCATCAGCGGTATAAAAATCCTAAAACCACTGAAGAATATGAGGTCTATATAAAAAGTATTCGACCATTATTTTTTCCGTGCGAAATAGAGACGATAGGGTGACGCTACTCTACACGGTGAAGCAAGACACTTTGATGCGCATGTGTGAATTTTATCACCGCCTTCCTGACCATTAGTCGCTGCCTGTCAGTCTCTGAGTGAGGTGTTACACAATGTATTCGTCGGATTACAGATTCTTTCAACATTACTGAACATGTTGAGCAAAGGTACTACATCAAATGTTGTCAAAATCTTGGTGATTCTCAAAGCAAAACAATTCATAAGATTCAGCAGGTGTTTGGAGAAGATGCGATTGGTGTAACACAAATTAAGGAGTGGTTCAACTGATTAAAAAGTGGGCGCACGTCAGCGGAGAGTGACCAGCGTTCTGGCAGACCCCAAACTGCTCAGAGTGCTACTGTTGTTGAGAGGATGAGAAATTTGGTGATGGAAGATCGTTGTTCAACTGTGTGGGAGATCGCCCAAATGGTCTGAGTGAATAAAGATTATGCACATGCAATTTTGCATGATGATTTGAATATGCACAGAGTGACTGCAAAATTTGTACCCAAGTTGTTGTCGCAGGAACAAAAGAACCTCCGTTTTCAGGTTGCACAGGACCTTCTGGAAACCGTCAACACTGATCCTGGGTTTCTGAACACCGTGATAACTGGAGATGAGTCATGGGTGTACGTATACGACCCAGAAACAAAAAGATAGTCGTCACAATGGAAGCATCCCAAGTCTCCACGGCCACAAAAAAGTGCAACAGGTGTAAAGCAAAATCCAGGTGATGCCGACTGTCTTCTTTGATATCTGTGGAATTGTGCATCACGAATACACACCGGAAGGTCAAACAGTGACAAAGGAGTACTATCAAGATGTTTTCAAGCATCTCCCTGACACAGTTCAGCGCAAAAGACCAGACATGTGGACGGCGAAATACTGATAACTGCATCACAACAACGCCCCCGCCCCGCACATTTATCCCAATTGATCCAACATTTCTTGGCCAAACATGGATTTCCAGTCGTCCGGCAACCTCTCTATTCTCCAGACATGGCTTCTTGCGACTTCTGGTTGTTTCGAAAATTGAAGACGCCGCTGAAAGGTTCCCGTTTTGAGACTAGAGAAGAGATAATGCGGAACGCAATGGCGGAGATGAACATGATGCCAAAAGCAGACTTCCAGAGGTGTTTCCGGCAGTGGATTGATCAGTGGGCTAAGTGTGTGCAAGCACAAGCGGCCTACTTTGAAGGGGATTAGGGTCCCAATCCCGTCAGGTATTTGAAATATTTTTTCTGGCCTAACGTCGGATACCTTTTAGACAGGCCTTGTATTACAGTAACTAAGTCTAATTTGAGACTTTGTCTACTAAGCATGTTTTGGATTTTTCACTTATTATAGTTCTTGTGGAGCAGTTTTTTTTTTTGCATACAAGCTTCTGGCCTCCCACAAGCTACTTTTCTTCATATTAGCTGTAAAATGGTAGAAGCTAGTTAAAGATGGAAATTGACATACCAAGGTACTATACTAACACTACTCAAGGAGCAGATATAAACTAGTGATAAAGATAATTTTAATTTCCAATTTTCCTGGATGAGTAGTGTATGTGTATACTTTTTATTGCACTAGCTATAAAGCGGTAGAAGCTAGGAAAACGTGGAAATTGACATACCAGGTACTGTACCAACATATATGATGTTTCGGAATTTTTCAGATAAAGATTGATAATTTGTATTATTAGGATTATTCAAACTACTGTTCTCATCTTGGATGTTTCTTCTCACAACGTTTCGGCCAATGAAACCTTCAACCTTCTTCAGGTGTGTCTTGTCGAACTTGGGAATAAAGAGTTTCGTTTAAAATTCCATACAGATCCCCGAGTTCAACAAGACTCAGCTGAAGAAGTTCGGAGGTTACATCGGCCGAAATGTTGTGAGAATAACATCCGAGATGAGAACAGTAGTTTGAATAATACTAA
The DNA here is from genome assembly GCA_963556195.1 of Sepiola atlantica. Lineage (NCBI taxonomy): Eukaryota > Metazoa > Mollusca > Cephalopoda > Sepiida > Sepiolidae > Sepiola > Sepiola atlantica. Next base: position 152,156,345 of record OY744521.1, on the reverse strand, counting down.
TAATGCCAATTAATGTCCAATATAAAATTCCTGGCTTAAAATAGTTTTTAGAATCATTTTAGAATCAATGTTTTATTTTAGCATTAAACAACGAATATAAAAGTTTGTGTTACATAATGATAAATTGATTCTCGTTAAAAACAACCTTTTTACAATAAATACTTGATGCAATCATTTAGTTTTGTCTATAATTCGTTTAATTCTCAGTAGAGTAGAGTCTTCAGTCAGGTAGGATGCTTTACATCTAGTTTAGACCGCTCCTTTGTATCTCTTGTTTAACCGACTGACACTGGGTTTCTGTGGGTGGTCCAGGGCTCTGAAGTTGTATTTTACAAGATGGCTTTCCATAAGGCGGTCAAACCTTGCTTTAAAAGCGTTCACCAAAGGGGCTTTGACAACCTCTTCTGGCAATCCGTTCCACCAGGGAATCACTCTGTTACTAAAGAACGACAGTCTTTTGCTTGTCTTAGTAGCATTTCTTGTCAGTCGTAGATTATGTCCTCTTGTTTTAGAATCCCCTTGAATTTCTGATATGCATGTCGTAGTGTCATACAGGCCATGGACATATTTATATGTGTTGATGAGATCTCCTCTCAGTCTTCTGTACAACAGCGATGGAAGCTTCAGGGCTTTGAGCCTTTCCTCATAGTAGAGGTCACGTAGACCGGGCACTCTTTTGGTTGCTCTTCTTCTCAGCAGTTGTTATTATTTTCCTATTGTAGAATTTCTACCAGTTAGCAACTAGACTTTCATACCTCGACAACCATTCCAACTAATTCTGTCACGTTTTGAAGCTGGTGTCCTTGTTTCTGTCAGGTTGAGGTATGATTCTGTGCAGTCCTGAAAGGTCTGTAGCGTGGCGCCTGGCTTGGATAAAGTTATAGAAGACCATCTCGTCTTTGGAATGTACCAAGAGCAATGCTGAAAATTTAATAAAAGTTATAAAATAGGGAAGGAAGAAAATAGATAATAAGAAGCATATTATAAAAATGTAAGAATAATTGAGAATAAAAAGGGTCACCATTTTACAAGTGCTAAATACACCAACAGGGTTTTGTGAATAAATGATTAAGAAAAACATTCTGTTATCTATAATTTTACAACACTATGAAGTTATTTTTAATGATATTTCGTTTTAGAAAAGTTTAGGTTTTTGTGTTAGGTAGAGATTGTTTCAGTGTGTAAGAAAACAGGAGAGTTAGAAGTATGTATGTCTATGTTAATCAGTGTGAATATGCGTGTGAATAATAGGCAGTGTGGCATTGTGTATAATAATAGGCAGTTTGGCATTGTGTATGTATGGGCCTACGTTTGTTTTGTCAGGGTGTGTAAAATTGAGAACTTGTGTGAGCGAGTGAGTAGTAATTTGCTTAGTTGAGTATTGTTTTCGCCTCCCCTGGCATTCGTGCTGTGTCAAGTTGTGTTATGTTCTAGTCTTCTTTTGAGTATACTCGAACTGGATCTGTTCTCTAGGGTATTTTGGTTCGCATTTAAAATATTTTTTAAAATTTTGATCAGGAATTTCGCATTGGCTCACTAACTTTGTTTCAAACGAGTGGGAATCATTTTCATTAGCTGAAAATGCTGAGTTTAACATCTGTATTTGAAATCCTTACTTTCTTGGATGTTGAAAAGGTAAGGTAAGAGTAGCTGAACGAACCGAGAAAGAGAGTAGCTATACAAGCCAGTAACTTATGTTCGCATCGCATCTTTACTTCTGTACAGGTCCACCCTTTCAGGTTTTACCTTCTTTCACTTTGAAAACGGGTTAGTTTATTGCCAATCGCCCGAAGCACCCCTACCGAGGAAATGCCGACGGAACTGCTCAGGCATTTTTTGTAGGCCAGAGTGCACTAGAGAAAGCTTTTCAATCCCCACCTTCTGACCTTGTGTCAAACCTTCTGTAGTGGGAGGGAGGTAAAAAAAAAGCAACCGAAAATGAAAGAAATGGCTTCATACTATTGAATATTGAACGCACCGAACTTTGCTCTGAGTCATTTGTTTGATGGAAGATTAAAACAAAGTTAATCATGTCTGTGAGGCAGAAATGCTAAAAGAATTGGCAATTGCTTTCTCCTGATGGATTTTTAATTTTCTGCTAACTGCATGATGGAGTATAATATTTATAAGATGGAGTTTACACTGAACAGATTGATGACTTTAATGAGCCTAACTAATTCTCTATAAGCTTGCAAAACATCATTCCTCATTATTCGAAGGGAAATTGTTTTAGACATTTTGTTTTTACCGCCGACACGGTTATCTTTTGTAGCATTTTTCAGTACTTCACATGAGTGATGATATGATAATGATATCGGCTTCTTTACAAAGTAATTGAGCTGAAAATGATGAAGTTGTATTGTAGATGATGTGAGCCAACAAAAAGGATGCTGTCAGAAAATAAATATCTTATTTAGATTGGTAAAAATAAAATGGTAAAATCAATAATTTTTTCTACTTTGAAAACCCAGCTTTGTTGATGAAGCGTTCAAAACATTTCTTTATGAAAATCAAACCTTTTTAGTTATGGAAGACTCTAATCTATTTATCTATTTATCTATATAAAAAAAGTTATGAGTTTTTTGGAGTTTGTCTGTTTGTATGCAAATAGAAACATTTGATTAGTTGACAAAAAAGGAATAGGCAGAGTACACGCTACTAAAGCAGTAGTTTTTACGATGTAAAAAATCTGAGTTCGAAACTCAGGTACATCTAAAAGATTTTTTAACGAGATAAATTTTATAAATATGAAGAAATTAATATAAAAAAACACTTTTTAAAACTGACGTTCTTTTTTTAATCCGCAAATAAGTAGACATAAAGAGTGTTCAGCATTAGTTCAAATCGAATTATTTTTGTTTAAAAACATAATTTATTATGTTTTTCGGCAATAAAAACAATATGTAAATACTAGTGATAGGACGATTCCAATATTTTTACCGATTCTGGTACAATTACCGATTCTGTTCTAAATTCCCGATTCCAATACAATTCCGACTGCGATTCTAAAATCACCTAAACAAATAGAATTTAATTTTTTTTCGAGAGCAGGGAACTATTTAGAGGAGAGTCCTTATCTACTTTGAAATAAAAATATAATTTTCTTTTTAATTTGGCAAACTCCTTAATGTTTTCCCTTTTGTGTATTGTATTCTAGATTTTGATAAACTCATCGTGAGATTTTCATCTACATTTTTCAGTTGTGCCATTTTTTTCCTATCTATCAATTCGTGCCATTTTTACTTGTGCCATTTTACCGGTGCCATTTTTATCCAAATTCGTTATGATCTATGAATTTTAGTTTTACTGATAATTAAAAATCAATAAATATTCACCATTTTATCATCAATGGAAAATTAATTTTGAAACAACAAAAAATTAAAAGAATCGTTTTGGAAATTGGAAATTAGGCTAAAGTTTTTCCTGATTCCAATACTCCAAAAAGTTCTGATTTTTCTGATTCCAGATTTCGATTAATCGTCCCAACACTCGTAAATACATTCATTGTAGTTACTTAATCTTTCATGCAAATACTGAGTAGCGCATTTTTTCCGAAATTTCGCAAATATTTTTCTTTGTATTAGCTATAAGGCGGTAGAATCTAGGTAAAGATGGAAATTGACATACCCAGGTACTGTTCCAACACCGCTCAAGGAGCGGGTATAAACTAGTCTAATCTGTAAAGTTATTTTGTCAGAATCAAATAGGTATGTATCCGACATCGATATTTAATTTTGACTAGCTAATTAGTTTTCAGCTCCCTTCTATCATGTTCTTTGTAAGAAATTAATGTTTTTTCGCTTAGGTTTCTTTGAAAAAAAACTATTCTGGCTCGGAAGATAGTTAAAATAGAGACACATTTAATGACCTAAAAAGTTGCACGATAAATTTTATTTCCGAAAGAATAACTCAAATAAAGTAGGTGACATAACTCTTATTTGTTCACTTTAATGTTAAAGAGAAAGTTAGCTCCATTACAGGATAAACTTTCCCCATCTCTATATTAATACAAGTATCTTACAGTGTCTGTGAGTGTTCTCATATATGATATACACTATCTTTTCAAATTTAGTATCATTATTTGGACTACTGTTCTCATCTTGAGTGTTATTCTCACAACGTTTCAGCTGATGTAACCTCCGACCTTCTTCAGGGGTATCTTGTCGAACTCGGGAATCTGTAAAGAATTTTGAATGGAACGCTTTATTTAATCCACAGAAGTAGCATGCTCTCGTTCCGTCAGCCATGACCAGGTAGAAGTCTTAAGTAATTCGCAATTGTATTCTTAGTATCATCCGTACTGAGGATTGAATCTTCATCCTCCAGAAGAGTGTCACTTAGAACTGGATTTACTTAGTACTTTATCCGTTACGCCATGGGTCCTTGCGGACAATTCCAGTATTAATTTTCGGAGCTTTAAACCTATTCTTGTTTTTAGATGTGCAATCTTACTACTTATCACTATAGATCACTACTTATTACTACATATTATACTATATATATATGTATATATATATATATATATATATATATATATATATGCACACACTGTGTGCCAGAATTATATGCAAATCGATTTTTTTTGTTTTAACTCTGATAGTTTTTAATAAAAATTAGTGAAACTTGGCACGTTATATGGCAACACTAACACATGCGTAGATCTAAAATTCTAAACAAACGGCAGCCATTTTGGTGACTTGCAGCCTGTTTCAGCGTGCCAACTTTATATGCAGGATGAGACGTAAAAGTGCTCTAGTCAAGCTGAGAAGTCTAAAATTCTTCAAAAGAATTCATAAGATATCTACCTTAGAAATAGCTAAAGAATTGGGCTGTGATCATCGTACAATTAAACAATTTGTTACTAACCCCGAATTTTACAACGGACGTTCTGACAAAGGGAACATTTAATAAGAAAGCACGTGTGTCGCATCGAGCCATGTATAGAATCAAGAGAGAAGTTCGCCGTAAAAAAAAAGTTTTTGAAAATGCTGGCGTTCCTGATGTGCCCAAATCAACTCGATGGCGTATCCTGAGGACGGTGGCAAAATGTGGAAAGCCAGAGGTTCACCCCCCATTAAAGGATATCCACAAGAAAAAGAGGATGGAGTGGGCAAGAAATAACATGAAGGCAAATTTTTAAACTGTTTTGTTCACCGATGAGCGTCAAGCGGCCCTTGATGGACCCGATGGGTGGATGAGAGGATGGTACCGTAATGAGGGTCCACATCCCCACCGGATTAGGCGTCAACAAGGAGGTGGTGGTGTGATGTTTTGGGCTGCAAAAATTGATAATGAGCTGGTATGACCATTCATAATAGCAGATGGAGTGAAAATGACCACCAGACTTCATTAAGGAACACCTTGTACCCTGGCACAAGATGAATTTGTTATTCCGGAAAAAGATGGTATGCATGCAGGATAATGCACCGTCTCATGCTGCAAGGATAACCACTGAATATTTGGAGAGTGTTTTTGCCAGACATGGGAAAATAATGCAATGGCCAGCCTGTTCTCCAGATTTTAATCCCATCGAAAATCTGTGGAGCATCTTGAAAAGGAAGATTTACTCCGGAGGAAGGCAGTCCACCTCCAAGGATGACCTCTGGAATGCTGTTTTGGCTGTTGCCAAAGAAATTTCATCAGATAAAATCGAAACTATCCGAGTTACAAAAAAATCGATTTGCATATAATTCTAGCACACGGTGTATAATTTTTAATTAATTTTTTTTTTGTTATTATTGGTGACCGTATCTATTATTTATAATTAATGGTTCCCATATTCTATTAAATTCTATACTAGGTCTGCTTAGTAGGTCAACGTCACCCAAACACATGAGTTGCTTTTTTTTGCTACTTTTAGCTTTTTTCGCTCTTGATAAAGCCCACTCAACAGCCGGACGAAACGTTGAGTTTTAGGTCTTCCACGTTTCCTTTTTAATTCATACCTAACTTATATATATCCTAGCTGTCCCGACCCGGCGTTGCATTAGTAACGAAAACTTACGTTTGGAGCTTTTCTCAACTTTTAAATAAGTAAATGTTAAAAGCCAGCGTTTATATCCCTTTTTTTATTCAAAAGAATTTCTGTAAATATTATTGAAGTCGATGATTGCATTTTATTAAAATGAATAAACGTGAAAGTTTTTCTCCACCTATCCTAACTATATAAACATCAAAACGGGTTAAGCTTATTTAATTGTGGTACGACATACGATGTTTAAATACTGTATATATTGTAATCTGCAAACATCCACAATAAGTTTTAGGTATTTCTAACTTGCATACTTATTTTTTAAACAGTTTTTAATAAATTAATATTCTGTAATATACATATGTAATGTACATTGTCATGTTTTATTATATATATACACAATAATTTTGTCAATAGTAGAATGTCTGATGTCACCCGAGATGTTGATAACAGATACTACACTTTGATCTTAGACAAAAGGTCAAGTTATTTGCCTCAAAAGGTTAGACACAAGGTCAAAGTATTTTTATTTACCTCCTCTCCAGTACGCTAGAGACAAAGTCAGGTGTGGTTAGCCAGCACACTAGGATTAGCGCGTTCTGGCCTACAAAAATGTCCGAGACACCTCATCAGCATTCCCTGGTAGGGGCGCCTCAGGCGATTAGCAATAAACTAACCCCTTCTCAAAGGGTGAGACGGCAAAGCCTAGGAGGGTATACCTTCTAGAACTGCACAGGATAATACCTCAGACATGCAAAATCAAGGCCCGAAGGCCAAGACGGTACAGGTCTACATAGTGTAGCATCCATCGGAACAGATATTACACTCTGATCTTAGACAAAAGGCCAATGAAACATAAAAAATGTTTTTATGACTAAACGACTGAATGAAAAACAAACCCTGATTTAATGTATAATTATATCATTTTTTAATGGGGGTGGATAGTGTAGTATCTCTTCTGTTGCTATAAAACCGCCATTCCAATAATTACCTCTTCCTTTTTTAAGAGGGTGGGGGTAATCTTCCAAAGTACTACACCCTCATTTTGGTGGGGAGGGGGCAATGTTGTATCCTTCCAGGCTTTACCTCCTCGTTTGGGGGCGGGGGCGGTAGTGTAGTATATTTTCATTCGCCATGATACATTCCTCCCAGGCATTACCCTCATCTTTGGGGAGGGGGCAGTATAGTATTTGTCTATTTCTCATTTTACCATCCACTTAGGATTACCTTCTCCTTTTGGAGGGGGGTAGTAGTGTTGTATTCTGTCATATCATCAGACATTAACTCCGCCTTCTTTGTGGGAGGGGGGCAGTGGTGTTCGTTCGTCATGATACCATCCTCTCAGTCATTACTTTCTCCTTTGGGAGTCAGTGTAGTATATCTTCGTGCCCCATGATACCATCCTCCCAGGCTCGCAAAAGTATGCAACCGGAAGGAGCATGTATTTGATTGTTTATAATAAGAGGCAATTTTCGGATTTGTAGTGCCTTGTTCAAGAATAAGAATATTCTTAGAAGTACAAAACTCTTTAATCTATCTGAAGTCTGTTAAAGTATTCTAGTTTAAACATTGAATGCATTCCATGTCATCGGAATGGCTTATGATTATCGTAAATTTCGTTGAAATAATAAAATATGAAAAAAAAGAAGAAAATTGTAAAAAAAGTTTAATATTGTAATTTGAACGATTCGGGAAAAAAATTATGCACCAGTTCGAACTCACATTCTTTAGGTATGAATTAAAAAGGAAACGTGGAGTGGTTGACTGTTAACTCCGACGCCACCTTAATCAATTGATTTAACTTTGAAATGAATTCTCTATGTTTCACCAATAATAAAGATAAAGTTGACAATGGACACAAAACAGAAGAGTTAAAGTGTGTGTATTTAAAAAAAAAATAATTTATGATTGAATTCTATGAATTAATCGGGGTTTACTTTAATTTAAGCAATTGGTGAAAGAAGCATTGTGAACTCATCTTTTAATGATCGATTATTACCGCACAAATCTTTCGTAGCGTTAATAGTTGGTGAAGTGAAAAAGCGAACGTGCTAACAATATTTTCTTTATTTATTATTTATGTGTGATAGACGATAAAAAGAAATTCTATAAAAAGGTGTACTGTAATATGTTTTTGTCGTCCACCTGATAGTTCAACCGAGAAAAAAGGAGAAAAACGATGTTTATAATTTCACAGAGGCCACCAAAGGCAATACTAAAGAAAATCCTTGCAAGTTTTGACAGTATGTAGCATGCAATGTTCTAACTAATTTACGAATAAATTCTATGGAGTAATCGGTAGTTGCTCCCAGCGACCAGTCTAACAAAAAGGCGCAAAAAAGCCAAAAATAGCTGTCATGTGACCTGTCGTCAACTACGTCGGCCAAACCACTGGTGAAACAATATAAAAGCAGATCGTGCGACAAAATCTGTTTCTTCTCTCTTTCTCATCATTTCCAGTTTTGCTCCAATTACCCCCCGCCTTCGGATGCAGGGAGGCTGATGGACATTTCACTTACGCACGCACAGCGGCTACTTTTAACTCGCACACACATGCACACACATACTTACACACACTGCTGACAGAGGCACATACACACCCTATCATTTTCAACTCTGGCACACGCACACACATGCAAACAATCACACACTGTTGACAAAGGCTCACACATACAAATGCCTAAACGACGTATCAACTCTACGCTCGCACGTACACTGTAACACACACACATTGCCCCCACACAATTCACCCACGGACACAGAGCAACACACACACCTTATCTATCGTATGCAACACACACATACAAACATGGTTACACACACGGCTCACTACTATTCTCAGAACTGACTTTCATGAACATTTCAAACTAGAATTTTACCATAACGTAAGATTTTGTACATATATAAATATTTTGTGTTACTTTTAAACTACGTTTTATTACTCCTTCCACTATATGCATGCCTATCCTTTAATTCAACTTTCATACATGTTTTTCCATGTTTTATCTGTTTTTACTCTTTTAAACATCTCTTTAACTATTCTAATGTAAGCGTGGATCATAGCAAATTCTCTAAGACACAATATCTTAACAAGCTAAGGTCCGCGCTGCTACATAAAGGGGACCACGTTCCCACACGTTAGTTGTTGGTGAAGTGAAATCGTCCCACAGCGTTTATAGATTGTTCCCATGTTACCAGTTCTCTGGTCCAGACTAATTTATTAAAAAAAAAAATAATTTGCAGCAAAGTATGTTGTTATATTGTCAATAACATTGTGCAACAATAATAAATGAAGATTGGCTAATCAGAATCAAATTTTGTTTTGTCAGCTGAAATGCTATTTAAGTTTAACTTTTAAAATAATTTGATGTTAGATATAATATGAAGGAATTTGGTTGTTTGTAATTTGACTTGGCCCAGAAGAATCTGTTAAGTCAAACATATGATTATTAATATTGTTTTTGCTTTCAAATCAAACTGGAAAACGATGATGTCTTACTATATGTATTACTATATTACTAGTATGGTTACCCGGTGTTGCTCGGGTGCATGGACAAAAAAACAGAAGAGTTAAAAGGTGTGTGTAACATCCTTCTTTTAAAACTTCTTTCTCGCTCTCTATCCCTCCTCTCTATTTCCCATCTTCCCCCCTCTCTCTCTATTTCCCATCTTCCCCCCCCCCTCTCTCTCTCATCTCCTCTATCGCTTCCTCTGGCAACTAGAAAGTAGAAAGTGGACGTTGGGTTTACTTTCGGCAGCCTCATAAGTATCGCTTCCCTTATTTTTGTCCTTTAGTCCTCACATTCCATTAACAATGTTTCTGACAAAGGGGGAAGAATTGCGGTTTTTGGGTCGGAATCTATCAATATAACATTTATCGTTGGCTAGTTATTGCCCTTGAAATGGTAATGTTTTTAGCTCCTTACATCAAGTGGCTTCATGCCGTGTCTGAAGCGATTTTCACGAAAAAGAATCGTTGGCGAATTACTACATAATATTAAAAAAATCTCTAAATGTTGACGCTCCATCCCTCCGATTAATTCCGTACTTATATATATCAGCTTTGTGGGTGTGTCTTGTGTAGTTCTTGACTATCAGCTTTACAAGCAAACGCACATAGACTTTATATAATAAATTGTTTCACTGTGTTAGTTTATATGTACTGTATTATCATAAGTGTGGATTTATGAGTATCTTAGTATGTCTAGATATTTGTTTGCATAGTTTCTAAAACCACTTTGCAGATAGCAGGATTGTTGATAATTATTTCATACATGGATCATTTGCTGAATAATACTAAGACATAAATAAATGTCATTATTGAGTGAGTTATTACATTGAATTGATATATTGACATCTTGGAAGTATTTATAACTTGAGGAAACGTTTACAATATTTCGAGAACGTAAATGGACTAATGGCAAATGTTTTCCGAAGCTACAAATAACTTTCTAAATGAGTTCTTCATAGTCAAGTTGTCTAAAAGTCTTATGTTGAAACTCTAGCGAACATTTTTCTGTGGTGGGTGGAAAAAAATGGTTATTAGTTAATGCTATTCATCTTGACTTACAAAACTTCTTGGTGTATACTTTTGCAACTTTATTAATGTCTCCTTCAGCTTCGATAACGACTTCTATGTGAGGTATAAATCGCCTATATGCTAGACTCGTGGTCCTTATTGATATCAGACATTTCTCTGACTATAGAGACTTTTAGGGGTCATTTAGTGTTATAAAGGTGCACATTAACCCTAACCCTTTTCTTAACTACACTCCATACATAGTCTGAAATATTGATCTGGGGAGCTAGGAGGTCAAATGCTAGAGGGTCGTGTGATCATGAAAGTAATGCTGGATTCTTAACTATGTTCTATACATAGTAGTTCAAAATATTGATCTGGGGAGCTAGGAGGCCAAATGTTAGGGGTCGTGTGACCATAAAAATAATGCTTGATTTTAAAATTCGTTTCAGAGTGTATAAACTCTGATTAAACGATTTTGCTAGACCTTTTCTGACATAAAATTAACATTACTCATCGCATAAGACTTGTATCTTATGTCTTAGAGGATAACATTTGATATTGTTCATTCTGACACACCATGATCTTCAGCAATCGGACTCATGGATCTTCTAGAATTACCACCAACGGTGTGCTTTATTTTTCACATGAATCCAGATGTTCTAATGCTATCAGTGTGTCTAGAATGTCTCTTACGTTTTGATAATGGTGATATATTTCCATCTTAATCCTTTAAATCTTTGCGAACTTTGTAAATGAATGATCAAGTCGCTATTAAATGCTTCTATTTGAAGAGATGTAAATGAATAAACAGTGAAATTTATCAAATTTTCAACTCCTGAGCTAGTTTGAAAGTTGCTGCCTGAGAGATAAAAATCTGTGATTGGTCGAAAAAGAATTTGGAAATAGTTTAAGTTAAGCCAGTCAGTAAGAGACAAGAAACAGATTGGTGGCTGTGTGGGTATACTCTTCTACTTGACTATCTGAATAAGGAAATGATAAGGTCCTAGGAACTTATGATGTAACCAATTAGTCGGTAATGATTTGTAGAATTAATAAGTATTTTAAATATTCCATGGCGTTTATGGTCATCAATTCATCCCCAGGTAAAATTCTAGCTAATAGAAAAAAGACTGTAAGATGGCGACCTGCAACACAATGGGCACGTGGAGTGAACATAAAGCTACTAAAATAATAACGAAAAGAGTATTCAACAATAAGTGAGGGAAAAGAGGTACTTCTTTTTATTGTGAGCAGGTACTGTTAGCATGTTCAGTATCAATGGCCGCTCGTGAAGTTCAATGTTGGTGGTGCTGTATTACAAAATTCAGATAATGTTAAACTTTAACTTTAAAAACAAATTTGTTTGCCAATCTATTCAAATATTGGGTACTTCTGCAGTTTACAGACCGTGCTGAAATAATATAGTTATTTAGAAACCCATTTTTAACATGGAGAGAGAGCAGACTTTGTTAACTATTCTGTACTTTCACCTAACAATTTCATAAACAAAAGATACTGTAAGAATTGAATTTAACTTGAAAATACTATTTAAAACTGCAGAAGTACCAAATATTGATGTAAAAAAAATTAATTTGTTAAAATATTTAAAAAAAAAATTCTTCACTTTACTTTAATACTTGTAAAATAATACATAATCCAATAAAATATTTTTAAAAAGAAATTTTAAAAGAAACGTTAAAACAAGAAAATTATTTAAATTTTATTTTACTGTAAAAAAAACAAACAGATTCTTTTAAAATGTTTTGATAAAACCCATCTTGGAAAATATTTAAGGAAGGCTAGAAAGCACGATTTTAACAAATCATGTAATCAGTAAAAAAAATCTATCACTAACAATTGTAAAATAAAATTAAGTGAAAAGAATTATTAAAAAGTTAATTATGTTTGAAACGGTACAATAGGTAAGGCCACTTCAACAAAAGTAAAGCTGGCAAGAATATTTATTTCTTTGTCTCCCACATCTCCTTTTCCCCCTTTCTAATCGTACCCCTCTCTCATTTATTTCTACACTGAAATATTAAGCACTGTGTCAGCAATAGTGCTTAATAGTGCTTTTATCACTTGCCAATATGAACTCACTGTCTATTATTTGTTTTTTCACTCAGCAAACGTTTCATGTCATTGCTTTCCAGTTCGGGTCCATGAAGTTAGGTAATTTGAATATTATTGATTATAGTATAAAATAGATAGTGCATTTATAAATAAATCGCACACACACCAATATATAATTACTATTTTATGTATGTACACATATATTATAAATAGCAATATATTATCCATATATATTTTCAGTATATACTTCAACGGTGCTCAATACGTTATTAGAGCTTGGTAGTATGAAAATATATACATGGCAAGTAAGCTACACAGAAACGTTCATGATTTTCTTCGTGAATGAAATAGGAAGTTTCTGTTGCCATTACTATTTTTTCATACTATTATATATATATATATATAGTAGTAGTAGTGTGAAAAATAGTAATGGCAAGTAAGCTACACTATATATATATAAATATATATAGGAAATATTGAAATAATTAAATAAAAGCAAAGTTAGATACTTTACACGTTTATTATAATAATCAAGTGTTTAAACAAAAAATAAAATAAAATGAGAATGACTTTTAATCCATAGATTTTCAAAGAATTTACTCTTATCTTCAGAAGGAAAAAACAATAATTTGCTAATTATTGGTAAGTATTAATTTGAAATATTTACAACACAATTTTAAGCAAAAATAGTCCAAAAATGTTTCAATAATCGGCACAAAGTCATTGTAGTAGTTAATGTGTCAGTGCAGTTGTTAAAAAAATACGATTAGAACATGGTATTATATAGTGAAGGATAATGGATTCCAATAAAATTCAGGAACGAGTTAAAAGTTTATTCAAAATTAGTATATATGTAGAATCATCATGCCATGAGTTAAATTTCCTTAGCATGTGAATTAAATATTGTGTGGTTAATTCAGCAGTTGAGATGAATATAAAGAGGAAACGAAAAAAAAATGATGAAAAAGAAATAAAAAAAGAAGACAAAATAGCCAAAAAAATAAGATCCAATATAAAACAATTATCTTTATATTTTTTTAATCTGTTTGTCTAAGTCCTGTTTCCTTTCTTGTTGGAGGGAGTTCTCTATTGTTCCTATCTTTAAAAATGCTGGTGATCGGTTTGACCCAACTAAGTATCGTCCAGTTAGTCTCCTCTTCCTTATTAGCAAAGTTTTTGAAAGCTTGGTCAACAGCAAGCGTGTTCATTTTCTGGAAAGTCTATGCCTCTTTATTGATGTTCATGGCTCTCGTGGTTTTCGTTCAACTGCTGATCTTATAACTGTTGTAACTAAGCGAATCTTTCGGTTTATGGATAATTCAGAAGAGGAAAGAGCCATTGCGCTTGACACTTCGAAGGCGTTTGACAGTGTGTCATTCTGGTCCCTTACACAAACTTCAAGGTTATGGTATTGGTGGTGAGGTTCTTAACATTATTAGGTCTTTTCTTTCTGATCGAAGCTTGCGAGTAACTTTAAACGATGTCTCTTCATTCTCTTTTCTTATCCATGCTGCTGTTCCTCAGGGCTCTATTCTAGGCCCACCAATGTTTCTTTATATAAATGATCTTCCAGAGAATATTGTTCAGAAAATTAACATCTATGCTGATGATACCACTCTCTAATCTGGTGTTGCTTCTCGCTCATCTCTCTCGGATCAGTCGAAATATCCAGCTGATCTAGAAGTTGACCTGCGTTCAGTTTTGGATTGGGGTATGAAATGGCTTGTTTCGTTTAATCCTGTTAAGACTTAATTCGTGTCTTTCAATCGTAGGCGTGTCCTTTTTCTTCCGTACCTAGATCCTTCCTTCTTCCCCTCTCTCCTGTTAAGACTCAGCTCGTGTCTTTCAATCGTAGGCGTGTGTCCCTTTTCTTCCTGAGAGTCTCATGGATGGCTCTGCTCTTGAGGAGAAATCGACTCTGAAACTTCTTGGTCTTTCTTTCTCATCAAATCTGTTTTGGAATTCATACATTAGATCCATTGCTCTTTCTGCTTCTCATAAAGTCGGGTCTTTCTATCGCTCCAAACGCTTTCTCACACCTGAGGCTATTCTCTATCTCTACAAATCTACAATTAGATCATGTATGAAGTATTGTTGCCATTTTGGCTTGTGAATCTCTGTTCCATTTGAAGGTTCTTGATAAGGTGCAGAAACGTATCTGTAATTTGATTGACCACACCCTTTCTTTGCACCCTCTCTCTCACAGACATGATGTTGCTAGTTCAGTCTATTCTATAAATATTATTATAGCATGTGTTCTTCAGAATTATGTGATCTATTCCCCACTTCTTTAGTTCCAGCTCGTTTGACTCGTTAATCTAGTGGTCTCCATCAATTCACTATTTTGATACCTCATTGTAATACAGCTTCCTATTCCAGTAGCTTCTTTCCAAGAACCGCAGGCTTGTGGAACTCTCTTCCTGTTGACTGTTTTCCTCCTACCTATAACTTGGTCCTTTAAGACTAAAGCCAATATGTCTTTGCTATAATCATATTTATTCTTGTTAGCTCCTTACATCAAGTGGTTTGATGCCTTATCTTGAGCGATTTCCATTAAAAAAGGAATATATATATATATATATTTATAAAATACAGAAATTCAGTGTAATATCAGCACCGTCGGTTTCAAAGCGGGAGGTTAATCCCGATTATCGTCAGCTGATAAACATTTTAGAAATGGTGGAACTTATTCGGTCACGCCTAAGATCACATAGGACGTGATTTGTGTGAAATGGGAGGGGGGGGGTGTTTACATATGTGTTCGTAAGGGGTTAAATTTAGATTTTAATATTTAAATTTTTAATATATATAAAATGGTTATTAATTAAAATAAGGTAGAAAAGGGGGGGGTTATAATATATATAAAAAAATGTGTAAGAAATTCTGTAGGTCGGAGGTGGGGGCCCAGGAAGTATAGGGGAAAAAAGGGGGGTAGAGAAAGGAGGGAGTAGGGATGCAGGTGTCGGGTAAGACGCAGGAGAGAGGGGAAGAAGGAAGGATCTAGGTACGGCGTTGTGAGCATTATAGCCGTTGACTCTAAAACTCGGTACGGATAGTCTAACTTTCCGACCCCATATCGTAATATAAAGTGTCAGAGTGGCAAAAGGGCAAAGAGAACGACGACGATAAAAGATAAAAATAGGAGATAAAATTATATATACCCGGCGTGGCTGGGAAAAATACTGTAGGCATAAGCGTGTTATTAAAATAGAACTGGCTATGTAGTACAACGGTTCCCGGACGAGAAGCGGGTCCTAAAATGACATTCTGAGTGGAGTGTAAAGAGATATAAGGGAAGGAATTTAAGGGGCTTAAAAATTTTAAAAGTTAGAGGACTTAAAATGGAGGTTGTGGAAAGTAGAAGATATGGAAAGATTATAGAAAAATTATAGAACAATAAATAAGCCTTGAATTTAACTGACAGGGGAGGGGACATTGGCAGTCCGAGAGGGATGCTACCGAACTTGTTGATAGTAGACCTGGCTCTAAGGGTGTGATAGCCGTGTTAAAAAGATCAAATATTTAAGGGATCCGGCTCGGGAGAAGTTTATTGGAATGTGGATGTCTGTCTAACGGCATTATCTAAAGCCGATGTTTATAAAGAGGCGGTGTTTACAAAACGGGCTGTTATTCGCCGTCGAGGGGGGGGGGGGAGATAATTAGTCGATGAAGAAAGGTATCTGATTCTAATAATTGGGATTACTTGGGGGTGGGTAAATACCTTAATAATAAAAAATATATATGAAGAAATATATAATGATAAAAAGGTATTAAATTATGTAAAATGGGGTAAAGGATCATATGCTGGGTGGTTAAGGTTGAGGATAAGGGGGTTTTGTGGTGGATGGGTTTAGGGAATTGCATCTGTATCTTAGGTTAGGTAAGGAGGTAAGGTCCATATGGGGTTGAGATATAGGGTGGTGGGTCAAGGCAGGGTATGTGAGATGGGTTTGTCTTAGTCATTGTGTTGGTCAGTCCAGTTTATGAGGAGTGCTTGGCGTCTGTGGATGTAGCCCCGGAAGACCTCATCTCTTGAGTTTAAGCAGGTAATATGATTAAACTGCCCTACAGAATTTCTTACACATATTTTTTTATGTATATTACAAAACCCCCATTTTTTCTACCTTATTTTAATTAATAACCATTTTATATATATTAAAAATTTAAATATTAAAATCTAAATTTAACCCCTTACACACACACATGTAACCCCCCCCCCCCCATTTCACACAAATCACGTCCTACGTGATCTTAGGCGTGACGGAATAAGTTTCACCGTTTCTAAAATTTTCATCAGCTGACGATAATCGGGATTAACCTCCCGCTTTGAAACCGACGGTACTGATGTTACACTGAATTTCTGTATTTTATAAATTAATATTTACGCTCTTAATCCTTCGAAATCTCGGATTTCTTAATTAATCGAGCACTCTGCTGGGTTTTTCCTGTCCTACCACACAGTACTTTATATATATATATATATATATATATACCTGGAGATAAAGTGTGCTACAGTTTCACAGGCTCTATGGACTATTTTCCATTTCAGTATCATAAATTATTTAATCTCTGAAAATGATTTCCAAGAAGAATTATAGGAAATAAATTTCTATAAAACTCCTAAAAAGTTGCACACAAATGTTCTGTTGAAAATAGCTCTCCATTTTTTTTTACTGAAGGTATGTATTGTCCTTGTGTTCTGTTTTATAAATTAACTCATGAAAAAAAGGCTGTTCAAGGAAATTAAAAAAGCCAAATAAACTTTACTATAAGTAAAAATGTGCAAAGATTTTTTGTGCAACATTCTTGTCAGAATGTTCCGCATTCTCAACCGTTGAAATCGTAAAAATACTCCAATACCCGGACTCAAGTTTTTTGTTTCCAAATAAACTTCCATTGTTTCTGCCGTGAAATCTTTTTTTTATCTTGCAAAAAAGATTTATCTCTGACTAATACAACAATCAGCCGAGCTTGAAATGGAACTTCGTTACAAGATTATTGACGTGGGCATCTATTTTAAGGAAGAATTAAAGTAATTAAACTGTGAGCAAATTTCTCAAATAACATCTAAGTATTTTCTTAAAATCTCTTTAACAAACTTACATAATCTTTGGTTGAAACAATAATCGTTTGCATGTGATTTAAAAAAAAATAACAAATGAAGAAATTATATTGTTAATTAAAAGGAATATGTTTTAATATATATATATATATATCTCTATATATATATATATATATATATATATATAGGTGCTAAAAATTAAAGTCAATACACCAATTCATATCTTGAAATTTTTTAGATGAGGGTTGATAATTTTTATTATTTAAATAATTTGGATTACTGTTCTCATCTTGGATACTGTTCTCACAACGTTTCGGGCGATGTATACCCCCCGAATTTCTTCAGATGTATCTTGTCGAACTGAGGGAATCTGTACGGAATTTCGAACTTAAACCATTATTTATTTCATGGAGGTAAATTGTTTACATTCTGTCAGCCATGACCGGGTAGAAATCTTTCGTAATTCTTAATCATATTCTTAGTATCGCTTGTACTCAGGATTGAACCATCAACATCCAGAATACTGTCACTTAGAACTGATTATTACTTAACTGTTTTCCCATTGGACTACCCAGTTATGGCTGATGGAACGAGAGCAATCTATTTCCGTATATTTAATAATGGATTCAGTTCGAAATTCTGTACAGAGTTTGACAAGATGCATCTGAAGAAGGTTAGAGGTTACATCGGCTGAAACGTTGTGAGAATAACATATAAGATCAGACAAGTAGGTATTTACTTCTTTCCTACCATGGGAAGATGTGACGAAGATAAACTCTGACTCACTAAAAATGCCTTAGCAGTCCCGTCGGCATTCCTCGGTAGAGACGCCTCAGGCAATTAGCAATAAATAACCTCTTCTCTAAGAGAGAAGGCAAAGCCTGGGAGGGCCATAATCATGATGATCATAAGGTTTTGGTATTTAAGGTGGTGCGAGTGTCCCGGACTCCGAAGTGAGCAAAAACCAGGCAACGCCCTACTCTCTGTCTGGTCAGATCCATAGAATTGATACCAGTTGTGTTGCAAGCAGTCAAGTCACTTTGTACGCACTCACGTCAGGTTTTCCATACTCTTCCACGTACCCTCGTTCTTGAGGTATCCATGCATGTTATTGAGTTGATGCAGGAGGTGGCACGCTGTACATTGTTAAACCACCTGAAACACAAAGCGTGTAAGGCATCCAACATCCCACCAATACCAAGGTTTTGAAGGGATTCTCTCTTCTAGTTTGCTGCCGCACGTCCACTTGATCATCACGCGGTCATTACGCTGAGGTCGTTACAACTCAGAAGCGTCTCACTGCCATGCAAGATGGCGGAGAGCGAATACAGGCTGAACAAACCTTGATTCAACCACTCTAATATACCTTAATATCTCTGTGAGCATTTAGAGAAAGAGTGACTCTTTTTCAGCTAATTTACGCATGTGTGCCTGTACACACGACAAACACTATGTAAATTAGATGGTAAAATAGGTTTCTTTACTTCTATTTAAGAATACTAAAGAATAATAATACTTCTTTATAACATTAAAGATAATATAGATGTAAAGACTTATTATTTTTAGTTATGAAAGATGTGTCACAGTTTATCAGTTCTTTGGATGAAATCAAAGAATAAATAATGGTAGTAGACGTGACTCTAGGGGTCATGGGTACGTCTAGTTGCAATGCATTCTTCATATATCTCTTCCTACAGCTGTGCTGTAAACTGTTGTCATATCGCTCAATTGGTAGTATTTCTGCTGTGCATAAAACAATGACTGATAAACGAGATATATCCTTTTTGTCGGTGAAGGAGTGTGGGTCGTTGAGGAAGATGCATGCACAGAAATTCGACTGGTGTTTTTTTTTCTGACCCAAATCGCCAACCAATTCTATATCAATTTCAGGTTGTTATTACATAACAATTTGTGACCCCCTGCAAACGTTCACCATGGGAATTCACTGTCAATGTAGCCCAGGGCAACGGGGTGTTTCTTTCTGCTAACTTTTTTGCAGGTGGTTCCAATCAACAGTTATTTTATTTTTGACAATCCACCATATTTGTTTTTTCTGACCAGGTGCCAAACTTCAACCAACGATTATTTTGTTTTTGACAATTATGTTATTTTGGGTTTTTTTCGGCCAAGTGCATGTCCATGCAAAGAGTACCTTCTGTCAAATGACTTTTTCAGTACACCCAACCTAGATATTTAACAAATCAGATTGATGTATTTGTAGGCATGTGATTGTTTTCTTCAGATATATATTTTATTTCATATGTCAAAAAGTATTTAAATAATTTGATATAGTAAACATTGGAAGTTATTTCTAGAAATATATTATGTATCTCATTGATTTTTGTTAGAACTCTCTTGGCATGGGTAATATTTTATTTTTGGTTTTCAAATTTTAATATAAAATATTCATATACATGGATGCTTCTTACGATGTGATCAATTTCCTTATTCAAATCTTTCAAATTTTTATTCTCATTGCGAAGTATAATCTCTCTGAATTTGCATCTAGCAGTGAATACGGTAAACAAATTCGGCTTTTACTGACCATTACGCTTGTTAGTCAAGTGGTTAAGACAACCCCCGCAATAAGTTGTCCTTCTTTCTGAGTCGCAAGTTTGAATCTTGTACAAGATTAATTTTTGTCTTTGTGGTTTTCTTTGTTTAGTTCCAACCCCGTGGTGTGAATTACTTTTAGATTATTATATACCATTTACCAAATATAATACTGTAATCTTACATTTATTGCTCCCATTTAGAATGCTACTGAAACTACCAAAATAGAATTAAGGATGCCTCCACAGCATTACTAAAACCACCATTTAGTATAATTATTAATGTACAATAATAGGTTGAGAGGCCGGGGTTAAATAATACCAAAGACTGTGGAAATGGTGACCACTCCACTGCTGCATGGGACGCACCTCCAATAGTCATGATGTCCACTCTTGCTGTCTTTCAGGATCGGCATCAACTCACATTTACTATTGTCTGCGAACAGTCCATGTCAATTAATGCTGAACACCGCATTCAATCAATACGAACGATAATCTCCGGGAGCGCCGTATTTATATCCTGGATGGGGGTGGGGGTAGAAGGCTGGCGCTGATCCCCTGGCTTGTTTCCAGAACAGTCCTGTCTCAGTGTCCAACCTTGCCGCATTGGTAGCAATGTGTTCTATGTCTCTGACAGTCTCTCGCTATGTGACCTTTGTCACCACACCTGTAGCAGGTTACGCTGGTGCTAGGATCGATCGCTCTTGGTAGGAACTGCGGATTTACTACAGGGTGGACGCACGACTGCAACCACATGTTGCCTTTGGTCCCCAGTCGTTGTCAGCAGCCTTGCTCTCACTATCAGGTCTCCCATAGTCAGGGTCTTCATTTTTGGCCCCTATTGTAGTCTGATGGAGATGGCATCAGGGAACCCCGTAACAAACGCCAATTTGGCAAGCCTTTCCAAGCTAATTCACTCAAACCCGGCCAATCCGACCAACTGTCTGAGGTTCTTTGTGTGAACTTCCACCTGCTTGCCAGCCCATCTAACCACGGTCAACTACCTATAGGCTGTGAAAGTATCACCAGTGAATGCCTCTTTTAACCGGACCTCTATCTGCTCCACGTCCAGTTGGTCGCTCTCGTTCATCTACAAGGAGAGAGCCAATGCATCCCCCGCCACATAGAATTGGAGCAGGCTCTCCACATCATGCACCTTCTGAAGTCTCACCACCTACCTCGATTCCTTTAGCCATGCCACTATGTCTCCATTTCCAGTAAATGGCTTTACCATATCACTGGTTATGTGTACCTTCACCATAGTAATCACCGAGTTAGCTTGAAAGATATATTTAGTTAATTAATTCCTAATTTGAGTCATGTAAATTATTTAAAGTTGAAAGAACACACACTCGTGCCGGATTATTTTCTTCTTTTTCACCAACAACAGAATAAACGTTCGCTCTTAGTATCAGCAGCAATACTTTTTCTTTCTTCTATTCATCAACAACAGTCCAAAACAACAGATAAACCGACAACCGTCCAAAACACATGCAAACAATGTGGCGTCCAAAAAAGATCTTCTCTTCGAGCAAAAATCTCACTCAGCTATTTTGTACTGCTAAAAGTGCCTATTTTGCATAATCACACCTTCGCCTTGAAATCAAACGGTTCCTGGTTCGCTCCTGCATGCAGACACTGTTTCCTTGCAGTGGGCGCATGCTAGTCGTGGCCACTTATCCCTTAGTCTCTCCACACCGTCACCATAATTTCTTTGTTTTTACTACCTCTCCCCCTCCCGTTTCACTCCGTAATATAGTCAGAAGAAGCTGAAATGCTGGAAAACACTGATATAGTTTAAATTTCATTATAATTGGATAGAAGTATTTAAAGTTTTAAGGGGGATCTGTCCCTTAGAGGTTGAGGCACATAGAGATTTGGGACCATTTCTATTGTCTTCCCTGGAGAATTTATAAGTTATGCTCTCATAGCTCCCTGACGTGTGCACTTAGATATTTGGGAACACTTGCATTGTCTTCTCCAATAAATTTTAAGAACACACTTTTAGATTTTATGTAGATTCTCTAATCTTACTTTATATAGGGAACACATAAATACATTGAGGTTTATTTATATATATATATTATCTTATATATATATATATATATATATATATATATATATATATAAAGATAATACGCTCAGGCAATTTCATGGTCGTACGTACATTATCACCTGGGACCCCTTTTATTTTAATTGGATCGCCGAAGACGCAATGCAAAAAAAAATAATTTTTCAAATTTCATCTGATGTCGTTGTTTGGTAGAACTTTAAATTCAAACTAAAATACACTTTCTTAGTCTTTGGGCTACTATCAAAGTGTAGTATCTGTTCTGTCCAAAGATGGTACAATAATTTTGTGGGGTCTGCGTTTAAGCTGGATTCTATAGAATAGAAATATTTTTAAGCTTGGCAGCAATATACAACCGATGAAGGTTAGAACTGTGGAATTTCTACATATCCCGCTAGTACAAATAATTTCTGATCTTCAAACCAGATATAGAAGTGTTTAATTTTAGATTATCAAAAACAATAAGTTGTCAATGATGTGCTACATAGAGAAAAGTACAAAGTTGTTTAAACTTGTCATTTGATCAAAGGGAAACATATCTGTGGTTCAACTTTTAGTTCAAGGCTTCTAATACTAGAACCTCATTGATGTAGTCATGAACATTTTTGATAATGTGGTTAAATAATCTAGTTTGTGTGTTCCTTTCTATTTTTACATGTTATGTTGGCAGGGCATCTCTGCTTCATCATTCGTTTGCATCTTGCTGTGCCTCTAGTATTATTTTACACACGGATTTTCATGCAGAATCCTAACAGTTATAGAAATAACAAAAGGAAACATATTAAGAATAAGAAAAGAAAAGATATGAACAAAATGTGTGAGACATTAACTAAAACAATCAGTCTTAGTTATAAAAGTTGTAGTAACAATAACAAAGTGAAAAATCTTAATAATAATATAATTAACTAGCCCATGTTTACTTCGAGAAAATAAGTTTTAATTTTATCACAAAAACATCCGTGGTCCGTTTGCTCACTATTTGTTATATACATTATTGAATATTTATTAAATTCTCCTGTAATGTCATAATAGACTCTCTCTCTCTCTCTCTCTCTCTCTCTCTCTGTTCCCCATCGCCTCTCTCTCTCTCTGTTCCCCATCGCCTCTCTCTCTCTCTGTTCCTCATCGCCTCTCTCTCTCTGTTCCCCATCGCCTCTCTCTCTCTCTCTGTTCCCCATCGCCACTCTCTCTCTCTGTTCCCCATCGCCACTCTCTCTCTCTGTTCCCCATCGCCACTCTCTCTCTCTCTGTTCCCCATCGCCACTCTCTCTCTCTGTTCCCCATCGCCACTCTCTCTCTCTCTTTCTGTTACTCATCGCCACTCTCTCTCTCTCTCTGTTCCCCATCGCCACTCTCTCTGCCTCTCTCTCTGTTCCCCATCGCCACTCTCTCTCCCTCTCCCTGTTCATCATCGCCACTCTCTCTCTCTCTCTGTTCCCCATCGCCACTCTCTCTCTCTTTGTTCCTCATCGCCACTCTCTCTCTCTCTGTTCCCCATCGCCTCTCTCTCTCTCTCTCTCTCTGTTCCTCATCGCCACTCACTCTCTCTCTGTTCCTCATCGCCACTCACTCTCTCTCTGTTCCTCATCGCCACTCACTCTCTCTCTGTTCCTCATCGCCACTCACTCTCTCTCTCTGTTCCTCATCGCCACTCTCTCTCTGTTCCCCATCGCCACTCTCTCTCTGTTCCCCATCGCCACTCTCTCTCTGTTCCCCATCGCCACTCTCTCTCTGTTCCCCATCGCCACTCTCTCTCTGTTCCCCATCGCCACTCTCTCTCTGTTCCCCATCGCCACTCTCTCTCTCTCTCTCTGTTCCCCATCGCCACTCTCTCTCTCTCTCTCTGTTCCCCATCGCCACTCTCTCTCTCTCTCTGTTCCCCATCGCCACTCTCTCTCTCTCTCTCTCTGTTCCCCATCGTTACTCTCTCTCTCTTTCTCTCTCTCTCTCACCTATCGCTATTCTCTCTCTCTCTCTCTGTTCCCTATCGCTACTCTCTCTCTCTCTCTCTTCCCCACCGCCACTCTCTTTCCCTCTGTTCCCCACCACCTCTCTGTCTGTTATCAACCACCACCACTCTCTCTCTCTCTGTTATCCACCACTACCACCGTCTCTCTATTGCTCACCACCTATTTTAGTCATTTGGCGTTTAGATAACCCACTACCTTTTGTACTTTTGAGTGACCGAAAAACGTCTGCTTGATGATTATGTTACAACTCAGATCTGTTCAAAAGTTGTCACTTCGCCGGATAACATGGTCTCCATGCATGAACTTAGGGGCATTCAGCTTCCAAAGCGTTCATCTTCTGGAACTACAGATCGGCAGACCCTAGTTAGTTTGGATGACTTGTGCAGCAAATATGGGTAAACAATCTGCTATTGCATAAATATACATTTTTCACGTTCCAATCAAACTGAAATAGACAGATACCCCCCCCCCCCCGCCGTAAGCGACAAAGTATCGCTTGTGCCGTGCATGAAAGCTTGGAAGGTAATTTGCATAATGGCCAGGCGAACTGTTAAAACAAACAAGAAGGCGAGAGAAGTATCGAAAACGGTTTATTGTTAATTTATGAAAGAAATTGAGCCAGCTATTGGAAGAATTAGGAAAACGGTATTTACTGAGTGTTTGCATCCAGTTATACGATTGACCCGGACATTTTTGTGTGTTTCTTCCTTTCACAGACTCAATGAGTTCCCTAGATACTCCCAACATTCTCTGATAGTTTAAACTGTTTGCTGGTTATTTGATTTTTCAGAAAGATCAGATGTTATTGCATGAATAGTTTTTTTGCTATACAGTCGAATCCAAACAATTAGTCAATCTCTATTTCACCATTCTCAACTTCACAATATAATTGTTCAAGATCAAGCTCTCAAATTCTGGCTTACTGTCAATGATCTAGATGTCCACAAAGGCATGCTACTAGGTCTTTCCTGGCATTTCTTAAGATTTTCTCTCACATCTATTTAAGTCCACTTTCGTCCACCAATATACTAATACTCTTAAGCAAATTCACGAGTATATGGAAGGCCATAAGTAACAAAATGATTCCTCACTAGATTACTGCCAATAGCATCATTCATTATTCCAGAACCTTTTCAAAAGAGAGGCTGGTTAAATGTGACTATAGGTGAAATGTGCTTTGCTGCCAGCCTGGAAATTAATTCAAGAATGGATAATGTGCATGTTTTGGTTCTAGGGTACATATTGGTCGTTGATAGGAACAGCACAGATGATTGACCTCAGTGACACCACCTAATATTCAGTTGACCCTATATTCAAAGACTAATTTCAGAAATAAATTCATCACCTTCTAAAACCCATAAAAAGGATATTACATAACACACGGTTATAAATTTAGTTTGAAAAGGACGGATATTTATTTAGTTTGGATTGTTAGCTGCTCATCATTCTCGCCATCCCTTCAAAGATTTTTCTGCTCTGTATTGACATTGCACATAATGTGATCGCTTTTGCCTCCAATATTATCTTTGCATTTTTTTTTTAAATTTCTTTTTTACAAATTTGTTTCATTATCTTCCTATTTATAGAATCTTTCTTCTTGCCAACAAATGTAGCTGTTTGACTCAAGTAAATAATAATTAACAATAAAAGCAATACACAATTCTATGGAGGAAGCAAGCTCTTAGTATAATTATCCTCATAATTAGTTTCATAACCTCCGCCAAGCAGCAGCAGTAGTATTATTTTGACTTGTATTTGTTCGTTTGTACGTGTATTTATTTGTACAGAATAAT
Organism: Sepiola atlantica; assembly: GCA_963556195.1. NCBI lineage: Eukaryota > Metazoa > Mollusca > Cephalopoda > Sepiida > Sepiolidae > Sepiola > Sepiola atlantica. The sequence continues at coordinate 152,130,331 of OY744521.1, read as the reverse complement.
GCAAAACTAATCCATCTATTTCATAAAAATTTGATGAACGTGTGCCACAGGAAAAACGATAAAAATGTGGTGAGAGGTTTTGATAAAAAAGTGTTAATGTTTTATATATTTATTTTTAGAAAAACTGGCCTCACATCATTTTAAGCTCATTTATATTAAAGAAATATCCTGTTTTGGGCCAAATAGCATACATTTTTTTTCATAGAAACCGCTATAATTTAAATTCTAAAATAATTATATAAAGTTTAATGATAAAATTTATGTAAAATAAATTATTATTAAGAAATGTCCTTTTAATCGATAAATGGGATTTCAGAGTAAAATATAGGTTGTATGCATGACCTAGAAAATTATCTAAATAAAATGTATGTAAATTCATCTTCAAATCTTACTAAGAAAAGCATATTATATAAACTATTTCATAGAAACTGAAATTCACAATGTAAGGATAACAAGAACAATGTAGTGAAAGTGTAGGCCAAATCCAAATGAAAACAGTTTTTTTTTGTCTCAAATAATTTGAGTTTGTTTACTCCATAGAATTGTGTATTGCTTCTATTGTTCCTTATTATTTATTTGAGCCAAACAGTTATATTTGCTGGCAAACATCTTCTGTTTTGTTAGATTATCAAAGCATTGAAGATGAACAACATCTGGATGTGCTAAAGCATAAAGACCTTAAAGGATTATCGTCATGTCTTATTACTTCAGTTTAATAACAGCCACTCTATTGTTCTCCATTTATTTTTCTCCTGAATGTTTCTTTAAAATTATTAGATGGTAATTTTTATATTTTTTACTTTGATTCAAATTCAAGGTTGTATTTGGATCACCATTGATAAGACCGTACAAGTTCTAGAATTAAATGTTAATTCTAAATTCAGACCAAACAATTATGATTCTTAGTATAATAGGAAGATTAAGTAGAGATTGTGTAATCCATAGGAATTTTCTTCATTTCTATTATCCTTTTATTTTTATATTGTGTTCCAGTTAAATATACCAAGAATGGATAATCTTAAGACGCATTCAGTTAATCCTACAGAGCATCTTATACAGATTATTAGATGCATCTAAAGTGGTTATCTTTCTTTCAAAATATCTTCTGTTTTGCCCATTTGTCCTACTACAGTAAAACTCCTCTTATCCGGAGTGCCAAATATCCGGACTCTAAATGTGTATTGTTGTGATGTTAATATTGTCCATTTTTTGTTTCAAATTCGGTGACATTGAAGAAATGAAAGGAAATTTGGACTGACATTGAAGAAGCTATTAAAATGTTGTTAGTTTAAGGGAAGAAAATCTAACATTTAGCTTTAATATTCGAATAACACACGCAAATTGCAAAATTGTCTCATTAAAAAAATTTCGAGAAAAATAATGCAAAATGAAATGAGAAAAAAATCGAGAATGACATTACATAAAAAGGAATAATCGTCTTAAAACAGCGATTAAATAACAGAATTTATTTGAAGTGAACACATTAAATTGAAGTATCTTAAATATCACATCATATTAAATAAATTCTTTATTAGCAATATGTAATTTCTATTAGAATTATTTTCTTTTGTAATATTCTGTTATTGTGTTCAACATCATGAGTTGGTTGTGTTTAATTAAAACACATTACGAAGTAAATGTTGAATTTTATTGTGATGGTATCAAATTTTTGATATAACTCATTTTAACGAACTCTTCATATCCGGACCGTTTACGAACTCTTCCTATCCGGACCGTTTACAAACTCTTCCTATCCGGACCGTTTTATCAACTTTTCCTATCCGGACCGTTTCATCGACCCTTCCTATCCGGACCGTTTTATCGACCCTTCCTATCCGGACCGTTTTATCGACCCTTCCTATCCGGACCGTTTTATCGACCCTTCCTATCCGGACCGTTTTATCGACCCTTCCTATCCGGACCGTTTTATCGACCCTTCCTATCCGGACCGTTTTATCGACCCTTCCTATCCGGACCGTTTTATCGACCCTTCCTATCCGGACCGTTTTATCGACCCTTCCTATCCGGACCGTTTTATCGACCCTTCCTATCCGGACCGTTTTATCGACCCTTCCTATCCGGACCGTTTTATCGACCCTTCCTATCCGGACCGTTTTACGAACCCTTCCTATCCGGACCGTTTTATCGACCCTTCCTATCCGGACCGTTTTACGAACCCTTCCTATCCGGACCGTTTTACGAACCCTTCCTGTCCGGACTGTTTTATCAACCCTATTAATACTCCTTGCTAAACCCGGATATGAGGAGTTTTACTGTATTAAAAATAAACAATAAAAAACAGAAACAATATGCTTATCATTATTTGTGGTTACTACATGAGCAATATTCTTACTCAATCTCTACTTTCATACAGTTTTTATTTTTCTCAGTACCAGACAATATTTTCTTAACTTGAGAAAAGTCCATCTTAATTGTTGCTTAGCAATGCGTATTTCGTTTGTCATCAAGATTTCGTTATGTTTTCACCTGTGATGAATTGAACATGCATTTCTGTTGTTGTACTCAAATCCTTTTATTGGGATTTGCCAAGGTCAGCTAAATAAGAAACTAGGTTAAACAGAATGCGAATCTATCATTGAGAGAAGAGAGATAATCTAACATGAAAATAAAACAAAAGGATGAATCACTGTAACTTAATAACGGAGGAAGTTCCACGTTTCATTTTACACCAGTTATTCAAAGTAAACATACACTTCCAAGGAAAGTACACGTCAAGTTTGTATAAATAAAAACAAACAAACAAAACTAATTTATATTAGATTCTACTAGCAAAAATATGCCCCCCCCCCTTTTGACGCATATTTTTTGCTAGTATATATAACGAACAAACATATACTACACTGCCCCACAAAGGAGGGGTCAATATCTGAGAGGATGGTCCCATGACAACAGAACATATACTGTACTACCCTAGCAGTACACGCGGCCCGGCATTGCCCGGGACAAATATGAGAGAATCGTTTGCATTTATCAATCGCAACCATTTAAAAATAAAGAGAATCTTGTGCATTTAATGTTTTAAAAAATACAATTCGGTGATTATTTTTATCCCCCCCTCCCCTGAAAACAATATTTTTCTTTTCGGTATATTTTTAGTATTATTTCGTTACTTTTTAAAATATAATTAACGTTAATGAATTTTCCCCACATTACTAAATCTGGTTTCGATTTTGATATTGTTTACTTGTCGGTTTTTAATTTATATTATACTTTTAAAAATAGAATTAAAGTTAAAGTGTAGTATCTTCTATACTATACTTAATCTTTTCTCAGTACTTGTGAATTTTACGAACCGTGCTGAAATAATAACGTTATTATTAACATACACATTTTAACCTTGGAGTGGGGGACTTTAAGTATTGTGTACTTTCACCTAACAAATGAATAAATAAAAGTACCGTAAAAATTGAACTTAACATGAAAATCATATCTGGAAAATAGCACGGTCCTGGTCCGTAAACTGCAGAAGTACCCTTTTCTCTTTTGGGTCAGTGAAGAAGAAATCCTTCTAGACTGATAATTTTCATTTTTGTCCCAATCCGAATTGCTCTCTTTTGTGGGGAGATATATTTTTCCCAATTAATCGAGGAGAGAAAACGATACTTCTGCAGTTTACGGACTCGGGCCCCCCCCTTTTTTTTAGATATGATTTCCAAGTATAAAACCATTTTTGACGGTATCTGCTGTTTATTAAATTGTATGGTGAAAGTACAGAATAGTTAACATATTTAATTGGGGGAAAATCCATTTCCTCGCAAAAAGGACTCCAAAGAAAAATTGGCGCAGTCTAGAAGGATTTCTCCTTCACTGATCGAGGAGAGAAAAGGATACTTCTGCAGTTTACGGACCCGGTCTATTTATTTTTTTTAGATAAGATTTCCAAGTTAAAATCGATTTTTTACATTTTCTTATGTTTATTAAATTGTATGGTGAAAGTACGGAATAGTTAACAAAGGACCTCTTCGGATTGGGACTAAAAGAAAATTGACGCAGTTTAGAAGGATTTCTCCTTCATTGATCGAGGAGAGAAAAGAATACTTCTACAGTTTAAGGAACCGGACCCCATGTTAAGAATTGGTATGTAAGGAGTAACGGTATTATTTCAGCACGGTGTGTAAGGCCTAGAAGGATGGTATCATGACAACAGATACTACACTACCCCACTGAATTTAGGACTGAAAATAGTACATTAGTCTGAATTTGGACTGAAAATAGTACATTAGTCTTATATAGTCTAGTAAACTGGATTGAGTATTAAAAGATAGTAATAGTAAAGGTTCGGCCTCAGACAGATACCAAATCTCAAATTAGTATTAGATGAAAAATCGGGCAGTTTATAAAGATTAAATAGAAGAAAAAAAATATTCAAACTGTTAAAAAAGTTCTTTATTGCCTCATATGAACAGCGTTTCGGTCAATGATACCTTTCTTGGGGTATAATATATAAAATATACTATACTCTGTATAAAACGATGATTTCAATGCTAATTACTGTTAACAACATCCATGCCAGTGGTGACCAACATGTAAGTAGCATCTATCAAAATGGTGACATGCACGTCCATATAAATATATTTATATAAACTCAATGTCTGTGTAGGATCTTTGTATGTTCACTATAAAAAAAGGTTAGAGAATCTACATAAAATCTAAAAGTGCATTCTTATGTAGAATTTATCGGAGAAGACAATGGAAATGTTCCTGAATCTCTAAGTGCACCATTAAGGACACAAAACCTTCTTAGAACTTCAAATATATCCTATTTTTATGAAATTTATATCATGTGTATAAAATTCTCCTATGAAGAAAAGGTAACTGGTCCCGAACTTCTATATTACACTCTATGTGCCGAATATCTACATGCCTCAACCGCTATGTGAACCATGGGAACAGGACCCGCTTGAACCTTCAAATACGTATATCCGATATTAATGAAATTTAAACCATATGTATAAGACACTAATTCAGAGAGTTTTTCAACATTTCAGCGTCTTCCTACTATATTATGGGGCAAAATGGGAGGAGGAGGAGGAGGAGGAGGAGGCAATAAAAAACAAAAAAAGTAATATGGTGATATGAGTATAGTGAAAAAATACATAGTAGTGATCCTCATCCAATCCCGAGCAACGTCGGATCTTTCTGCTAGTATATATACAACATAATTAGAAATTGATTTAATTTTCTCTAAAAAAATATATTTTTATAGAACGAAAATAAATAGTTTAAATTACAACCTACCTTTAGTGTAAAAAGAAATGTTAAACTTTTTATTATCTATATTTTTCATTTCTCTCAAAGTTTGAGATGCTTAATGAAAGCTGTTTCTGTTATACACATTTTCATTTATTCCCTAAGTTTTCTATTACTCTTCCAGGTATTGTTAGGGGTTAATACCCTCCATATATTAAAATATTGTTAGCCTAATATTTCCATTATAATGAAGTAAATGCATTTATAATAAACTAGAAGAATACATGCACCAAGATAGGGAAAATTAATTTTTAAAACACAATTTTGCACCACTGTAATGTACCCATATGAAGATTAAAATCAAGATCTAATACTCCTAAACCTTTTATCTAGAATCCTTATTCCAATTTTGATCAAAATCCATTACATGATTTTGATTCTAGAAAATGTCTTAAAAATTAAAGCTCAAGCTTAAGGGGTCTTAAGAAGAAAATGAAATTCAGGGAATCTTTCTTAATTGGTGTCTAATGACTATGGATCAAATTTAATGCAAATCTGAGATATTTGAATTTTCCAATGGGGGGTTGTTCCCATATTAAGTCCCTAAAACCCCCTTAAAATACTTCCAAGAAACTGAAATATAAGAATATTTATTAATCGATGTCTAATACTTACTGTTAAGATTTTCACAAAAGCAGAACTATTTGAATTTTCACGAAAAGCTTCCACTCCCTCTTTGCCCCCTTTGCTTAAAACTAAAAGTGACTCGTATTATCCACCATTACGCCTAGCAGCTGTGTTAAAAAATAATAATGATCGGTTCATTAGTTTGAGACTGAATCATGTACATACAAATATATAAATAAATATTTGTATACTTTTTATTTGCATAAGAGGAATAATTAATCATAATTTTCACATAGAATATGCAAGTAACTTTATAAATTTACACTGAATTATACCATCATCATCAGGATATTCGGTTTAACCTCTGTTTTACTTGTTGACATGTGTTGGACGGCTTTTAGAAACTGACTTCCAAACTCTCTCTGGTCAGCTCTTTATTTATCCCTCTTTCTTTCACGTCCATTCTTATCACTCTCTTCCATGCATTCCTTGGACTTCCCCTTGTGCATTGAACCTGCTATTTTAACTGTTCTACATGTACTAATCCAAGAACTCTCACCCATTCTTTCAACATGATCATGCCATCGAAGTCTCCTGTTTTGCACACATCTCCCTATATGTCTAGATTTAATCTTCCTATGAGGTCATCAGATCTAAATCTGTCTTTAAGACTCACATGACACATCCATCGTATCATTCTCATATCATTTCTCAGTTTGGAATAGTTACACTGAATTTGATTTACTTCCAAAACACGTTAAAATAGAGATCATTGTCAGATCACCAAAGTTAAGCAACGTTGTGTCTGGTTTTTTATTAGATGGAAATGTTGGATCTAATAAACAAGCACTCCATCTTCATGTGAGTTTGTACAAGCCATTCATCCTTTTTGTTGCTACAATAACAAGGGATACGCATGATACAATCTGTCAAAGCTTGCCACGTTTATCTATATTATCAATACAACAACACTATATCTTTTCACCTTAGAAAGTGGAGCCTTTCGGTCTCTATCAGACTCAACCTAAATAGTAAAAACCTGAATCAAGGGAGATCACTCTTCTCTCCAAAATGGTCCAAGAGAGATAACTCATAATCCACATGATCCACTATTTTTTTTTCACTTAAGCTTTGTTTGCACACAGAAATCGAGAGGACCCCTTTTTCTGGGGCAAACACTTGATTTCTTTGTGAGGTATATAGATATAAGAGTGTTTATTTAAGGCTCTTTCTTACCTCAAATCTTTATTTCACTGCACCACTTAACTATGTTATAGTGTATTTTACTTGTAGTCTTTGTTTGGTCTGACCGGATTCTAGGACCAGAATTCATCTGGTTTGGTTGAGTATCCAGCTTAGTATTCCTACTTGTAGTTGCATAACTTCTTCTTTCGTGTGAATCAGATGATTCTGGTGTTGGCTTTAGTTTCCCCGATGTTTTTCTAATTAGAAATCTTTCTGGAAAGACATCAGGTACTTACAGGAAGGACCACGAGAAGGTTGCCAACCTGCCTAAGTGAAAGTAGTATTGTGGAACCGACTGGATACGAACTTGGTACACCCAGGTCTTAAATCCGTGTCGATATCCACTTAACCACCGTCACCTCCCAGTTGCATAACAAAGAATGCACATCATTAACTTCCTTGTGTGTAACCATTCCGAGAGGGGGATTTTATTTGGACTTCATATATTTTGTTATTTTGAATATTTGGTCAGAGTTTACTTGTTGGGGAAATATCCTCATGTCAAAATGTCCTGACCACACCCTGTACAGAGAAATCAAAGATACTCGAGGATTGTATCTTCTAGGCATAAGTGTCAGATATGTCCTAAGATAGAGTACTGTTGCCACATCTGGGGACTTGACACTCAGGCAACTCTTTCTTGTCTTGACCATTACACACAACAGAGACGTTGTTAGTCTTTCTCTACTCTGCAGGGAAGCAGAGTCATGGCAATGTTCTTGTGAGAAGTTCTCGTAAATAAGCTTTGTTCAGAGAAATCTCTCTCCCTCTTACTCACTCTTTCTCCCTCTCTCACTCACTCTTCCTCCCTCTCTCACTCACTCTTCCTCCCTCTCTCACTCACTCTTCCTACCTCTCTCACTCACTCTTCCTCCCTCTCTCACTCACTCTTCCTCCCTCTCTCACTCACTCTTCCTCCCTCTCTCACTCACTCTTCCTCCCTCTCTCACTCACTCTTCCTCCCTCTCTCACTCACTCTTCCTCCCTCTCTCACTCACTCTTCCTCCCTCTCTCACTCACTCTTCCTCCCTCTCTCACTCACTCTTCCTCCCTCTCTCACTCTCTCTTCCTCCCTCTCTCTCTTCCTCCCTCTCTCTCTTTCTCCCTCTCTCTTTCTCCCTCTCTCTCTTTCTCCCTCTCTCACTCTCTCCCTCTCTCACTCACTCTTTTTCTCTCCCTCTCTCACTCACTCTCTTTCTCTCACTCTCTCACTCACTCTCTTTCTCCCTCTCTCACTCACTCACTCTCTTTCTGCCTCTCTCACTCACTCACTCTCTTTCTGCCTTCCTCTCTCACTCACTCTCTTTCTGCTTCCCTCTCTCACTCACTCTCTTTCTGCCTCCCTCTCTCTCACTCACTCTCTTTCTGCCTCCCTCTCTCTCACTCACTCTCTTTCTGCCTCCCTCTCTCTCACTCACTCTCTTTCTGCCTCCCTCTCTCACTCACTCTCTTTCTGCCTCCCTCTCTCACTCACTCTCTTTCTGCCTTCCTCTCTCACTCACTCTCTTTCTGCCTTCCTCTCTCACTCACTCTCTTTCTGCCTTCCTCTCTCACTCACTCTCTTTCTGCCCCCTCTCTCACTCACTCTCTTTCTGCCTCCCTTACTCACTCACTCTCTTTCTGCCTCCCTCTCTCACTCACTCTCTTTCTGCCTGCCTCCCTCTCACTCACTCTCCTTCTCCCTCCCTCTCTCACTCACTCTCTTTCTCCCTCCCTCTCTCACTCACTCTCTGCCTCCCTCTCTCACTCACCCTCTTTCTCCCTCCCTCTCTCACTCACCCTCTTTCTTCATCCCCTTCTCACTCACCCTCTTTCTGCATCCCTCTCTCACTCACCCTCTTTCTGCATCCCTCTCTCACTCACCCTCTTTCTGCATCCCTCTCTCACTCACCCTCTTTCTGCATCCCTCTCTCACTCACCCTCTTTCTGCATCCCTCTCTCACTCACCCTCTTTCTGCATCCCTCTCTCACTCACCCTCTTTCTGCATCCCTCTCTCACTCACCCTCTTTCTGCATCCCTCTCTCACTCACCCTCTTTCTGCATCCCTCTCTCTCACCCTCTTTCTGCATCCCTCTCACTCACCCTCTTTCTGCATCCCTCTCTCACTCACCCTCTTTCTGCATCCCTCTCTCACTCACCCTCTTTCTGCATCCCTCTCTCACTCACCCTCTTTCTGCATCCCTCTCTCACTCACCCTCTTTCTGCATCCCTCTCTCACTCACCCTCTTTCTGCATCCCTCTCTCACTCACCCTCTTTCTGCATCCCTCTCTCACTCACCCTCTTTCTGCATCCCTCTCTCACTCACCCTCTTTCTGCCTCCCTCTCTCACTCTTTCTGCCTCCCTCTCTCCCTCTCTCACTCTTTCTGCCTCCCTCTCTCACTCTTTCTGCCTCCCTCTCTCACTCTTTCTGCCTCCCTCTCTCACTCTTTCTGCCTCCCTCTCTCACTCTTTCTCCCTCTCTCTCTCACTCTTTCTCCCTCCCTCTCTCACTCTTTCTCCCTCCCTCTCTCACTCTTTCTCCCTCCCTCTCTCACTCTTTCTCCGTCCCTCTCTCACTCTTTCTCCCTCCCTCTGTCACTCTTTCTCCCTCCCTCTCCCACTCTCTCACTCTTTCTCCCCCCCTCTCTCACTCTTTCTCCCTCGCTCTCTCACTCTTTCTCCCTCGCTCTCTCACTCTTTCTCCCTCGCTCTCTCACTCTCTCTCCCTCGCTCTCTCCCTCGCTCTCCCTCCCTCTCTCACTCTTTCTCCCTCCCTCTCTCTCACTCTCTCTCACTCTCTCACTCTCTCTCGCTCTCTCACTCTCTCTCTCGCTCTCTCACTCTCTCCCTCGCTCTCCCTCACTCTCTCACTCTTTCTCCCTCACTCTCTCACTCTTTCTCCCTCACTCTCTCACTCTTTCTCCCTCACTCTCTCACTCTTTCTCCCCCTCTCTCTCCCATCCCTCTCCCCCCTCTCTCTTTCTTCCACTCTCACTCTTTCTCCCCCCCTCTCTCCCTCTCTCACTCTTTCTCTTTCCCTCTCTCCCTCTTTCACTCTTTCTCCTTTCCATCACCAACTCTTTCTCCTTTTCTCACTCTTTTCCCCTCACTCACTCACTCTTCCTCTTTCTTTCTCTTTCTTTCTCCTTTCTTTCTTTCTCCCTCTTTCTCTCTTTTTCCCTATCCTTTTTTCTCTTTTACTCTCTCTCTTTCTCTCTCTCAAATCCATCACTACTCATACATAGAAAGTGAATGGTTATTGGAAATTGATAATTTACTTACTCAATACATGGGCGGCATGGAGGATGTAATAATCAGTCATTCATTGAGTGCATTTTTCACAGTCTCTCCCCATTTGCAAATTAGAATCCACTACGATTACTTTCAACAACAAAAACGTGCATGGGTGTGAGGTTGGGTGGTCGGCAGGAACCTCTTTCAACGTCATCTTCCCTTTTGTCCTCAACCTTCACTCCAAACTGCCATATTCTCTTGAAATCATCCATCATTTTTCACACATCATCAGAAATTTGATACAGTGTGTGATTGCCTGACAGGATGATGTCACAGCCTATTCAGTTGTGGGTCCATACCTTTCCCAACAGTCTGGATGCAAAAATGACTACAAAAGACCGACAATGCTATCTGTTAGGATAATCTTTCCACTAAGACTGTTAAGTAAACTGGGATAATAGCTTCCAGATATGTATGAGTTCATACCTACTCCCTCCTAGTTTAAATAATAGTGTTTACTAGACTCGAGTTATCTTAAGGCAACTATCTATAAATGAAAGAGTATGATAAACCAGACTATCAAGCCTTGATAGAGAAACAAATCTATAGGAATTATGTGCATTCGTTGGTTTGTAACCTAGAGCTGATGATGAATGACACATGCATACATTTCGCAACAGTAGTTGTCCAACACATGCCAGTATGTAAAACAGACGTTAACCCGAATATAATGAGGATTATATTCGTTCATAAATGACCATAATAGATATAACTGGATTTGAACTCGGCATGCCAATTACATAGTTTGCAATGATATCCATTGTCCAAAGTATTATCTCCCTCTCCCCCGATGTGTTACATTATTCTTGATAAAAATATATAGATTTTTACTTAGCCTTTCAGTAGACTAGTAGTCTTACTAGCTAGGAAAACAAATCTCAGAAGTAAACCTTAGATTTAACACCAATCTTTAAATGTAGAGATAGCATCTTGACTTCATTAATAACTTCTTACTATGTAAACTGCCGTGGTATCACTACAGGCTTATACCACTAGAAGCTTATTTAAATGTTTTGGACTGTTATTCTTTTTGCGGTTGTTATATTCACGATGGTTTAGATGTTGTACTTATTGGCCTCATCTTGGTGTATATTATAGCTGAATCTTGTTCCGTACTATTAGAAGGTAGAAAGGAGCACATTGCGAACATTTAAGCACATCATTAAATGACCACTTATTTCCGAAGATGACAAAATTAAAATATATGTATGCTGCTACCAGATCAGGCTGTCTGAAGATACCGGCTTCCTGACCAAAAACTGCACCAAACATTAATGTTATTGTTTTTTTCTTTTTCTTTGCAAAACTCAATCATGTTCTACAAAGCAACCAAACCAAACCCTATGAATAAATACTTGAACTTAAAGCATAAAAACTTTTACCAAAATGACCGGATTCGGCATTAAATAACCCGAAAATGTTTGATATGCCATAAAACAAAACAACCAAATTAAAATATACGTGGGTTTGGATTCCTTATAAGGTTGTTGTGATGGGGGTGTTTAAGTGGTGAGACACAAAATAATGTAGAAATAAACAGATTAAACGATTTTTACAAGGTCAGCAAATTAAAATGATTTATTTAAAACATAATGCAATGGATGATTAGTAGAATTCATCTTGTATTTTTCATCCCATCATATTGTATCTCAAGGGCAATAATCCTGCTTCAAAATGTCTCTGGAAAAAGGAAAATAATGTCAAGATACAAAAAGCGTTATCTCCCTTTTAAACATAGAAATATGTTTAAATGGATTATTATTTCATCTAACAAATGTGTTAACTTTCACAGATGAAACAAGGGAAGCAATGAACTGGACGAGTAAAAATATAGCTGTTACAAGGGTGAGCTGTGAAGTGTTAAGATGTGAACTAACAATCTAGATTCTCTCTTGATATCTCCTACCTACAGACTTTAATCTAATATATAAAGTAGAGACGATTTTTCCCCTGTACCTTCTCGGAGAATAGGAAAATAACCACATGCATCACAGGCTACTAAACTCACCATTACATTACACTTATTCACTCGAGCGTGTTTTAGTACATTTGTTATTATTTTTTCCCAGCTAACACTAAATATTACATTTGGCCCGCCATCCATGACTCTCCAAAAAACCAACTTCATATAGGTGGTAGCAAAACATTTTCTCCCTAACAATTATGTACTGTCACTACACTCATCAGCACCGGGAACTAATAAACACAGTTTACTTTTCACAAAACAGTCCGTCCTTATTATTTGCCTGGTATTAATTTACTACATAATATAAAGCAATACGCAAAGACTTAATGACTGCTCCCGTTCACTCCGGTGATTTTCCGCGAATATCAGATTACGTTCTTTATCATTCTACCTATGACTTGGCCTATTTTCACATATATTTTTAAGTCGAAACTGTGGCGCAGTGGTTAAGAAGGCAGGTTCATGATCGACTGTTTCAGCGTTCGATCCCATTCTACGTGGCCACTTTTTTTTTCTTTTTTTTTTTTAATTTTTTAAATTTTTAAATTTTTTTTTTTTTAATTCAAAACATTCGTCAACACGGTGACTATAGGCCGTTTTTTTTTTCATTCGTCGTCATGCAGTAGGTAGTACTTTCTCCCGTGCAACGGGTTCCGCAAGTATTAAATATAATAAACACTATATATTCGTATACAACTGTTTTCATGCGTTTTGATAATTGATGAAGATATAACTATGAAAGTGCTTCTGCACTTATAAGCTAAACTATTTATTTCATTTCCCAGGGCAGATGGCTCTCCGTCACTGTTCCAATAGTTCAGATATATTGTATTTGCTAATTCGTTTAACTTTTTAATAGTAGAATTCAATTTAGATTATCTCTTAATCAAATGAATTAAATAAATAGTACAGGTCGAACCGACCATGACAAAAAGCTTACCTCAAGAAGAATGGAGTTGTTATATTGAGAACATTTTAACTGTTGGTACAGCAGTTAAAATGTTGCCTATATCGTAACTACAATGGGGAAAACGGTCTGATACCTATAAATAATGTAAATTGACAAAATCTAAATGTTTAAAAGTTAAATGTATATATGAGGTGTTAAGTGCAACGGGTTACTAGGAATGATTGACAATGGAGTCAGTAAGGTGTCCATGTGAGGGGAGATAACTCTTTAGCTTGATCATAAGGAAGATTTGAGATTAAAACATTTAGAGCCTGAATGTTAGCCTTAGCGTATGATCTGATATTAGACTCCTTGTTAGATAATTCAGCCAAGCTTTTCCAAGTAAAATAAATTGATATCCACTATATTTTAGTGAAACTCCCTGTCGTAGTCTCCTTCTTCATGAATACACCAAACTAATGAGAAACTTATCGAGCGGACAGGTTTACCAGTGACTTATGATAGACAGACAATGGCATTAAGAATCTATCAAATATTTTGTTTGTTTGTTGTTGTTTTTTTAAATAGAAAATCGCTCCAGACAAGGCACAAAGTCACTTGATGTAAGGAGCTAAAAAAAAATACTATTTCAATTTAAAAATCTACCCTACGATAAGTGTTAGATGAATAAATTCCGACCCAGAAAATAGTAATTATTTCCCCTTTGTCCGAAACATCGCTCATGGATTGTGAGGACTAAAGGACACATATCTTTGGTGTCTCTTTCTCCGGAGAGGAGTTAATTGAAAACAAGTCCCTATACCAAGATCAAATACAACTTTTCTCAAGTAAACTTTTACAAGAAATCCGATGGTGTTATTAATTTTGTACTAGGAATTTAAATCCATGCTTCACGTTTAATAACAAAAAAAAACGATGTTTTATTTTATAACTTGAAAATTATAGAAAACTAGCAGGGTTAATCGGCATTGCCCAGGTTAGTGGGAGAGTGTAAGATTACATGCAACAGTATAGTAATAACTAACGAGTAACTTTAATGGATATATTTATTTTGCCTCCTTTGCATGAATTAAACTAAATATAGTCCACATTACTCACCGTTATGTCTAGAAGATATGTTAAAAAAATCATAATATTCGGTTAATTAGTTTCAGTTCACCTCAGACATATACACATACCTAACTGTGTGTATGTGTGTGTATATATATATATATATATATATATATATATATATATATAATAACGAAGATATTTTTTTTATAAAATATTTAGAAAACCTTGCACAACGCAGATTATTTGTTTTTAAAAATAAATTATTTATTCATCTTAAAAACATTTTTTTTTATGAACTTGAGTACTTTCGGTAAATCTACCATCTTCAGAAGAATATTTCTTTTCCTTTTTTTTCTTTTTTCCTCTTGGTTGAGACATTCTCGTGACCAAGTAGAAATCCGTCTAGGTGTTATGACGAAGAGAGAAAAGTGTTGATATGGCTGTGTGTCACGTGGTCGGCGTGGAAAGGATACTTTGAAAACGTCATAACACCTAGACGGATTTCTACTTGGCCACGAGAATGTCTCAACCAAGAAGAAAAAAGTAAAAAAAAAAAGAAAAAGAAGAAATATTCTTCTGAAGATGGTAGATTTACCGAAAGTACTCAAGTTCATAAAAAAAATGTTTTTAAGATGAATAAATAATTTATTTTTAAAAACAAATAATCTGCGTTGTGTAAGGTTTTCTAAATATTTTATTAAAAAAATATCTTCGTTATTATTGCCACCCACCCAGCGCTTCAAATTGTGTGACTTTTCAAAATATATATATATATATATATATTGATAAAATAAAAAAAGTTTCGAAGCTGTGAAGAGGAATAGATTCATTTCTGGGCAATGCCGGGATACCTGTTATTATACCATGAATATTTTTTTGATTAATGAAGCTATCTAAAGAAATATAAAAGATTTAATTTTTAAGATTGATTAAAACCTCTTACCCTGTTCAGACAGTTACATTAACTAGTACAAATTATTGTACATTGCTTCTTGGTCGAGCTCTTTCTATTCTTGTGGATCATTGAATTGGTAATTATTCTGTTGCTGCTGCTTCCAAGATGGCAGTGGATGCTACGGAAGGAAGCTGACATTTTATTTTTTAATGTACTGTTGCCCTCCTAGTGTAGCAATGTTTTATTCTGGTAATAACTAGGTATTGACACAGCAGAGCCAAAAGCATTTGACGAAGAAGAGGATGCACGCAAAAATCTTCCGACTCCATGTTTTTCTAATCAAATTCCCATGTCTGGCACGAGCTCTACGAAATCTTGTTATAATGTATAAAAATATCTGATCAAAAGAGAGTATGAGTTATCAAATTTGCAACTACTTTTGCATAAAATATATGTGCGCATGTGTGTGCGGAGGGGGGGGGGGACTTGGAAATTCTTTTGCAAAAAAAAGTTATTAGATTTATGCATGCCGTTGGAGCCAGCCACTTGATCGCCTGAGATATCTAGACAATTGGAAAATCTCCGACACATCTATATTGAGTTCAAACCAATTTGGCCTCCTGAACCCCCCCTGTGCAATTTTCGAGAATATTATGACCTGCATTTCAATATTGGCTTCAACTCTTAAATAATGTGCAGTCCCTAAAAATGCCCAAAATTTATTAGCAGATGAATGGATTTTTTTTCCCCGATGTGGCTGGAAATAACATGGTTAATCTTGGTATAAGAGATTTGTGGGTCCCTGAGGAGGTCCTTAAAGTGATTTCTGCCTTTGTCGCTACCATTTTTGCCTTCTCCACTGACATACACATGAAAGTTTAGCTCAGTGTTTTAGCATTTTAACAAACTTAGAAATATGTAGTCCTAGATTTGATCAGGGCAAAAATCTTTGGAATACAAATGTTGGCATTTGGGAAAGAATCAAAACTGATTTTAGTGTAGATATTGCAAAAAAGATTAGTAATAATTCATGATTTATAAGATGACATGTATGTATATATATATAATATATATGTTAAATATATGTTTATTTGTATGTACAGAATTCATATCAAAACTAATTAACTGATCATTATGAATTTTGGAACGCAGATGCTAGGCGTAAGGGGTGCTAATGTGAGCTATATTTAGTTCTATTAAGTTTTATGCAAATTTCGTGAAAATTAAGATACCTCTGCTTTTTGTGAAATATTAAAAATAGGTATTAGACATTAATAAATATTCCCCATATTTCAGTTTCTTTGGAGTATTTTAAAGGACTTTTAGGGGGCATAACACGGGCACAACCTCTGATTTGAAAATTCAAATATTTCAGATTTTCCTTGAATTTGATCCATTAGTAACTAGAAACCAATTAAGCAAGATTCCCTGAATTTCTTAAATTATAGACATTTTCTAGAATCACAATCAGAATGGATTTTGATCAAAATTGAAATAAGGATTCTACACATAAGGTTTAGTAGCATTATATCTACTTATAATATAAGGAGGACATTCTCTGTCATGATGTTAGAATGCCACAATTTCTGTCAGTTCATCGAAGATATTTTTTGTAAACGTAAGAAATACATTAGGGCACATCTTAACCACTAAATAATAGATAAATAAACAATAAATAAATTTGACGCTGAGAGCGTGATTCGAACACGCAACCTTGATGTCTTCAGTCAAATTTGAAGACTTCTGCTATCACTCTAATAACTGAGCTAAACTGCCTAAAATAATTAAAGTTGTTCTGATTCAGATAGTTAACACTGAAGAAATGCTTTTTTTTTCAATTATGTAATTAAAATTTAAAAAAAAAATATATATTTCACCTAAAAAGGCAGGTCGCCACTGTAGACGTAAGGGGCTACTGAGAATAAGGATGGAAGTTTTGGGGGTCATCCTAAGTTGGGAGCTGTGCAGCGAGATATCTGTTTACATTAGTTTTAAACCTCTGCATGTCGGTATAGTCGGGGAAACAGGGAGCAGGGAGGGAGTTCCAGTGTCCGGCAGCACGAGGAAAGAACCTACTTGAGTAGAAGGCTCTCCGACATCTGGGGACCTCTATAGTGAATGGATGGGATCTAGCTGATTGTCAGGTTGTTCTAGTGTACTTGCGTCAAGGGGGCACTAGAGTAGCTAGTTCATTGGAGCACAATCCATTGAAGTATTTGTAAAACAAGCACAAGGATGCAATATAGCGGCGATGGGACAGGGGCTGGAGCTTGGTGGATAGTGAGGGACCTATTAAGTTAGCGACTCTTTTTTGGACCTCGTCTAAGAAGGAGACACTAGGGGATGGTGCACCAGCCCAGATGTGACAACAATACTCTATGTATGGGCTGATGGTGGTTTTGTAGAGATACAGGATACTGTCAGGTGTGAGAAGTTTACTAACACGGTAGAGGGAGCCCACTTTCTTTGCAGCAGCCTTGGCAATGTCTTCAATGTATTTGGCAATGTCTTCAATGTATTTGTTCCAATTCATGTTACCTGTGAATGTTAGGCCGAGTAGTTTATATGTTGAACTCTCAGGTAGGGTGTTATTTGCCATGGCAATCGGTGGGTGAAGAGGTTTCTTGCAGTTATTGAAGGAAAGGAACTTTGTCTTTGTGGCATTAAAAGTTACCAACTATTTCTGCCCTCAATCCACTACAGCCTAGAGGTCACTTTCTAAGGATTCAGCCATTGCCTGGGATATGTACATGTCCGTTGTGCCCACATGACGAGAGTAGAGCGTGGTGTGGTCAGCAAATATACCTATCTCAGACTCGATGTTATCAGGGACGTCGTTTATGAAAAGCAGAAACAATAAACGTCCAAGGATGGATCCCTGGGGTATACCAGCATTTATGTCATGTTGCTTAGATGAGCGGCCATTGAGAACAACCGGGATTCGTCCAGTAATTTTTTAAGTTTTTGGAATAAGTTGCCAAATCGGATTAAGAACAGCAATAACGTGGATCAGTTTAAGATGAGGTTGGATAAATTCAGAGAAAGTGGTAGGAGTGAGAAATTGAGGGGGCACTTTTGGAGTTGTCAAATGAAATATTTGACAGAATTTGATCTGGATATCGATACTGTACTAAGAGTTTAATTTTTAAAAAAAAGTTGAATTGAGAAGATAGTAAAAGGGGAGTTACCCAAGGAGGTATAACAAACAAATAATTATAATAAGTAATACCATATAAGTGAATTTTTAGGAAGATCCCCTTATATAATATGTGATATTCATTTTTTCTTTTTATTTTTCGGTTTTTAACGTTGCTATTAAGAAATTTGAGAAGAAATTCTAATTAGAAGTAAATAATATTTAAAAAATAAATTATACTTTTTTTTTGCAAATTCTGTTATTGTGAGATCTTGTTGTGCCGTGACGAGATTTAGAAAATGAACATTCGTCGTTCTGAATATTTACTACGAAACAACAACAACAACAAAAAATCCTCGTAGGAACACGTGTTTTACTTTTTTCGTCTCTTAATTTGCTCTTTTAAAAGTATAACCTAGACACACGCTTTGTTAAGCTTTGAGTGGTAGTGCGTAAAATCGTGGTAGACTATGAGTCACGAAGACAGAAGAAAAGACAAAAATAGAATATGGTAACAATAATACGTGCGTATTGCACAACTTTTATTCTCGGACTGAAGATACAATTTTGAAAGAACAAATTTGGCGCCTAATTTTCATGTCACGTTATACCTCTGCAGTGCAGTAATTATCATGTAGTGCGGTGATCAGGTCGATGGCCTTATCACCACTTGGTTGAGTAGAACTATATTCAGTTGACAATTCAACATACCCCCTTCAACTGATATATATTCGTAATGTTTTTTTTTGTTCTAACACCTTTCACATTCATAGGCCTTAAAACAATTTTGTTTTTGTTCACAATATAAACGTTTGTTTGTACATTTGTTGTGTCATCAATAGTTTTCAAAAGTTTTTTTTTTGTAATACCCTTTCACATTTATAGGCCTTAAAAACACATTTTTTTGTTTCTATTAACTATTAAAGAAAGCTTGTTTTTTTTTTGTTTTTTTTTTTGTTTTCAGAGTCCAATTAGTACGTGTCTGAATTTTTCATTTCTAAATCTATTTGCTGGTTTGGTAAATATATTGGCTATGTTTTCTTCACTTGCAACGTGAATTAACTCAAGCGTATTTTGTAATTCGTCTCTGATGAAATGAAATCTAATATCTATCTGTTTTGATCTTTGGTGATTTACAGGGTTTTTGACTAAGGTTATCGTGCTCTGATTATCGCAATATAATGAGAATGTATCGATTTTCTCGTTTAATAAATCTGTCATTAGTGTTTTTAGGTATTTTCGTTGTGGCTGCACTGATTGACATATATTCAACCTCGCAAGTAGATAACACGACTGTGGACTGTTTTCGTGTTTTCCACAAAATTAATGGCCCGTCGTCTGAGATTTTAAATCCATGTCCAGTTATGCTTCGTCTATCCTGTGAGTTTGCCCAATCTGCATCGCAAAAACCTATGATGTTTAAAGTACTTTTAGTGGGTTTGAATATTAATTGTTGATTGATTGATTGTGGCTTTTACATACCTTAGGGCGTGTTTAGCTAACAGCATGTGATTTTCGTATGGTTTATTCATATATTGTGATAGTTTTGTTACTATGAAACATAAGTCTGGCCTGGTGGCTGTCATTGCATATATTAAGCTTGACAATTTCTCTATATAGCTTTTCGTCTGCTAATTTCCTAGTTTTGTTACATAACTTGATATTATTTTCGCTAGGTGTGTATTTAGGTTTACAATCTTTCATTCCAAATCTTTCTAATAATTTTTGAAGATATCGTTTTTGATGCATGTATATTGTTTTGTTTTCATATGTAAATTCTATGCCTAAAAAATATTTGATTTCGTCTTGATCTGTCATTTAAAATTTTTCTTTTAGAAAAGTTTTCGTATTTATCATATTTTTGTTACATTTTGTCGCTATTAGTATGTCATCTACCCATACAATAATAATTGTATATTTGTCATTATATTGCGTATAAACACAAACGTCTGCCAATGATTGACTAAATCCGTTTTCTACTAGATGTGTGTGTAACAAATTATTCCAATTTCTACCACTTTGTCTTAAACCATATAGTGATTTATTTAATTTATACACTAATCTACCGGTTTTGTTTTTATTTTCTATTTCAAATCCTTTTGCCTGTTCCATGTAAAGTTCCAAATTTATTGGTGCGTTTAGATAGGCTGATTTTACGTTCAATAGATGCATTTTAGATCGTATTGTGCCGCGATTTGCATCAACATTCTTATTGAAGTTAATTTTGCTGTTGGTGAGAATGTTCCTTCGTAATCTACGTTTGGCTTTTGGGCATAACCTTTTGCCACTAGTCTTGCCTTAAATATCTCTCCCTGATTTTCATCGTGCTGGGATTAGGGGTTTATTCTGAGGTAATTCAGTTAATTCAAATGTTTTATTTTCTTTTAAAATGTCCATCTCCATTTTCATAGCCTTTTGCCAGTTTCTGAATTTATCGCTTCTTCATATGTACTTGGTACATTTCTTATGTGGTAACAATAATTTATCGTATATTTTATTGCGCCATTATTTTCGTCTTCCATATAGTAGTCATTAAGATATTTTGGGCGGGTTTTTGTTCTCCCAATATTTTCAGTTACTACTTCTGTTTCGGATTCAACTGTTTGAATATTTTCAGTTGTAGCACTTTCGTCTGTTTCTTTTATATTATCCTTAAATTTATCTGTAAATTTTACTATTCTGACATTTTTTATTTCACCGGTTTCGGGAAAATATATTAAGTAGGCTGAACTACCACTGTCATATCCTCCAAAAATTCCCTCCTTACTAAGGTCTTCCAATTTTCTTGTGTTTTGTACATATGCGTAACAAATGCTTCCAAATAAGGGCATATTTGATATATTTGGTTTATCGCCCGTAAAAGATTTGTATGGCGTTCTGTTAATACGTCTGTTGTAACATCGGTTACGAATATACGTTGAGGACATAACAGCGTATGATTACATATATTTTGGAAAGTTAGCATGTTTTAGCATGCACCTAGCCATTTCAAAAATTGTGCACCATGCTCTTTCGATCGTACCATTTTGGTGGGGGGAGTAGGGCGCCGATTTTTGATGATGTATCTTATTCTTAATTAGTAGCGATTCGAAGATTTTAGAAGTAAATTCCGTGCCTTGATCGCTCCTTACTGTTTTTATATTTCCATAGGGGGAAACGTCAGCTATAAATCTTTCGAAGGCTTCCACTGCGTCACTTTTACTTTTCAACATGTAAGTGACTATGAGACCGGAATAATCATCTATACACCCCAATACGTACTTAAAATCATCCTTTGCTATGGGGTCTATCGGTCCTGCTAGATCAATGTGTACTAGTTCAAGTATTTTTGTTGCTCGTTTGTCAGGTATTTTACTTTTGAATTGGGGCATATTTTTGCTTGTGGGTACACTTCACAATTAAATTGTTTTTTTGTCACTAATTTGTATACCAGAAACGGTTTTTTTCTAATTTAATTATATCGTCGATATTGCAATGTCCCATTATGCTATTCCATTTTTCTAGCGAATGTTTTATTTTCCTTGGAGAAGTTACATTAAGTAATATAGTTTACCTTTCTTATATAAATTAAATTTAGTTCCATTAGTATTTAATGTTGCAGAGTTAGGTTTAAATTCAACGTAAGCACCCTTTTCTGTCGCCGCTTGTACTGAAAAGATATTATTATTAAAAGAAGGTATATATAAAACGTTGTTTAAGATGTTATTATGTATCCTTCCATCCGTATCAGTCATTTTAATAGAAGCATTCCCCCTTTTTAGCGCCAAATTATTGTATCGGCTTCCATCAGCCAGCTCAACAATATGGTGGGAGGAATCAAATTCTTTATCGAAGTTAACGAACTTGGACTCGTCGTTTAAAATATGGGTTGTGGCCCCACAATCGACTAATAGATCAAGATATGAAGAGTCACTAGCGTTATTAACAGAAAAAATATAAGAAGTGTTCTTATCTGATACGTGTTTTATCGCATTCCCTTCAGTGTTTAAGTGTCTATCTTGCGTTTTACTGCAAAAATTTGTGTCCTGTGTTCGTGTTTTGCAGTTTTTGCACCAGCGTGCGGGTTTTCTACAATTTTCGGATTTATGTCCATATCGCCTGCATGATCCATTGAATTCGTTTTTGTTATATTTATTTGGTCAGGAAATGGTTGCTGGTTGGCTGTTATATTTCTTTTCTCTCACACTCATTACTGCGTATGCGCTTTCATCTTGGGTTTTTTCAGTTTATTCGAAGTTTCTTAGAGCGGTTTTAAAGTTCTGGAATGTCATAGGTGTATCTCTCTGCATTATTACCGTGGTGAATGTCTTATATCCACTCGGTAATCCCTTTATAATCATTGCGATCAGTAATCCATCGCTTATCGTTTCTCCGGCATTTTTTAGGAATGTGGCGTCATTTTCCGCTCTTATTACATAGTCTGTAATATTTTCATTTGGCTTGTTTTGCAACTATGTTAATTCCGTGTACAACGAAATTATTCTTGGCTTTCCACGTGACAGATAATGTTCTCTTAGGATATTTAATGCTTTTCTGCCATCGTTATTCACGTCTCGTATGATCAACGAAAGATTTCGGTCATCGAGGTATTGTACTAGTTCACCAAAAACTTTGGCGTTCTTGTTCTGATTTATTTCAGCTTCGCTCCCTGCTGTAATGGTGCTGTACAGTTTTTGAGTCCGCCTGTAGCCAAGGAACTTCACTTCCCATAATTCATACTTTCGCTCATCTCCCTGAAACATTAGTCTGTGGTTTGCATAACTGGGCACATAACCTGTTAAGCTTTGAGTGGTAGAGCGTAAAATCGTGATAGACTATGAGTCACAAAGACATAGAAGAAAAGACAAGAATAGAATGGGGTAACAATAACACGTGCGTATTGCACAACTTTTATTCTCGGACTGAAGATACAATTTTGAAAGAACAAATTTGGCACCTAATTTTCATGTCACGTGATACCTTTGCAGCGCAGTAATTATCACGTAGTGCGGTGATCAGGTCGATGGCCTTATCACCACTTGGTTGAGTGGAACTATATTTAGTTGACAATTTTACACGCTTAATAAGTAGTTTTGTTTTTAATTAGTATTCTATTTTTTTTTATTATCATTTAAAATATTCATATATATGTTATGACTCATCTTTCACGGAAAGAAGAAACGGTAAATTTTTACTATCTTACCCGGCGCAGTATACCCTCTAAATAAGTTGAAATTCCACATTTTTTTGTGTGATTACATTTAAACAGTCTAAAAAATATCCGCTAAGAAGGAATTAAAATTAAAAAAAAAATATGTAAGATTTTAGGGTGGGGATCACTGTCCTTTATTAATTTAACATAAAATGAGCACCTTACAATGAATGTCAACTAGTCCGATCCAGGCTATTTTTAGAACGTTGAGTGCCCTATGGGGGGGGGGGGGGTCAAATTACCCACACTATAGAACCGACCTTGTGTCATATTCAGGTTTTCCAGTTTGGAAGAAAGATAAATGGTTAATTCGTTGTTTCCCAGCCAAAATGGCAGACAATGAATCGTCGGACATTTTTCCGACCTCACAAATGAGTAAGTAAACCCATATAAATTATTTTGGACTAATTTAAAATTTACCTTAAATTCGAAAAATTAGTCCAAAACAATTTATTTTGGGTTTACTTACTCATTTGTGAGGTCGGAAATATATCAGAAAAATGCAACCGATTCATTGTCTGCCATTTTGGCTGGGAAACAACGAATTAACAAGTAAATACCGTCATGTTTAGAGCACAATCACCAAAGCTTTTGGTAAATTTATATTCTTGATCCCCCTCCCCTAAAAAAAATAAGATATTTTTTTCATTTATTGTATATCAAGAGCCAGGAAAAATATCTACGAAAAAGTTATCAATATATATATATATATATATATATATTTAGTACTTAAAAGGATTAAGTTTTTGTTTTAATCTGACATAACCACGGTTTCACATACTTTTACGATCGCCAGATGCCGTAATGCATGAATTTGAGGTCAAAATCAAACTTATAATTCTATGAATAGAAAAGTAGACATTAGGGCGATTGTGCAGTATAGTTAACAATAAAAAAAAGTGGTGAAAAAAGAAACAAATGACATAACTTTTACCAAACGTAAGAAAATTGGGCATTTTAACAAAAGCTAACAAAACCCAAACAGGTGAAAAAACAAAACAAATATGAAACATATTATGAAAGGCATGATAAGTTACTCTTTTACCTACTTGAATAAGTTTATTTGTGTTTTAATTTATTTTAAAACGTTTTTCTTTTCAAAACAAACCTAGTCTCTATTCTCTTTAGCTAGAATGAAAAACAAAATGACTAGCCATGATCCCTGCATGATGAGCCTTGATAATCGCTGAAAAATCGAAAAGTAAACAAAATACTGGTAGAAACACATCCAATAAATGTCACCAATCGTCGGAAAATGTAATGTTCTACCAGACTATCAGAACATATACTGCACTCTGATCTTAGTCAAAAGGCCAAGCTTTATAAAAGGGCCAATGAATCAATGTAACAAACCGCGAACCTGAGGTCTGCAATCTTAGTTGTTACTGACTGAGCTAACTGCCTGAACTTATAGAAGTCTTTTAAATTAACTCACTTAAACATTGTTTAGAACAAAAGACAAAACTTCACAAGACACCCCCACAAAGTTGATAAATTATTTTTCAGCATTGCCTCTGACAGTATATTGGCACTTTCTTTTTAATATTAATTCTTTTAGGGGTCACTAAGAACAAAATTAGTCAACGGTGGGCTCAACATTTGGAGCTGTTTTTTTCATCGACCTTTGGTCTAAAACTCTAACTAGAATACACTTGTGGACGAAAGCCGGTTTAGTAAATCAATGTAATTATACCTTTTCTCTAGTTTTTACCACTTTTCAATTTCAGCTCCCCCCTCCCCCCATCCATCCCAAAAAGTCGTCACAAATGTCTATATATATCCCTTGCCGTAATAAAATACATTTTCTTGGTCTTTGGGCTAGGATCAAAGTGTAGTATCTGTACATTAAACCTTATTTATAAAAAATAAAAATTTCAAACCAATTGAGGATATCTTAAGTAGGACGGTCCCTAGAGTAAATGCGGTATTGTGGTGACTGAGATGATTCTAGTTAAGAGTAGGATAGACGATCTTTTTCACGATGACTAACGACATCCAATTCCCCACACTTTTGATAGCTTTGTGCCTAATTTGTATGGAATGTAATATTTTATATTTTGTGCAAATATTTGAAAGTGTAGTATATGTTCTGTCCTCAATCTTTTTGTTAACTCTCCTATTTTGTCATCCATGCTCCCGGAAAACGGCGGGTACCCTGCTTGTTATAATATAGAATTTCTTGTTTATCTTTAAAAGTGATGACGAATTTTGATGCGCTTTTCCCAAGTTAACTGTTTAATTGCTTATCGTGCATTTTTTTTCCTGCGCGTTATTTGCAGAAAGAGGCAAGAAAAGAAAACACAAGTTTAACCCAATGAAAAACATGTGTCATTTGTTGATCAAATAAATTTAAAAACATGTACAATTTGCTTTCACTTTTAGAGAGCTACCCAGAAGAGGCTAGTCATTTGTTGTATGTAATTTGTTACATCATTCGGTGAAATCTGACTGGGTCAAATTGTCTTAGAAATGTGTGTCACTAGATAAAGTAATATACAACATGTTTATTAATGAAAAGAATCCTTAAATAATTGCACTAAGAAAAGTTGTTTCTGCTGTATATATATATATATATGTATATATATATATATATATAAATAAAGAGGATTTAATGAATTAGAACAGTCCAATTGTTCAAAGAATTAAAACATCAAGTCTAGTATGGCGTACGGTCGTTTCCAAAACATTCTGGAAATACTTTATTTTATTTTTTAATTAAAAAAAATTAGCAAAGCTACTCCAAAACGTACTTTATCAGCGCCTTTAGCACCACATCTTACAGAAATTAAAGGAAAAAAATAGCAAGTTCGTCGTAGAGAAACATCTATTGACAGGAGGGGACACAGAGACAAATATTAGAGAAAAGAATAAGTAACAAATATAAAATAAAAATATAAATATAAACTGATAATAATAAAACATTATAAACTTAAAAATTATAAGGATAAAATTAAAATAAGAACAAAAAATAAAGAATAGAATATAATATAAAATATAAAAAAATAATAATAGAATATATACAGGAAATATAAAATAAAAGGATAAGAAAAAAAAAATGAAATAAAAATAAAGTATCATGGAGTAAAATAAAATAAAATTAAATTAAGTATAATAATAGAAATATAAAGGAATATATATGTATATATATATATATAAAATATTTGTTATTATTTATTATCTATGTACGTATACGTTTCGTCCCTTTTCAATCAGGACTCATCAGCATAGAGATATGACTATTCACTACCAGTCGTACGATTCGAAACCCTGGATCACAAGTATTTTTCAACTCAAATCCAACGTCGTTAACCGCGCGGCCAATATTTGAATAGCCGATAAACAATGATAATTTAACACATTTAAAAGCGGCACGATATCCAGGCATTCTACTTCTATTAAAGAAGGAATGATGCATATAAAGCAAGTGACGTCATGCTGTGTTTGTACTACCATTTAGAGTGCTCTACTTATTTTACGAGGAGCGACAAATATAAAATATTTGTTATTGTTTATTATCTATGTACGTATACGTTTCGTCCCTTTTCAATCAGGACTCATCAGCATAGAAATATATATATATATATATAAATAATATATAAAAAAATTAATAAAATTATAATAAAAATAATAAAAATAAAAATAAAGAATGAAGTAGTTGACTAATAATATAGAATAAAGGTAAAATTTGAAATAATAAAGGTAAAAATAAAAATAAAGATAAAAAACAGAGGTACCAATAAGGAGATAATAAAAATTAGAAGTACAAAATGAAAATATAGGATAAATATAAAAGAAATAATTGTAATAATAGTATGAATAAATAAGAACTTAGAACTATAAATAAAAATAAGATAGAAGCATAAATAAGTTTAGAACACAAAGGTTGAATATTGTCAAAGCTCCTTTTCTAAAGGCTTTTTAAGAAAACCTCCTGCAAGGAGATAGGTAGGGGAGGAGGGAGAGCAGATGGGAAGGTATGGAAAACGGACATTTTTAGGGGGAGAAAAACACCGTATAAAAAATAATTATAGGAGAAAGGTCAAGGGTGACTAGGGAATAAGGGATGAAATAGAATAGGAGTATAGTTAGGACTATACTAACATATGTGAACAGACAAATGCATAAGTACAAGTGAGATATAAGTGAGGAATAATATGTTTCTTATAAATTCGACTGAGTACATGTGAGAATGAGTGAGAATATATATAGATATATAGATATATACATATAGATATATAGATATAGATATATAGATATAGATATATACATATAGATATATACATATAGATATATAGATATAGATATATAGATATATACATATAGATATATAGATATATACATATAGATACATAGATATAGATACATAGATATAGATATATAGATATACATAGATATAGATACATAGATATAGATATGTAGATATGTTTATAGATATATATATATTTATATATATATATATTTATATAGATATATATTTATATATATAGATATATTTATATATATAGATATATTTATATATATAGATATATATATATAGTATGTAGATATAGATATATTTATAGATATAGATATATTTATAGATATATATATATAGATATATTTATAGATATAGATATATTTATAGATATATATATATTTATATAGATATATTTATATATAGATATATTTATTTATAGATATATTTATAGATATATATATATTTATAGATTTAGATATATTTATAGATAGATATATTTGCCTGTAAATATGTACGATTTTTGTCACATTAATATTTCATGTATGTTAATTTAATTGTATTTATTGGTGATTGTAGCGTTTGTTGATTTTTGTTAACTACTATTTCGATTGTTTCACTGCTTAAGTGATAAAGATGCAACTTTATAGGACGTATTTTTCGTTAATATATATTATAAAATACACCGGTGGCCCTACACAGCATTTCAATTAAAATCAATAACTACACACTCAAAAATGTTTCCACTTAATTTTATAAAAACCGACAAAATCGCCAAATCAAACCCACTAGAATTTGTTAAGGTCAGTCCCCCCAGTTTATATTTGCATTCATGCAGTCTTACTTAATTACTTAAAACCCCTAGCTGGACATGATCACCCACCTTCATCTACTCACCTATCCAACCCAGGTGATTCTCTTCAAAGAACACTTAAAGATTCTTGTATTCTTTTTTTTCTGACTACAAGTTGAACTCTTCTCAGAGCAACTACCATTAAGCTTTTAATGTTTACATGCCACAGTCACAAATACGTCCTACCATAGTCGGGCAAATTAACGTCTTGCTATAGGCAGCAGCACGTGCATATCACATTTACCATAGCGCAAAATAAAAAACTTTTATCATCGCAAAGATTTCACCCTGAACAATATTTTTTCTTTTAAGTTTTATGTGAATTTCTAATGTTTGAATATATATAAAACTTTTGTATTGCTCATATCTAATTTTCGCATTCCCTTATTTATTGTGCATTTAAAGTGAGATTTTTTTGTTCTTTAATATTTTTGTTGACCCCAAATAATCTGCATTGCCACTGAAGCATAAGGAGCTACTGCGATGGGACCCAGATTTATAGTGGGGAACATAAGTAGGAGAGTTAGGCAGTATGATATTTATTCACATCACATTTAAATTTCTGCATTTTGGTACGGTCGTGGAAACTGGGAGCAAGGAAAGAATTCCAAGGGCAAGCGGTCCGAGGAAAGAAGTTATCACACAAAAAATCTTCCAGCATTTAGGGACCTTTACAGTGAAGGGATGGGATTTTGCTGCTAGTCGGTTGGTCGTGGGTATTTTTGTTGAAGGAGTAAAAGTAGTAAGTTCATAATAAATCTTTGCAAGGCTATACACCAAAACATTTCCATCAAACACTTGATTTTCAAAGATTTTCAATAAAATTTACTGTATAAAAGTGTAATAAAGTGATTTAGTGTTAAGAATGAAGGAATAAAACACGTTTTTAAAATTATCATAATTAACTATTTCAAAATAGCAGGCTATTTGGCGTTTCCCAGGAGAGAGTAGTAAGTAATTTATTTTTTATCAATAACAGATGATTTCCTACTGTTCTCACACACGAGGTAAAACTTACAACAAAAACCGAAATAACAGACAAATATGCGAGTAAAGTTATACAAAAAAAAGGTGTGAGATAAGTTTTACTTAAAAATATAAACTAATCTCCTATCTTCTAAATCTGTAAATAAAGCATCTGTGCCCATAGATTAATTTCTATTTTAGTCACAATAACATTAAGAACAAGGGAATATGTTGTTTTTGTATCTATTAAAATTGAAAAAAAAAATATTTCCTTTATTTTTATCATCAGGTATTAAGATTAAGCTTCCACTTCTTTGCTCGTAAAAATTGAATTTACACACATGATTATTATTTTCTTTGTTTATTATTATCAGTTATTATTAAGCCTTCCTTTTCTTTTTGCTCATGAAAATAAATTTGCATATGTGATAATTGAAGCAAGCCGGACATGCGTACGTTCACTTTCATTATATAAATAAGAAATGTCTATATTACATATTTTGCTCTGGTTTTCTAATATATAGAGACCACTTTCATTCCCGGGCGACACCGGGTATAATAATTGGACAAAGATTAGTCTATTTCTAATTAAAGAACCAACGTTTTTATCTGGAAAAAAAAAATGCTAAATAAAAGAGAAATTTTCAAATACAAAATAAAATGAAGTTAAATTACAGTTGAACATTTTTTTTTATTGGTTTGTAGTTACCGATCAGAGATGTTTTGCAACATTTTTTTTTTAATCTTCGCCTACACATCTTTGAAAACGACCTTCAAATTGTCATTGTTTCTGCGTTGGCACTGATGAAGAATGTGATTTTTACGTCTTTGTCCTAAATTCACTGAATGGATTTCAATCAGGTGATTTGACTCCATCACTGAATGAAGTACTTTTTTCCCCTTTGTTCTGAACTAACCATTTGTTGAGTGCACGTTGGATCGTTATCTTGGCGAATGATCCGATCTTCCTCAGACCCCCAATTGTGGCACTCAATGAACTTACAGAAGACTTTGATAAATTTAGGATTCCTTTATCACATGAAGTAAACTTGTATTCAGAACAGATGCTACCTCTCCATCCTAACCATTTGACCGAGGAGGGTGAGACTGCTGGAAGAAGGGAGCCCTCGGAATAGATTTTTCTTTTTTGTTACTAATTGGGTCACCACTTACCGAGGTCAAGTGCCACTCAGAGATAAAGTTTAATGAGACGGAAATGGTTGCCAGCCGAAAGATGAGGGACACTATGGGAGTACTAACATTCATCAATTGTATGAACTATGTTTGATCACTTATGTGGTGGAATAGAACAAGAATTTATTGACATTGGATTTGAAAACACCAAGTTGTAATTAGCAGGGAAACAGTTCCGCGGTAATGTGTTTCACAAACAGGAAGTCCTTGCAGAAGATTTCTACCCATTGCTAGAGGCCTTGTCAGTTACATTTTTATCTCCTTACCTAAAATATTGTTGGAAAAAAAAAATATTATTAAAAAGCGTTACTCCTCTTCAGTATTAATATTTCTAAAAAAATATTCCATTCTTTTTAAAATAGCTCTGTAAAATTTGAAAACTTGTATTTCCCATAAAACATAAATAAATTGAATAAATTAAAAAAAAAATACAAAACTTATTTCTCTCACATTTGAAGTAGTTTTAGAGAATGGAATAAAAGAATTAGCAACCGTTGAGATGTTTGTGTTTAAGGAAATCTCAAGTTTAGTGTGACAGTTATACACTAGAGAAAGTGCCTGATTGGTGTAATGAATATTGATGAAGACTGTTGAATCATATTTATTGTACTAAATTATACACTAACACTATTGGAAAAGGATTTAATCTGCAATTATTCCATTATAAGTAAAATAGCAAATTGTGACTTGAAAATCATTGGCCATGTATCCTCCACTCTATAATGAAGAGAAATGTGCATTTATTTATAAATATATATCCGTCCCATCACGCAAACGTCTGCTGGACGAAAAGAGAACATAAATCTATTTTCATAGCTGCTTACTTTTTTCATTTCTTTTCTGCTTTCTATACAAATTTATAGATTACTTTTTTTCTTTTTTTTTTTAAACTTCCCAGTTTGGGACGTATTCTTATTTTCTTATTTCTTTAAGTGAACTATGATTGTTTCCTTTGGATTTTATTTTTAACCGCTAACGTCTTTTAACTGTTTTTAATATCCAGCGTCATTTTTTAATGTCTAGCCACTCCCTACTGCTCAATAATCAAAGGAAGAAAATTAAATGAAATTAAAACAAACAATTTTAAAAAGCAAGGTCCAAGAATGGTGTTTTTTCTTTAGTTCATCAGAAATGACTTTTTCTACTCGTGATTGTTAAGTCCTATCCAATTGAAATAAGAAAAAAACATTAGAAATACTTACATTGTAAAACAAATAGCAAATAAGACAATCTACACCGTCTGAAATGAATTCGAAACGCAATCCTCCAATCTAAATAAAGTCAACAGAAATGATAATTTATAGACGAAAAATTACTGACATAATAATATTAGTGCGAACACTTGCAAAGACTAATTTTTTTCATTTCTGACTGAGGACGTACTTTAGTCAAATAATAGTATTTCAGCAATAACTAAAACACTGTTTGATTGGGTTTGAAACAGACAAACCAAATAAAATATAAGTAGAGGTTAACCTTGTTAATATCAGATGACAGATGCGTTTCTTCCATTGAATAAATATACAAGAGTTAGAGACTAGTTAAGACAAACATGCTTACAGCTCAAGGTGTGAAGTAGACTAGTGAATGTCTGTGGCTGTAGGTAATATAACATAGTTTCAAATGTTAGTATATTTCCTAAAGTCTCCACAGACATTCACTAGTCCACTTACTTCACACCTTGAGTTGGAAGCATGTCTGCCTTAAATAGTGTCCACTTCCTTTATATTCATGAAAGGGAAGTAACTCATTTCTCAACTCATATTAAGAATTTCTCTCTCTTATCAATTATGAAACATTCTTCACAAATGTTATTTGTTAATGAAAAAGAAAATGCATCCTTTGTTTTAAGAGACGATCGATACCTTCTGTAAAGGTGCCGGTACATGGAGTCTATAGTGAAGGCCCAAGAGTTTAGCCTACCCTATTTAATATAGTATTCATGAAAGTGATGCACTAGCCTTGACAGAACTGCACATCTGGGCTGGGGCATCATCCACTAGTCTCTCTCTCTCTCTCTCTTAGACAAGGTCAAAAAAAGAGTTGTCAACTTAATAGGTCCCTCACTATCCACCAAGCTCCAGCCCCTGTCACATCGCCGCAATATTGCTTCCTTGTGCCTGTTTTACAAATACTTCAATGGATTGTGCTCTGATAAGCTTGCTGCTTTAGTACCCCCACAACATAAATTCACTAGACCAACCTAACAATCTGCCAAATCCCATCCATTCACTTTGATGGTCCCCAGATACCGAAGAGCTTTTTACTCCAAAAGCTTCTTTTCTTGTGCTGCTGGATTTTGGAACTCCCCCCTGCTCCCTGTTTTCCTGACGGTACTGACATGCAGAAATTTAAAACTAATGTGAACAGACATCTCACTGCACAGCTCCAAATTTAGGTTGACCCCCCCCCCCCCCAAAAAAAAACTCTTTTTCTCAGTAGCCCCTTAGTTCACCCCAAACAAGGCAGGCCGCCATTGTAGATCTATGTTAATAAAAACAACAACAAAAACACTGAGCCTACAAGCTACGCCTGTAAAAACTACATCGCACTACTTCTATACGTCTGTTAACTGCTTTGTGTTATTTGACCTATAAATATAGTTATGGGAACTTAAAATTTGATGTCAATTATCATAATATAAAGGAGTCATGTTTTTTCTTATAAAGGGGTCCTTTTAACTCTGATTCCAATGAACTCTCAACACATAATCAAGCGGATTCTATAAATCTGAGAAAATTCTGATAATTTTAACATCTAATGGAGTTGTAACTTAACAAAATAAACACTAGTCTAAGCCCATAACTTTAGTTATGTAAGCCCTATTTTAACATAGTTAATAGCAGTCATTTTTGTTTATTGATTTGAATTACTTGTAGACTGACTGTTTGCACCTTTTATAGGGTTCCTCCCCCACTAGATATCTTTCTTATCTGTGCAAGCCCCCCCTCCCCCCCTCCAATAGAAGGTTTACTCGACAAAATTGAAAACTTTTCTGAGCTCATAAATTTTTATTTCACAAAGTTTTTACCAGAGCACTATTTTTTGGTATTTCTTTGGAGTAGGTAGAGTTAGACAAAAGGTCGGTTTTTAATGTGGGTGGAAATCCAGCTCCCCCAAAAAAGAGGCACTCTGGATTGGGACAAAAATAATAATTGCCTCAGTCTAGAAGGATTTCTCTGCCACTGATTGAGGACAGAACAGATACTACAGTGTGATATCAGTCTAAAAGCCCAAAATTCAGGATCTGATCCCTTACACTTATTTATGCTTTGAAGTATGTCTCATCATAATGAACCAAGCCTGAAATGGACATTCCAGCTAGTATTCATCATAGCCTCCGTTCAGTCTGGAGAGACAATGGATACCCCCTGTAAGGGTGGCTGCACGTGTAATTGTAAAGCAAGGGTTGCACAATCACCATTCACATCTCTGCTGAGTCGACACTGCCTGATTCCAGTAGCAAGAAGAAGTCCAGGACAACTGGAAACAAAGCAGAGATAAAGAGAGCACATAGAGCACCTGGTATTCCCAAATGGTCACCCATTTTAGTACTGACCAGGCTCAGCATCACTTAACTTTGGTGATCTAACGGAAACTTGTGTGTCAACATGATTATGCCGTATATAGCTAGTATATCTCTGCATATATATATATATATATATATATATATTCATGGTAAGTGCTCGGCTGAGCTTCAATTTCTGCCCCCCCCCCTGTAAAATATTCAAAGCAAAAATTCGTCTCGCTACAACCACCATAAAGAATTCTCCTCCCTTCATTTGTGTGCCTTAAACTAAACAGAACTTCCATGAACAAAATTTCTTCCCAAGAATTTCTCACCTGTTAAATATAATACCATAGGGTTGCTTCCCAGCTGACTACAACATGGTCGTTTTCAAGTCCAATATTAACAAATTCTTGTCGAGCCGTCCACTTTAATAATCATTTTTGATCAATCGTTTCTATTCCTCCAAAAGTGTTGGTCATTGCCAACCCATAATCTCATTAACCCTTATTCTGTAGTGGCCTTTAGGCCTTCATAAGTGGTGATATAATAGTAAAAAAAAGAAAGAAAAAATCAATATAAAAAGAAGACTTGCCACGTTCAACCACACTGAAGAGTTGTGACACAGCAAAACAACTGTCTGTGGATGGTTGCATCGTCCATTGTTTCTTTCTCGTCATCATTCATTCAAGTCTGTGTCGTATACTTTCTTTGAATCCTGTGCTGGCATTTGTTCTTCCTCGTCGGACTGTGTCGTCTCTGTGTG
Source organism: Sepiola atlantica (assembly GCA_963556195.1). Lineage (NCBI taxonomy): Eukaryota > Metazoa > Mollusca > Cephalopoda > Sepiida > Sepiolidae > Sepiola > Sepiola atlantica. The sequence continues at coordinate 152,095,300 of OY744521.1, read as the reverse complement.
CATAAGTTCTTTATTGACTTACAGTAAGATGAGTTAAGAGGAGACAGAGTTTGGAAATGGAGGTTTATTAAAAAATGAATAGTTGAATAATCACAAGTATCACTTACTTAATTATGTAGGAGAGAGGCAGACATCTTAACCTAGGTAACTACTAGGTAGATAGAGAGAGAGACAGACAGTAAGCGCCCATGGCCATCTGTGACCCTCAACAATTTTGTCATCCACGTCAACGTTCAAACTAGGTCTCTTTATAAATCTAACTGTTCTTTCTCGCTTTCGTCCCACATGACGTCATATCAGTGGGCCCCACTCTGCATATCGTTTTGCGCCTTTGCACCTTCTGACCACATCTGTCAAATCTTCCCCTGGTGTCGGATCACTCTAGAATACACCTGTGAACCCTCTCCAATTCACACACAGCAAGGTCATTTGTAATCGCACTCATTCACCTATATTCAACAGGATTACTATATATACTATTAAAATAGAGGACATTTCTAAAAGTAACTTGAAATAAGGTTACAGCACATGCAACTGCTTGATGGCAGTTGTCAGATCAATTGGCATTGGATTCCAATGATGAAGTGAAGAGTAATCTGAACAAATGATTAAAAACTTGGTCCAAAAGTTTCTTTGCTGAAAGAATGCAAAAACTTGTTTTCTGATGGGTAAAATGTGTTCTTCAATTTTAAGTTAGCACCTATTAATTCTAGTCTTATATAAATATAGATGTTGTCCGTGTATTTATATTGTTTACCTATTCATTTATTTGATTTTATTATCGTTTATGTTTGAATTCATGTTTTGAAACATGACCTTAATCATAAATCTCTGACGTCCAGCCAAAGCTATAATTATTTTGTTAAGGTAATGTTTTAAGCTCTATTTTATAAGAAAGTCCAAATAACTGAAGGTCTCAAAAGTTTCAGTTCCGATTTCCAATCATGGCAGCCACTTTATGAGTTGGGAATTTATTATGTAATAGTAATTCAATATTCTCCATTTCTCAAAGTAGTTAAGATCTCTTATATTTCGAAACGAGAACGATTCTGCAATGTATTCATTATGTTTAAAAAAAATTGTGACTGACGGACAGACAGACGAACAAAATCTTAATTTATATAAGATTTTATTGCAACATTCACTATAACCTATAAGAAAGCAAAAGCTTGCACTTTGAAATGTTAAAATAACTTTATAAGTTTTATTCGGACTACAATTTTTGCGTTGGATGTTATTCTCACAACGTTTCGATCAATGTAATCTCAAACCTTCTTCAGGTGTATCTTGTTAAACTTTCAAATCTCTATAGAATTTCGAACTGAACCCTTTTTTTTTTTAAATCCATGAGATTTTTCTTGTTCTGCCAGCCATGACCAGGTAGAAGTCTTAACTATTCCGTAATTGTATTCTTAGTATCGCCCATACTGATGATTGAACCCTCAACCTCCAGAAGAAGACTGTTACTTAGAACTGACTATTACTTAGCACTTTATATTTTGGTTTATGTGGTTATATATTAAGAATATGATTAATTCATGGTTGACAAAACGAGAATAATCTACCTCCGTGAGATTAAATAAAGAATTAGATGTGAAATTCTATACAGATTCCCTGAGTTCAAGAAGATGTACCTGAAAAAAGGTCAGAGTTTATATCGGGTGAAACATAAGAATAAGGTTCAAGATGATAACATCCAAATAATACATATTATCAATCTTCATCTCAAAACTTCCGAAACATAACTTTATAATAAAACCTTAAGAAAAGTTAAAGAGAAGCAACAGAAAATGCGTGATAAAGAAAGTTCCAAACTTTCAAGCTTGATGTTATTGTTCTCGAACGATGTTTCTTAGTATTAAATAATGATATATTTTATAAGCGGTTCAATGGAATATAATAAAAGAAACATTGAAATGTTTTCACTTGCTATTAACAAAAGAAATTGTACAAAATGGACCAAATCTATGTGACCCTCTTCAATGTGAATAGCAAAATAATAGTTGACCAACTTTGGATCGTCCAAATGCTACTCTTTTTGCAATCAAGAACAATTCTTTGAGTGTGGCTACTTGTGAAGGAGTTATTTACAAATAATTGATGTCAGGAAAATAGAAAGGTATTGATTGTTCTGCAGAAAACTTAACAGAATTGTCGTTGGGGAGATCTACAAGATAAAGGAATCTGATAGCTGATCCAATTAGTCATTCTGATGCAGGCCTGAATTCTAAAGAGATGTCTTCGCTAAAATATATAAAGAAATAATTACAGCCATTTTTGTTCAAGATGACGGCTCAATTGGCATTTGTACTCATCAATAAAATTGCTTTTGGATTCTCTCCTTGTACAGGACATTGTAAATGTGTCTAAGCGAATTGGGGTGTTATTTTTATTTTTTATTCTATCTTGTTGCACTTATGCATATACATGAGTAAACTTTTTGTACGTGGGATGATAAATGTACTATAAGATTTCTACTAGAAAATATTTGAACAGCGATTATATTGTTTTAATCAGGAAAAAGTAAGTTTGCAACTGACAAAATCTAAACTGAGCCTTCTTTTTGTTATATCCGCTTGCTCTGACGATGTTCAGCTGATTCCCAGCTAGAATTGAAACATGTCTGAAAATGTGTAGGCAGAAATATTTGATAATAGAAATTTATACTATACATATATATATATATATATGTTTTATTTATACAAACAGTTGGCGGCTATACATCATGACACGTTTCAATCATAGCTTTGACAAGCCAGATTTCCTCAAGCTGGGGGAAAAATATGACGGCAAAACCTCACTTGGCATAGATTACTGGCACCTGAAAACAAATTATAAAACACAAATAGTCAGGTGGAACATTATTAGAAAACTAGTATCTTTAGTTCCCTGAACACTCCTTGTTATCTTTCTAAATGAGAAACTCGAGATAATATAATTTAGCAACAGCGGCAAACTTAACAAAAAATCAGAAATTGCTATCAACTGTAGGCATAACAAGTCACATACTCTTAGTAAATTACACATATCACCCTGAATCTATTAAGATTTAGGGTGATATGTGTAATTTACTAAGAGCAAAACTAAATTAATATTTATTAGCAATAACCCTCAATTTAACTGATCCAGAATTTCAATCTTACTTACTAACATAAATGCTGTCCCAAGCCGTATCCCTTCTTTCTATATGTTATACATTCTATTGATTTTGGTAAACTGTTTTGAGTTTGTGTTTATGTATTTGTATATGTATCGGGTGTGCCAAGTTCGAATCCATAGTACCACTTTCACTTAGGAATGTTGGCAACCATCACGTGTTCCTTCCTGCAAGTATGCCAACAACAAAATAAAGCTGGTCAAAGAAAGTTGTACCATACTGATTCATACGAATTTACTTTATTATATTTTTGTATGTATATATATATATATATATATATATTGTAAAATCACCTAAATGACTGATATTATTTAATTTTAAAGCTAAATTGTAGAGTTGGTTACCTGCCGGTATGCATGATAAATGTGGTCCCTGTATTGATTTACTCCTCTCCAGGAGTTAGGCACAAGGCCAGTTTTTATCTTACTCCCACAAGTAAGATGTGACCCAAGGTCGGGTCGGGAAAGTGGGGTCTAAAAATTGCCTGGGCAGCCCCGTCGGCATTACCTGGTAGGGACGCCTCAGGCAGTAAGCAATAAACTTACTCCTCCCCAAAGAGGGAAGGCGAAGCCTGGGAGGGTGGACCTCCTAGAACTGCACAGGACAGACCCATAGATCGGCGTGAATCAAGCCCCGAAGGCCAAGACAATACCAGTCTATGGGGTGCAGTATCCATCGGAACAGATACTACAGTTTGATCTTAGCCAAAAGGCCAAGGTAGCCCTCATATATTCACACTTGTTTGGTTTATGACTTATCTTATCAAATATACCCTGTGAAACTCTGATTATACATCTAGATTTGTTACCCTCATATTGGTATTTTGAATTGATGGCCGAGTAAGTATTAAAGCATTTGAAACTGTATGTATGGGATTTTTTGTGTGGTGGGATATTAAGTAGTAAGAGTATATTTTACCTCTCATCTAAACTTTGTTGATTTACTTTTGTGATTTTGTGTAATACTTACTTGTCCATACCCATATACACTAATAAGAATTGCTTACTAACTTTCATTTTTAAGTTAATACACACTCATGAGCCTACCCTTCTAAAATGATTACTTATATGTGTAGTTTAATTTCACCATTATGTATCCTTGCTGTAATACTCACTATTATTTTGGAGTGTTTATTTCTAATATTATTATACTTTTTTATTTATTTAAATTTATAAGTTAATATTTTATCTGTAATTGTAAATTTGAGTTTTAAATTTTAGTTTATTTTAAATTTTAGTTTATTTTTTATTATTGTCTCTATCTTACTAATATGGTTTATTTTTATCATTTGTAGTATAATTATTTTTATTATCCTTTCATTAATTGTAATACTAATTATATAATTTCACTATTCTTATAATTCAGTTTCGGTTAAACGTATAAAATCATAATTTGTATATTAACTTACATAAAGAAAACAAAAAAAATCTAATCTTCCTAGCGTATAAAGTGTGTGTGAAATTATTGTGTGGTTGCATATATGACGAAAAAATGAAGTGTCACCAGACAAAACTGTATCCCCCCCCCCCCAATAACAGGATAGAGTTGGAAAAAATCCCCTCACATCTAAAAAAAATCATGTCTCCATGTCAACTGCTGAACTTCTTTTAAGATTAGTTTAAATCGTCTGATTAATTTGCGTTTACATATCCAGAAACAGCAATTGGAATTTAGCCATGTGACTCTTACGAATGTTAGATTTTTTCCATTTTAAATTATGAAATGCTAGAGAGCAGACACTTCTATATTTTTCCCCCGGTTTGAAGAAATTTGGCTTGTCAAACCTATAATTGAAACGTGTCATGATGTGTAGTCACCAAATGTTTGTATAAATAAAACTTTTATATAGATCTAGTTATTATGAGCACTATAATATAAAAATACATCATATATAATACATCATATTGCTTATTATTGATATACCTCTATCCAATGAAATGTTGGGCACTTTATTTGTTCATTTCGGTTCTGTGTCGATTTTAAGATTTTTTTTTCTTGTCTCTCTGTATAATATATATATATATATATATATATATATATATATATATATATATTAATGTTTGTATTACAGAAGATCAGAACACCGTCGGTTTCAAATCCTAACAAACAGGGCCTATAAACAGAAGCTGAAGAGACTCCGGTAAAGAGTCCTTTATACGTCCCCTTTTTAAGATTTTAAACCGACGGTACCGGTGTTGTTCTGAAATTTCTGTAATACAAACATTAATATATATATATGTATATATATATATGTATATATATAAAAAGAAGAAAAAAAAACTAAATCACTGTGTTGATTTCCAAACTATTTCACTTAAAGACATTTTATGCGTGCCTCATGTTGTCAATTTCCTTATATATATATATATATATATATACATATAGATATATATATCTCACGTATCAGATGAAGTTTGTTGAAAGAACCAATGAAGTGTTTAATTGTAGGTTATACAAGAGCTAATATCAATTATTTTATTTAAATACTATACATTACATCCTTAACAGCCACTATTGTATAGTATTTCAATAAAATAATTTATATATATATAAGGAAAAACTATACGATATATCATGAAATGAAAAGTCGCGGAGACAATTTATGGAAGCCAGAAATGAAACGTGCCTCAAAAGGGTGTTAAAGAATATAACATTACTAAATTTTATTTGAATTAATATAACTTGACTTACATCCCTTCCCACATCCTTGAGCCCCACCCCCAAAATTGAATATTATAAAATGTAAAAAATAATAATAAAAAGGTAATATGTTGTTATAGGTTTGGGGTAGAAAGTTTTTGTTCAATTGTAGGCAATGCCGAGTTTTCCTGTTGGAATAATTCTTTTCACACATTTTAGTTTGATCAAATTTTAAACTCGTATAGAAATGCGTTTTTAGATTTATAAGTAATTACGGAATCCTTTAAAGCCGGAACGGCTCAAATTCTTCAAGTTCAACGGGCGTTTCGTTGGAGCAAGTGTGCCCACAACAAATTAACTCAAAAGCAATTTTTTAAATAGAAGACAAAAAATAGAAAATAAAATCAACGTTTGAAATGCAAATACTAAAACATCATGGAGAGAGTGTAGTGTTAACTGTCTTAAGAGAAAGTCAATGAACGCCTGAATGTGTTCGAAATTGTTACACTGTAAATTAATAATATCGGTCACATGATCAACTATATAGGCGCTGTCCATGGAATGAATGCATGCTATTAAACAAAATACAATACAAACAGTATTGAAATCTATTAAGTGAAGCATAATTTAATCGACTAAAACAGTTTTTAAGAATTGGCACTGCTAAAATAATATTGGGGCAAGAGTATTTTTAGCGGTCCATTTATTCTAGAAGATGAAAAGAACATGTTAAGCATGACACCGTATCTGTCATCACTCTAAAATCAGCTCCACCGCCTAAATGTTAAGAAAACAATAGAACACATATATTCAGATTTACTATGTCTAAGAATATTATTATTGCAATTAAAAGATGCAAAACAATTTATATGTACTTCGTATTTACTTGCCTCCCCACGAGGGCAGACTTAGATACATGATCGGTTTTTAATGTAGGGGGAAAATCCAGCTCCCTAAAAATGCCCATTCTGGATTATGACAAAAATTAAAATTGTCTCGGTCTAGAAAGAGATTTCCTTCACTGACCGAGGAGAGAAAAGTCTAGCATCGGAATAAATATTACACTTTGCCTTATTTATTTGCATAAAATATAAAAAAAATTACATTCAAAACAAATTAGGCACATATAATACACTTTGCTCCTAGCCAAAAGGCCAAAGAAACGGAAAAATATATTTATATATTTACTTAAAACATTGCTGTTAATTAAATCAAAACATGTATTTTATATTTTCACAATATTATTAAAGAAATGTCGCAGACTATATAATGTTTTCCATTGATCTAACAAAGTTATCTTGTCGGGTTTTCAAAGTCGAGCCTGAATAGGAATGTATCTGACAAATCGATACTTAATTAGGACTAGACTTTTTTCTTTCCTTTTCCTTCCATTATGTTATTATTCCAGGAAGGTATGTTACGTTTCAAACTTGTCATATCTGAAAGCTCATAATCCTACCTTGTTAGCTGCTTGCTCCTGGACGCGCCTTTTCTGTGATTCTGCCAAACTGAGTGAACACCACCTGCAAATAAATTCTTTCATACCTTGAATAAGGACTAAGTCAAGACAAAACTGTTGGAAAACAAAGGAGACTTCTTCGACTAGATCTCTGTTCCAAGTCACTGACCAGTGGCATGTGAATAGGGGAAGACAGAGAAAAAGAAATCGATAATCACTGTTTAATCATCTCTTCAGCACAATTTTAAAACCACATGTTCACACTTTGAGTGCTTTCAACGAATGCTGACTTTTCTCATTCACTCTCTCTTTGAGCCATGTGACAGCACATCTGTTTCAATCAATTCGCACAGCCGAGTAAAAACTAACCTCGAGTTAACTAAGTTAACCCCGACTGAACTTTCATGTCCTGATTATGTTCAACTAAACACTTTATATACGAACGGGTCCACCCGCCCAATATTTAACAAGTACAACTAATAATAATATTTTTCTGAGGGTAATTCAAAACAAAAAAACTAATACATCCTAATTAGTATTTCTAATACGTTACCATTAGGAATGAATTTATTGACAGGCTGAGCATGGCACAAGGCAATGAAAGTTTGCACCTTTAGCACGGTCTCAAACCAACTTAGATAACGCTGCTTTCTCAACTAAACCATCATTATATTCGGCATTGAAAGGGGTCCTTGTCAATCAAATTTCTCCTCACCTCAGCCATCAGATTTATTATCAATAACAAGGGTCGTTTACGGCCCAGAGGGTTAGAAAGTAAAACTCACCTGCAGCTGACGGCTAGTGATTGCGACAGCGGGGTGTGTGTGGCAGGTGGATAAACAACCATGGGTGACTTTTTGTTCTTTCCCCTAATTCCTTTTGTTGAACTCTTGTTTCTCCGTGTTTGTCGTCATGCGAAGGAAGCGCCGTTATCACACAGACAAAACGTGTTTTGTGCAGCGCCGACAATTCGAGTGTTGTGGCTTTTGAAATGCAGTGATAAAATGATAACTGTTTTTATACAAAATATTAGGTCAACTTTTTTATCAAGTGTTTAATTTTCAGCTGCTATAGTACCTTTTCCTGAAGTCAAGATAATTATCTGCAGAGTATTAATGACCAACGCTTAATGCACCTGTTTATTACCTGTTCGACCAGGCAGCTGACCACATGCTTTTGAGGAGCTAAAGACAATGTGGGATCAAGATAATGGTCAGCCGCTGCTCCAAATGTTACTATGATCTCAATGATCTTGTGGCTCCGTACCAGGATAAGATTTCCCGAGCCATGATAGTTTCACATGAGAAATAAGTAATTTTTGTGCTTTCTAATTATTTTCAAGTAACAAAAGCTACAAAAAATATTTTATGTATTTATTACAAACAAATGAATATTGTAAGTAAATATAAATAGTTTGCGGTTTTTGAATGGATAAAATTTTGTCTTTAGATCGTTAATTTGAAAATGTGTTTTTGACATGGTCTTGATTGCTGCCAGATAAAGTGTTGTGCTAAACCTGTTCCTTTCAGCTGTTAGCATAATCAAGCTGTTAAAAAACACTTGGTACGAAAAATGAAACATTTATTTTTTAAAATTTAATCTAAAATTCAAAAGCTAGATACCCTATACAATTGTACTCTATAGAAAAATAATTATTTTAACAATTTGTGCATGCCAACCTTGTCTCTGAATTAAACCCTTGAAAGTAAAACCTTTTTCTCTTCCGAGAATCCCCTTTGTTAAAGAACCTTGAAGTTAAAGATGAAAAAAAATGAAGACAATCAAAAAAGCCATATTCTTATATATATATATATATATATATATATATATATATAATAACGAAACGAAGAAAGTGTTCCGACGTAATGGAAATTAAAAAAGAAAACCGCAAAATATTATTTATATATTCAAGATTTCGTTTTTATTATAAGACTTCCTGAGGATGATTTTGATTTTTCTTAAGCGGCCGCAGGTTCTGAGTTGGCTGCCAAAACATTTTGTACTTGTGTGATGTTTTCTTCATACAAATCATCTTGAGGAAGTCTTATATGAATACATACTAAACATTTTTGGTTTTCGTTTTCCAATTTCCATATATATATATATATATATATATATATATATTACTCTAGCTGGACCCATCGCCTTGCGTTGCCCGGGAGAAATATAAAAGAACGAATTAAAATTTGTAAACAGCCGACGGAACATAAATAGCTAACATCGGATAATTTTAATGTCGGTTTGGAATTGTGCAAAATCGAAGTACCTAAAAAACAGATTACTTCTGAATGGAACAAAAATAGAAATTGCCAGAGTGTAGAAGGATATCTCTTTCACTGATCGATTATGGAAAAGGGTACTTCTTTCGGGCCGAGATATTTGTTCGATCTGTAAGCTATACTTTCTTCCGTCATTGACAGTAAATCCTGAAAGAATGCGGAAATGTTTATTTATGTTGTTACTATAGAAAAAATAATAAACGTTTGTTGATTTTCGCCACATTAAGAACTTACGTTGTGTCTGATTCAGACCTCGTGGGGAGTAAAATGTGACTAAAAGTGGACCACGTGTTACAAAAGTACATTCTATTTTAGGCACGTAAGATAAATATATATTGTGTAATAAAAAAAAATCAAATCAATTTTAATCTGAATTGAGCAAATTAAGATGGTAATTAATTACTATTTTAGTCACGTAAATCCCAATTTCGTATGAAGCTAGAAATGCAAAACAAATTAAATGTGTTGGTCACTAAATACTGTTTGAAGCAAGTATGAGTGAAACTATGATTATTTGGCCATGTGTATAATCTATATATTAATACGATAGCGTGTGTGTTCGTGTGTCATGCTCCTAGAGAAATGCAATAAATAAACAACAAATAAATAGGATGGAGAGACTTGGAATCGAAACCGTACCATCTAGCTGAAAAGCGGCGACTATACCACTGACCTAAGTAAATGGAGTTGTTAAATAGATCAAAATTTACTTAATTAAACTATTAACTGACCCTGCTCTGTCGCTTCAGCATGGAAGGAGGAGGGCATTGTGGAAGGCGGAGGAGATGCGGAAACGCTTCCCAAATGGGCCGGTTTCAGGCTTACGATATTTATTTATTATTATTTTTTTTTAATATTTAAAATTTCTTCTTTTTCTTCTTATTATTTATATATTAATACGATAGAGTATGTGTTATTTATTTTGTGTGTCACGATCTGACACTCCTATTTAAGATTTGCCCCTGACAACGGGGGGGGGGAGGGTAGAGTGAGCGGAGGGAGGGTGCGAGTTAGAGGGGAGTCGCGACCGATGATGACTTCTGAAGAGACAGCTTTTGCCTCGGCAACCGAGTAATATAAATAAATATATATACTTCCATCTTGTCTCGCAAAATTTTGGTGAGTAAAATATGAGCATATTTCTAGACACCGGATAATATTATTAACAGTAAATTATACAGATTGATGTCGAAAACACTGTGGAATTTCCACAGGGTCCCGCTAGTTAAACTTATTAAAATGCCGAAAGAACGCAAATAGGTCACCTATGGAACCAAAATAGAAATTGCGCCAGTTTCCTAAAGATGTCTACTATATTGGCGTGTCTGAGTTTTAATTGCGGCGTTTTGTATTACTGCAAGTTTTGTAGAAGCTCTATTTGTTTTGTTTTGAGCTGTTTCGATTTTTGTCGACTTCCGAAAATGCTGAAGCATTTTTTTTTTCTTGAGTTTTGTTCGATAAGTAAACAGTTTGGTGCACTTTATTTTGAAGAATTTCTGATTATACAAACAAAAATAACAGCAAAAGTAGGAATATGTCTTTACAGGGATTTTCTCTTAAAAAAGGTAAAATATAATTTATTAAGAAGTGTACTTACTAAGGTTGGAAGCCCCATGCCTCGGCCGACACCCCAACAGATAACATACGTTATCTATCATTTTTTCCAATTTTATAACAAGTCTAAAATCTGCTAGTATAAAGTTGATCATTCTTCACTATTTTTTTTTTTTTTAATATTGAACAAAGTATAATGAACGCAATTAATAGTTAGTGCTACGGATTATGAATTTGACAAGTTGAGTTTACATCACATAATTTACCCCGAGCGGAAAATAACGGTACGTGTTCGATTAGCTGTATACACTAGGTTATTTGCAAAAGGTAGTGTATTTAACGACAGAGATATTGACAAGTCATAAAACTGACAGACGAAACTAATAAAATATTGTCTCTTGAATAAATGAATTCTTTCGATCTCCTTATTTCGGACCTTTGTAATCTCTGGTCTTCTTCATGTGATCATCTAAGAAATATCATGCTTTGATACTATTACTTTAAAACAAAATGGCGAAAGTAAATAATATTATAAAGCTTAAAAAAATATTTTTATGAAACCATTAACATTTTATACCACACAATGGTATTATCTGATTTTAGTTTTCATAGCAATAAAATACATTTTTCGGATTTTATATATTTTATGGAAAATTTTAGTAAGATTTATGAAATAACTTCTGTAAAATTACATAACCTGATTATAATGTAAATGTCTGCAGCAATTGTGTTCTTCTTAAAGAAATCATAATGGTAGAAGTTTTTATTATATTAATTCAACAATTAGATAATAGAATTAAACTAGTTTACATGCTGTTTTGTTCTTAGATATGTTTATGAAGATGCATAAATATTGATCAATTTTAATCATACAAAATGCATTTATGTAGGTAATCAGTATTCTCTTTATTTGTATTCAAATGTGAGAGAGAGAACTGTATTAACTGTATAGTTTGTTTTTATTTACATATGTCAGATTGTTGTCCTTATCTTTGTTGTTGTTATATTCACAACTTGTTAGCCAGTGTACTCTCCGGCTTCCTTTAGGTGCCTTTTGTCATAGTCCAGGGCATGACCTTAAAGTGCATCTAGAAGTAGTCCCAATTTGAGAGCTTTATGAAGTGTGCAGTTACCCCTTTATTAACACCATTTCCAGTTCTACTCTAGGATGAAGTGGTAGTACCTGCCATGCCCCAATCTACGAATTAAATAGAAATGAGTGTTTACTGACTATCTATTTACAAAATAAATACTTGCAAAATAAATTATTCTACAAACCAAGCGTATGCAAACCATATGTACACTTTCCGCATAAAATGACTCGACGACAGTCCATTTTTCGATCAACCAACCTTCGTAGAATTTTGAACTGAACCATTTTCTTTAATTCACTGGGGTGGACTGTTCCATGCCTTTTAGAACGAAAGCAGTCCCTATTTACTTGCCTCCCCACGAGGGTAGAGTTAGACACAAGGTCGGTTTTTAATGTGGGAAAAATCCCGCTCCTCAAAAAGAGGCACTCTAGATTGGGACAAACATTAAAATTGCCTCAGTCTAGAAGGATTTCTCCTTCACTGACCGAGGACAGAAAAGATGAGGTGCAGTATCAAAACAGTACACTTTCTCCGTCCGTTAAATAAATGGTCAGTTCAAAAATTTTCAGAATTACTGCTTTTTTTACTACCCAAGTTTTAGAAAATGGTATGTATTGGATTTAGCAGCCAAACTTTACAAATACTTGACATTATTTCTAAGATGTTATTAACATTTTTTGGACTACTATTCCCATCTTGGTTGTTATGTTCACAAGATTCCGGTTGCTGTACTCCCAGGCTTTCTTAAGATGCTTTTTATAATCGATAATATGCAGAACATTTTGAACCGAACCATTTCTATAATCAACTACATGCTGGCTACGACGTCCAAGGTGTTGTCAAAAACATATAAGACATTGTTTTGGTAAAAGGTGTTAAATCGCTATTTCTTAACCAAGATGAAGAGTTCCCACATGATTTGACAGACTGATCTGGGATCCTCTTTGAGCCATTTGATTTCTATATGAACACCAGATTGCTGATCAAAAGTTACAGTTCGGACAGACACACCCACATCATTACACTACAGAATGCCAAATACCCAGGAAAGAAAATCAACAATACTACTACTACTACTACTACTACTACCATTACTGCTACAAACCAAAGTTAGTACAAATGTACGCACGCACACACACATACGCACACACCTTAGAACTTTAACAAAACCAATACATTATCCTCAATCCATTTACAATAAAAAGTTAAATGTTTTAATTCGATGCATTTGTTGTTGTTTTCTTTTGACGTCAAAACAAAGGTGATTAGCTTTGTTAATGCCTTTCATCCATCCATTATCATGATCACATACACCTTAAGTGTTCCATCTGAATTAATGACGTGTGGAAATGAAAGCTTTTGTAAACAATTCTGATGCAAATACGTCAGCATAATGCTAGAATAAAAGTGTTCTGTCGTAAATCAGAGGATCAGAAATCCTTCTACGGCGAAGCAATTTTTATTTTTGTCCCAATCCAGAGTACCTCGTTTTGTAGAGCTGGATTTTCCCCAAATTAAAAACTGACTTTCTGTATAACCCTGCCCTCGAGTGGAATCAAGTAAATAGGAATTCAATCTCAAACTGAGGAATATTTTAACATGTATTTCGTATGATTATATATATATACTAGCTGGAAGACCTGACGTTGCTCAGGATTGAATGAGAATCACTATTATGTATTTTCCCCTATGCTCATAACACCATATACTTTCTTTGTTTCTACTACCCCCTTCCTCCGTTTCGCCTCCATAATATAGTATGAAAAAGCTAAAATGTTAAAAAACTTCTCTGAACTAGTTTCCTTTTTTAACTAATTCACCCCAAACCAGGCAAGTTGCAACTGTAGACGTAAGGGGCTACTAAGAATTGGGGTAAATGTTTAGGGGTCATCCTAAATTGGGAGCTGTGCAGTGAGATGTTTGTTCATATTAGTTTTAAATTTCTGCATGTCTGTACAGTCAATGAAACAGGGAGCAGGGAGGGAGTTCAAAACGCCGGCAGCTCGAAGAAAGAAGCTATTGGAGTGAAGGCTCTCTGGCATCTGGGGACTTCCACAGTGAATGAATGGGATTTAGCTGATTGTCGGGTTGGTTGATTGTATTTATGTTGAGGGGACACTAGAGCAGCATGTTTATCAGAGCACATTCCATTTAAGTACTTGTAAAACAAGCACAAGGATGCAACATTGCGGCGATGGGACAGGGGCTGGAACTTGGTGGATAGTGAGGGACCTATTAAGTTGGCAACTCTTTTTTGGACCTTGTCTACGAGAGAGAGACTAGTGGATAGTGCACCAGCCCAGATGTGACAACAATACTCCATGCATGGGCGGCGGGTGGCTTTGTAGAGATACAGGATACTGTCAGGTGTGAGATGTTTATCTTCGACAAGGCTCAGCGGTTACATTCAAGTCAGGGAATGTTTGACCCAGAACACACAAAGGAATGTTGCAGAAACAACGTTGTTCCCTTCTGTAGCAGCCATCACGCAGGTCCAGAAGGAAAGAGAGTGAGGGTTGCATTATGCAAATCAGGTGCGGCAAAGAAGGCTAAATAAAAGGCGGCGTTTTTTTGGGGTTGCATTATGCAAATCAGGTGCGGCAAAGAAGGCTAAATAAAAGGCGGTGTTTTTTTGGGTTGCATTATGCAAATCAGGTGCGGCAAAGAAGGCTAAATAAAAGGCGGTGTTTTTTTGGGTTGCATTATGCAAATTAGGTGCGGCAAAGAAGGCTAAATAAAAGGCGGTGTTTTTTGGGTCGACGGTAGTTGAGTAGAGAACGTCTCGAAGTTCATGCATTTGGATAATACGGTTAAAAGAAGGAAAAACGTATTGCCTGGAAGAAAAACGAACACAAGTCATTGTTTCAAGCTATCTCGGCTTTTGTGTGCTGTTTATTTGTGACATAATGGCGGATGATAAGTTCGACCTCAAACTCATCCTCGAGTTTGATGGATATACGTCTGTGGTGGATTGGGTTGAGAGAGTGGAGCTAACCTGTCGTTTATGTGGGGTCAAGCAGGTCGAGTTGGTCATTCTCCTTCGACTAACAGGAGGCGCTCTAAATGTTTACTAGCAGCTAAGCGAGAATGATAAGGCCAATGTTGAGCAGATGAAGGCTGCGCTCTACAACGCTTTTGTGATAGACCCCTGCACAGCATACAAACGTTTTACTACCCGGAAACTATTGGCAGACGAAACAGTTGATGTCTTCTTTGCTGCATTGAAAAAGCTGCCCGTTCTGTTTAGAGGACGGACTCGCATGCCAATGTAAATTTTTTCCGTTGTGGGCGAAGTGGTCACATTGCAAGGAATTGCATGGATAGAAGACTGGGGCTCATACGGTGCTTCAATTGTGGCGGGATGGGACACATGGCCTCAAGCTGTTCGGGAAACGAGTCAGGGGACAAAATGTCAGCGTTGCTCTGCTCCCCAGACAAGATGTAAACGAGGTGCAACCAATCATCAGAGTACATGTCAACCAAACGACTTGCTCAGCGCTTCTTGATTCAGGCTGCTCCCGTACTATAGTGAGTGCAAGGTTATACCGCAACTGGAGCAAGAGGAGCATTAAAATAACCACGATAAATGGCAAGACACAGGCATGCTGTGGAGTAGCATTGGTAAAGATTTGCACAGACTCTGGTGTATCCGCTGAGGTAAATGTCCTCGTTACATAGAAAGACATACTGGGCTTCGACCTACTGCTCGAATATGACGCTATTAAGGCACTGGGTGGTGTTCTCATTACACCAGCTGGGACTGTGAAATTCCCTAAGGCACCGGTGTGTGCCGCACTTTGTATTGATCGACCAGACTTCAAGGTGGAGTTTGATCAAATGGCAGTGGTACAACATAACAAATCAAAGGTGCGACCAGTCATGGACTACCGTGAGCTCAATCAATATATTGAGGCAAAACGGCTGATGTATGTGCAAGCAAATTACGGGAATGGCGCCAGGAAGGATCCAATGTATCATTGCTCAATCTGAAGAAGGCCTATCTGCAGGTGAGGGTCGACAAAACTTTATGGCCATTCCAGACGGTGGTATTTCGCGACAAGAGATACTGCCTAACCAGACTTGGTTTTGGGTTGAATGTGGCACCGCAGATCATGAAGACCATCGTTAGTGATGTGTTATTCCAGGAAGAGACCGTCGAAAAGGCAACATCGGCATACCTTGACGACATTTACATCAATGAAGATGTCAAGTCGGCAATGCACATCCGCGCAAAATTGTCAGAGTTTGGCCTAACGTGCAAAGACCCAGAGCGGCTTAGAGACGGAGCACGCGTACTTGGCCTCGAAGTCAAAGGGGAGGATGGCACCCTGCGATGGGGACGAGGAAATGTGATTTCCGGTATCCCTGAAGTTCTCACAAGAAGGACCATTTTTTCCTTGTGCGGAAAACTTGTGGGGCACCTGCCAGTGTCTGGTTGGCTGCATGTGGCAGTGGGTGTAATAAAACGCAGGGCGAATGCGGTAACATAAGGGTGGGATGATCAAACAAGCAATGCCCTCCTCACTCGAATGATTGCAGAAAGTGTTGAGAGAACGACGCACTAGGACCCGGCTCGAGGAGAGTGGTGTGTCAATGGAGAAGAAATGAATGTATTGGTTGATGCTAGTTCACTAGCATTGGGAGTCCTGTTGGAGAAAGATGAAGCCATGTTGGAGGATGCCTGTTGGTTGCGGCCTGCAAACACCGCCCAGCACATCAATCTTGCTGAGTTAGATGCTGTGATGAAGGTCGTTAACCTAGCACTACAGTGGAAAGCAAACAGGTTGCACTTGCATACTGACTCCCTTTGCATCTATCACTGGGTGTCCAACACGCTGACTGGGAAAGCAAGAATACGCACTAAGGCAGCAAGTGAGATGTTGATAAGATGAAGGTTAGACACTTTAAAGAGTCTGGTCTGTGAGTATGGCCTGGTAGTCAGCGTAACATTGGTCCCGTCATACTGCAACCTTGCTGACCAACTGACACGAGTGCCTCGCAAATGGTACGATGCAATAAAAGTGGGTGCCGAGCTTGTTCAGCAAACATGCACTGCTACAGTGAGCACGATGAGCAAGCAGCAGATAGAAAACATCCACAGACAGAGCGGACATCCAGGCGTAAAGAGGACTCTATATTTCGTGAGGCGCGTAAATTCAGCAGTAGCACAATCAGAAGTGAAACAAGTCATCAAGCACTGCGAGATGTGTCAGTCAATTGACCCAGCACCAGTGCAGTGGCGAAAAGGACGACTGGAAGCAAGTGACGCATGGCAAAAGGTGGGAATGGATATCACCCATTATAATGGCAACCACTTTCTTACTCTCATCGTCTGTGGACCAACCCGTTTTGCAGTTGGTGACCAATTGCACGCCAAGATTCGGCAAGCATTATTCGATAACTATTGTCCGTCTTTTATGAAAGGGGTGCACCGCATGAGATTTTGGCCGATAACGACCCAGCATTTTGTAGCCAGCGAGTAAGACAGTTTTTATTTGAATGGGGAGTTTAATTGCGGTTGTGATGCGCTTATGTACCATCAGGCAATGGCATCGCGGAAATAAGCCACCGCAGCATAAAGAGAATTGCTGCCAGGAAGAAGTGTTCTGTGGTGGAAGCAACATACTGGTACAATGTTATGCCGAAGGATGGCATGTCCCCGGTAACCGCACCCGCGAATGCCATCTACACGTACCAGACTCGGGTAAAAGGTATCGACATTGTGCAGTCACTTGACAATGAGGAGATGGACGGGCCATATGATGTGGGAGATCATGTCTGGGTGAGACCGCCAGGCTGTCGATGTACCACCAAATTAAATATGTGGACGAGTGACAGGCATGGTCAGTCAACAATCTGTCCTGGTTGATGGAATTCCACGTCACATACGCAATCTCCGCCCTGCTTTGGGGACGGACCATTCAACTACTGGGGAAAGTAATAGGTCGTCTGGCGATGAACTAGTAATGGGGAGCGCCAGTGACTCCTACGAGAATGAAGCTGCAAGTTCAGAATTAGAAACTATGTCAGTAGATTTAGAAGCGGAAACTTCATCGGACGATTCAGAAGCAGAAACTGAGATACATGTCTCACTTCGGAGAAGCTCACGAATCAAAAGGCCACCACCACCCTGCATCATGTGTGATAAAGAGATCAGGGAGGAGTGTAGCAGCCATAACGCAGGTCCAAAATGAAAGAGAGTGAGAGTTGCATTATGCAAATCAGGTGCGGCAAAGAAGGCTAAATAAAAGGCGGTGTTTTTTTGGGTCGACAATAGTTGAGTAGAGAACGTCTCGAAGTTCGCATGCATTTGGATAATACGGTTAAAAGAAGGAAAAACGTATTGCCTGGAAGAAAAAAGAAACACAAGTCACTGTTTACACCTTCACTCCATTGATTTTCGATTCTGCACTTGGCACATTTTTGCTTGCCACACGCAGAGGCAGAGACGACCAGAGGACGACGGATTCTGATGCTGATTCCTCATGGATTTTCACCAGAGCCCTTTTAGTTGGGTAGCTCTGACACTATTGTGTTGTCACTGCCTTTACCACAGTGGAGAAGGGTTGAACTTTAAGGGGATGTTTCTTCTGTTGAGTGTTATATGTTGTCGAAGAAATAAATTACAAAAAGTTTATACTGTTAGAAATGTCGCAAAGACTTATAAAGCAATTTAAATTTTCATATTTTTATGTTAATGGATAATCACTTATCAAGGGCAAAAGCCTCTCAAGGATAGAGGATAATTAGATTGTTAGTTGGATGTGAAACTATACTTAAAAACGGTCGATGGAAAGAGAAAAATTTGGTTACTCAAGAGGATGGCTCGACAATTATTTGTAGACATTGGACTTGAAGGCGACTGTATTGTAGTCTGCAAGGAAGCAGACCGCAGTAATATGTTTCAAAGATTCGAGGTTCTTTGAAAGAGACTGATCATGTAAATACTGTTTTGTTTTAGGCACACAGAGGAAGAAAAGAAAGTTTTTTGCAATGTTGGTAGAAAGTCGAGTTCTTGCTGTGAATGTTTTACAGAGGAGAGACAAAGAACGAAGCTCAGCTGAGCACTTACCAAGGAAATAGCGATAGAGTAGAGAAAGACTACCAGCTGGAATACTCGTCCCAGAATGTGTTCTAAACCTGCAATCCCCCACAGGTGTGCGTAAAATAGTAACTTAATTATAGAATGAATTATTGAAAATAGATATTATTTTTGCATTAAATGCTCCTATCCCGACGTGTGATTTGCTGTAAAACGGACAAACCAAACTAGAACAGGTTCTTAACAGCTTTAGACTGATTAATAAATGCAGGAGGGTCGGGGTCCAACTTCTACAATCAGAAATATACTGTTATAGTGAAAACTGTGCGATAATAGAACAAAAATTATGAGCTTAGAGGAAAGTTTCAATTTTGAGGAGTCCTGTTCTGATTTACTTACTTGACTTATTCTCCAGATACCTTCGTCACATGCTTGAGAACAAAATTCCGCTACATCACGGTCTTGGGCCAGTCTTTTAGCTATCAAGAATGGCATACTACTATCAAACCTTATCTGATCGACCCAACTTGATCAGAGGGTTGTAAATCAGCCAAATTTATTGGAATTTGCTGATTTAACATAGTTTTGTGTAATTTACAAGATTTTACTGTTTATATCACGACAGCTTTTCTATTACCATTTGCATTTAGGCAATCTCTGCTCGTCGGCTCGTGCAACTTCTGATTTCTGTTGGCATTTGGACAATCTTTGCCTGTCAACGCAAAGTATCTTAGATATTTCTTGTAGTATTATTTGAAATAAGAAATAAAACGAATTTAGTCATGACTTTCAGTCGTAAAGATTATATGGAATTCGCATATGGACCTAAAAAGATATTTGACAAAATAAATTCGCGATTATTTGGAGAATTAATAATTTGTTGATATATTTACTTTTAATTGTCTTTTTGTTTCGTAAACATTTACTATTAAAAAATTGGCATACCAAAGTGTGAACAAACATTTTTTTCTTCAAACTTAAGGATACATTTTCCTTTTTTTTTTTTTCCAAGTTTTACTAGTAATTTTTTTATTTTCAATATTCCCTCTTACGTCTGAAAAAAGGAGTTTTTTTACTTTTTACAAATATGTTTCCGAAACATGACTAGTGAAAAACAACAACAAAACGGTTCAGACTAATTTTACTTAATTCTGTTAATTCAGAATAGTTACGCCAATTAGAAAAACTTAAATAGAAACAAATTGTTTTCCCTAAAATTTGAAATAGTCTTTTTGTAATCCGATAATGAATTTAAAGCAATTTCTCTATAAATATTCACAGTTCATTGTTAACTCTCTGCTGCCTTCCCAATATGTTCCTTCTTAAAGCAGTTGCTTGCCTTATATGCAAATGAATGCCACTTATAAAAATCTATCATGAACACGTTTTTGTTTCCTTTGAAATTCGAGTGCCCTCCATACAAAACGGTCCACACGCTCCAAAGCTGGTAACTCTTCATTTTTTATTCCTTTTTTTTCTTAAATCACAAGTTCCATGATCATCAAAGATCATTTTACATCATATAATCCAATGCCCAAATCAGCACATTACATTATCTCTGCAGTCTGTGCCTTGCAACAGCCTCACCTTCATTGTCCTCATGTTCGCTGCTTACATCTCCATCATTTACATTAACCACATACCTTAAATCTGAAATGTGCATTCGGTGATTTCACCCAAACCTCTTCTCCTATTTGGATTGTGGCTGGCCCACGCTTATCGATTTCTGGGGATGTATCTTTTGGGTGCCTACATTCATAATTAAAAATTGATCTATGCGTCACTGTCTCCTCTCTCTGTCCGACCTTGGGTGCCATGTTGTAACAAAATGTGGCCTCTTCAGGTGATACCCTTTCTCTCTCAGCTATTGTTTTCACTGTCCTATGATGTCGCTCTACTATTCCTTTTCCCCTGGAACTATAGCCTGCCATGTAATATCTTATCTTCCATTTTTTAGCATCGTCTGGAGAAGTTCTGAGCGAAAAACGGTGCCATTGTCCATTATCACTTCCATTACTGGACTTCGTTAAAGCATCACATTCTTTAATTTCTCTGCAACCGCAGCTGCCGAATCCGTATTTAGCTCCCTACATACTGCTAGTCTGCCAGGTCCATAGTCAATCATTGACAAGTATACACCCCCAGTTTTACCAGGATTATGTATATTCAGGTAAATATCAATTGATTGACATCAGAACGCAATTCTTGACCACCTTCAGAACTTCCTCCAACTTTATAAGTGTATTGTCACAAATACAATGTTCTATCCACTCTCATGCCATGCAGCTCTTCCAGTTCTCCGGTTTCTAGACAGCATACCAGGACTTTCTCCTTCTCATGTAACCACTGATTTTTATTCAGGTTAGTGCATCTGCCTGGTTTCTCTTTGAAGACACCCACACTGTTTTTTTTGCAGTCCAAATTCGGATCTTAACTTTCCAAGAATTCCTAATCTTTTTTCCACAATCATCTTTCCAGAACCTTAGGTTGGTATTCTTCCGCTCGCCTCCACTGTAGAGTTTACCCAACTTAGTACTGTGGCTGAATCAGTCCTTATTTCGATTTCTCTCAATCCCCATTATATAGCTAAATTGCTGCCTTTCAGAGCATTAATGTGACTGCATCTTCCACCACCAAACAACCAATACTGCTTGCATCACACCACTCTTATTTTTGTTTCAGGTATGTACCAAGCTCCAGAAACATGGTCCTATTTTTCTACATCAGCTAGAAACTCCTGTATTACTTTGACAGTTTTGCCATCAACTCTGCCCTCCCACTCTACTCCACTTACTCTTCTTGTCGCATAACTGCATGCCAGTTGCAGCCATCAACAACTTGCAGAAAACAACTGCCGTTTACTCATATCTTCTGTCGTTGCCCCTTTTGAACATCAGCTCACCCATCTTTCCTTTCATCAGCTTAAGGCCCAGTGCCACTCCTCCGTCCAAGGATTCTAGCAGCTTTGCTGGTAGCCACAACTTTCTCTGTTGATACCTTTGTTACATCTACCATCATGTTATCAATGTCTGAATCAGTGGCCTCTTCTCTCTTACCTCCTTTCATTAACACAGTTTTTTAGAAAAGCTACCATAATATTTGGTGCAGCGTTAAATCCAAATCCTAACCGTTTGAAGCAGACCAGCTGGTACTGCCATAGTTTCTTTTGCTGTATGTAGCTGTTAGTAGGCAGACTTAAGGTCTACAATCGCAGTTCATCCTACCGACCGCCTCCATTTTCTCAACTTTTCATCACACACATCTATTATGTCACTTCTAGTATTTTATTTACCTCTTCTCAGGAGGTTAGACACAAGGTCAGGTGTAGGTTTTGATGAGTTTCTGTGGAACAAACTGGATTCGAACCAAACACACCCAGGTCCTCAGTCTGCATCATTAACCACTTAGCCACCATGCCATCCCTCTATGTCGCTTCCAGTATGACTCTCTATTAAACTGTTCAATTCCTGAAAGTCTAATATTGGCCTAACTTCACCTTTTGTGGCCTGGAACACTGCCATCAATGGCACACACCTTTTTCTTCACCCTTCCATGGTAAGAGAAGACCGTCCGCTATCCATCTTTGCACCCACTTCTCAAACTCTGAGTTTTTTCTCACGCTCCAGGGAATTCTTATAATACTTTACTCTCCCATTCATTTACATCTAACTGTCCATTTCTCTCCATCAAAATCTGCCTCAAAGTCTTTGTTTTCGATTTTGCAAATATTCAGCTGATGGGCAGCTATGGCACAGTGTATGCCTCCAAATTCACCTCAGTATTTTTTATAGTCTCACCTCCCATCTCATTGATTGCATTCATTCCAATTATGATGCCGATCCTGCCAATCATGTGATCCATTATAATCACACCCACTTCCATTCGTACTCAATATACATTTATTTCCACTTGTCGGGCTCCCTTACATTTTACGTCCCTTTCAACAACCGTTTTCATAATGTCACTCCTGTCACACCGACACACGGTTGGAATTGAGTAAAGTGGTGGTTCATCCGGTATCGACAAGTATCGTCATTACAGTATTATGCACTGCTACTTCTATCATTAAAAGAGGCCCATACTGCACCTTCGTTCTCTTGCCGGGGTAGCTACTGGTACAGAAACTCCTCCTTGCTCATTTTCCTGAGCCTGAGAACAATGCCTTGCAATGTGTCCAAATTTTCCACACTTATAGCTCTTTACTCTGACTCTCGGTGGCTCCGTGCGATCTTAAATTAAATGCGGTCTGGTGATTCCCTTTGAACTGCATTTCTCTGTGCACTCGCTGCCACCGTCCCAGTCTCTCGCATTCTTTTGCTAACTTAAAACCATGCAGTCGGTATCAGTTTGCTGACGTCCATTCTCTCTACATGAGGTAGCTGTTGCAGTGCCACAGATACGTCGTCTGGAAATCCTGTAATGAACGCAAGTTTGGCCTCTCCCTAGGTATCCTGATAGTCCATCCAATCTTTTGATCATATTGGCATAAACATCCACCGATTCTCCAGTCCACATGAATCGTTTCAGTTTTTCATACACTTCGAAAAGCCCTTTAGTGAATGCTGTCACTAATCTCATCTCAATCTGTTCCACATCTAACTGGTCTTCATTATTCATCTCAAGGTAGAGAGTTGGTGCATCTCAATGCAGAAAAAGTAGAATTAAAATAGCAAGGTCTTGCACCTTTTGTGGCGTTGCCACCAATTTCACTTTTTTCATCCACCCGAATGCATCAATTTCTCCACTAAAAGACGATATCACATCTTTGCTTAACCTTCAATTTCCCAACTCCATAATTTCCTCTTCGGGCCGAAATAGCAACTTCTCAATATTAATGTTCACTTGTTAACTCTCTGCTGTCACTAACCTCACTGTTGTCTTCTCAATACGTTCCTTCTTAAAGCTGTTGCTCTCCTCATATGCAAATGAATGTCACATATAAAAAATCTACCATGAACACGTTCATTTTTCATTTGAAATTCGAGTGTCCTCCATACAAAACGGTCCACACACTTCAAAGCTGGTAACTCTTCATTTTTTTATTCCATTTTTACTGTAGGCAACATTTATTCCTTTGTATCTAAAATCACATTTTTAGCACAATAATAAATCTGCATAACATAATGTCAGAACTGCATTTTGAATCTTGTTTTCTGCGAAAGTGGCAACGTATGGATGCTATCTTATGACTCACTTCCTAAGTGATGTGAGAGTTAGCTCCCTTACATGCATTTTCTGCATTACGTCGCCCCATTAAGGCACATATTATTTATTTATTTATTTATACGTACATAAACTTCTATGTACAGATAAATAAATAAAATTAGAACTGCCTTTATAGTGTTATTCTTATGCTAAGAAACATTCAATTTTAATTTCGATGGGCTGGTATGCTTTTTTTTCTTTACTAGTAATGTTTCAGAAATATCTTTGTAAAAAGTAAAAAAAAAGGATTTTTCTGACAGGGGAGAATATTAAAAAGAAATTATGGCCAATTATTTCATTCTTAATTTAAGTCGAACTGTGCTTAATATGTTTTAATCAGGAAAAAGTGAGTTTGAAAAGCCAGTTAATCCCAAATTAGCCTCTTTCACTTCGCTATATGTATATATTATTTTTGGTACTTTGTTACATTAGAACCCGCTCTAACTTAGACCATGCCCCTAACCCCCCACTTTGACCCTAACCCTAACGACGAGGTCAAAGTTAACACGAGTCCTAATGTACCAAAGCACCTATTTTTCTCTCACAACTACGGATTAAATAATATTACTGCTTGTGGTGATATTCCCTTTTATTTATAATGGACTATTCCACTTGTGTTATTCTCATTGTTTCCTTTTTTTATTACTTTCGATTGTTAAACATTTTCAAAAAGCATTTATTCAAAATTGAGTGTCAGATTTGAGTAATACAAAAACCGACATTATTTCCTTACCAACCAGTATTTCCTTACTTAAATTTGAAAAACAAATTGAATAAAATCTGAGTTAAGATGCATTTGAGATATTCAAGTAGAATGCCAAATTCCACTTAAACTTTTCTCTTCATTTGAAGCATCGGTGGTGAGTGACTGGATTTTGTTTGGCAGGTGATAAAAAGGTTAAGCAGCAAAGAAGAGCTTCATGAAAAGTAGGCTGAGTGATGGAAAATGAGCTGAGGGTCACAAGATGGCACTTATTGTCAGCTTTGTTGAAAAGGTCATGCAAAAAAAAAACTAATGCACGACCTTAACAATGCAGCTGAAGATTTAAAAAATTGCTATTAAAAACATGGAGAAGTTTAAGAAAGGCATTATATTAATTCAAGTAGAGAGTAGAAGGTAAATATTCATTCCAAATTGAAAACTGTAAAAAAAAAAAGAAGTTAAACGTTGATGCAATGTAATAAGATGTACTTTTATGTTATTACATACCTGTGTACACTCTCCGTTATAAATGACAGAAAAAATTATACTTCACCAGTGTTGGCACTAATATTCATATAAAATAAGGTCGGAATCAGTGACGTTATAAAACTAAGCGAGAAGGAAAGAAAAAACGTATGAATCGGTATAAATAAGAAAAAGGAAAGAAAATATTTTATTATGAAAATAAATTTGCTTTCTCAATTCTTCTAAATTATTTGAAATGGATTCGTCCAGGCAGTTTTCTTTACTCTCTAACTTTCCCGCAATGGGACGGATATATATATAAATATATTATATATATATATATATATATATATATATATATATATATATATTGCTCTTTGTTATAGAGTAGAGGGCTAGCAGGAATACCCGTACCAAGAAGGGCTCACAATACTGGGATACCATTGAATACTCTAATAAGTGTATTTTCAAATACTTAAAAGCAATCTAAAAATATCCTCATCACCACGTCCGTTTTGCATACTGCCATTTATTTGATGGTTTTTAGAAATTGACTTCCAAACTAACCAATCTCTGGGAAGGTCTTTATTTATCCCAAGTACATCCTTATCATTTTATCCCATGTTTTCCTTGGGCTTCGCCTGCCAACCGACTCTGCTACCTCAACTGTTCTACATCTACTAACCCAAGAACTCTCATCTATTCTCTCAATATGACCATACCAACGAGGTCTCCTATTCTATACACATCTCCATACATTGTCCAGATTTAATCTTCTTCAGAGGTCATCAGATCTAAGCCTGTCTAAGACTCATATTCCACATGCATTGTATTATTCTCATACTATTTCTCCATGCAACGCATGTCCTCAACTCTCACTGGACAAATTTCACTTCCATACATCATCACACTGCATGCACTTGCCTGATAGACTCAATGTCTTCAACAAAACATGAATATTTTTAAATGATAATTACAAACAGAATATCATCACACATGTTGAATGAATAGGAAGAAAACCGAGCAGGAAGTTCTTCATTTGAAAATAATGGTTTAAAGAGAATGGAACTTTTAGAAAAAGATTTTGAAGATTATAAATCTCAGAAATAAAAGAATAGAAATTAAACAAAGAAAAATTGCCCACAAAATCTTTTGCAAAGAATTGTTTCCTTTTAATGGTTCTGATTAACTCTAACCTTGTTTCTCTTTTCTAAATAAATCTGAATTTAAAATAAAGCAACACACAATTAGGAGAATAGTTTCTCCTGTAGTTTTGAATCAAATATTATTTCTGATGTTTCTATTGGATTAAGATTAAATCATTTTTAAGAAAATCAAACATTGGACATATTAAAAGTGATGTCCAAAAGTTCTTCATCTTTTGACCTCAATATTAGAAAATATGGCTTCGAATTGATTGGATTGAAAGCTTTCTCCCCAATGTCTACTCACAAATAAATGGCAGCATGAAATAGAAACAAAAAATAATAAAGTTTTTCTTTGCCTTTTTCTTACATACATATGAATAAATCAATTTGAGCAATAGGGTTGAACATAAAAAAAAACTGACTGCAGTTATGCTATTCAAAAGATGTTATCAATATCAAAATTAAAAATACGAAAATACCACAGACTTTAAGAAACAAATCATGATATATATTCAAAGAAAATTAAAAGGGAACAATCACGTAAACAAACTCCATGAAAGCCAACCTATGAGATATCCGAGATCAATTTCCCTATTCATAACATTTGAAATTTCATTGAACTTCTAACGTATCAAGACAAAATAAGATATACTCCTTAATTTAGTTTTAGTATAAACAAGGCACTCTGCAACCCAGGTCCAAATCTGACGCCCACACCTTACTCTTAAGGACTTAAGTTTTCCTAACTCCCTTTGTCTATCAGTACCTTGATAAGTACTACCATTGAATAGTAAAAACAAAAAAGAGTAGCACCATCAACTGTAGTTAATTGTCAGAGATACTTCTATAAAGTGTAGCATTTGCAAATTTTGCGGATCGAAACACTTTGACATTGTCCACCTTTTTGTCATTATATCTTTAGTAGAACACTAAAACCCTGGGTGACACTTAAACCCACCCAATAAACCATGTCAGGTAGCTCTGAATTAAAAACCTGTGTTCAATATTAACAGATATTTTAAGAGATTAAGACGTAAAGAGCACCCTAAGTGGGGAGTTCAGTAGTTTGTTTATACTACGTTTAAATTTCTGCATGTTGGTAGAGTCAGGAAAACGGAGCAGGGAGGAAATTCCAAATGCTACGAGTTCGAGAAAATAAGCTATTAGAGTAGAAAGCCTTCCGACATCTGGGAACCCTTACAGTAAAGGGGTGGGATTTTGCTGATTGTAGGTCGGAGGTATTTATGCCGAGGGGCTACCAGTGCAATAAGGTCGTCAGAGCAGATTCTATGGAAGTATTTGTAAAAAAAAAACACAGGGACAGAACATTGCAGCGATGGGACAGGAGCTGGAGCTTGGTAGATAGTGTGGGACCTATTAGATTAGAGGCTTTTTTTAACCGTCTAAGAGGGAAAGTCTAGTGGTTGGTGCATCAGCCCAGATATGACAACAATACTTCATGCATGGGCGGATGGTGGTTTTGTAGAGATATAGGATACTAGCAGATGAGATAAGTTTTCTAGCACGGTAAAGGGAGTCCACCTTCTTTGAAGCAGTCTTGGCAATGTCTTGTATGTATTTGTTTCAATTCATGTTACCTGATAATGTTAGGCCGAGGAGTTTGAATGATGGATTCTCAGATAGGGTGCTATTAGCCATAGCAATCGGTGCTTAAAGAGGTTTCTTATAGTTGTTGAAGGAAAGGAGCTTTGTCTTAGTAGCATTACAGGTTACCATCCATTTATGTCCTCATTCTTCTACAGACTATAGGTCACTTTCTAAGGATTCAGCCATTGCCTTGGATATGTGTGTGTGTTCCTTTTCCCCCCCCCCCCCACATGATGAGAATAGAGTGTAGTAGTAAATATACCAACCTCAGATACAATTGCATCAGTGAGGTCGTTTATGAAATAATAACGATACAAGCACCAACCCCGTAGGCACACCCACACTAATGTCATGTTCTTTAAATGTATGGCCATCGAGGACAACTTGGATCTTTCTTTTGACTCAGAAGGATCTTGTCATATTAAATATTTGTCCAGTAATACTGTAAGACATAATTTTCATGAAGACTATCATGTAAGACCTTGTCAAAGGCTTTCGATATATCAAGAGCTACTGCCCTAGCTTCACCAACAGTGTCAAGTGTATGGTATATGCATTTAGAGATGACAATTAGGATATCGGCAGTAAAACAGGCTTTCCTAAATCCATACAGATGGTCAGAAAGAACTTTAGCATTAATGAGGTGGTTGACTATCGCTAAATTTATTAGTGATTCAAAGATTTTTGATTTTAAGACAAGCCTTTGCTAGGGTTTAACTAGCAAGCCAAGAAATAAATCTGACCAGTATCTGGCGACTATCTGGGGACCATAGCCACTCCATCTGATTGGCAGCCAACAGCAAGCTACAGCCTCTACTTTTCCTCCGGGAACTCTGGCGACAGATGGAATGACACACTGGTTAGAGTATTATATAATGTTGTATCACCATGGATAAGTCTTTACAAAACGCATTACATGCTAGGGAGTAACCTATAAGAAGTGACCCTGCCCGTCCACCATGACATATGTGCAAGGGCGGTGTTGGCCAAGGAGCTAGACCCTTTATTACGTTTCACAACCCTGAAGTTCCGCACACTCACCAGATGGTCCTGCAAATTAGCCGCTGCCCTTAAAGAACGACTCATCAGTGTGTACGGTGCAGGGAACACACTGAAACAGGTCCAGAGCTTGAGGAAATTAGTGACAGTTAAAAACTCCTGTACAAGAACAGAAAGCGGAGTTGGCATTATGGTGTCTGAAAAATATCCTGATGTGATCCCTGAAGAGCACCGGTACCACAACCGAATAATGAAGATCGTCCTTGTAACCAACCGATGCACAATTCACTTCTTCTCAGCATACACACCAAAGACTGGCTTGTCCTATGCGAGTCGAAGAAGCTTTCTGGGCATTATTTGATGAGCAAATCTCAGATGTGCCACAGAACTCCACACTGGTGGAGATCTAAACGACCACATCGATACTGTTGTGAATGAACATCGTGCAACAATGATGGCACACTTATTCACGATTTTGCTATTCCACACGATCTTGTGATTGTTGATACCTGGTTTGCACCTTGCGCTGAGCTGCCAGGCCAGTCTTGTCTAGCTCAATACGTCCCTGAACGTGTAAAGTAGTAGCAATAGAGGGAGAAAGAATGTAACATCGTCAGAAGAATCACACTACCCCCGGTCACCTATGTTATGGACATGTGGAGAGAGGCCGCAGTCTTCAAAGAAGTGAAAAATGTGACACTGTCAGAAGAATCATGCTAACCCCAGTTACCAATGTTGTCTCCAAAGAAGCGATAAATGTGACATCGCTGATAGAATCATGCTAACCCCAGTTACCAATGTTGTCTCCAAAGAAGCGATAAATGTGACATCGCTGATAGAATCACGCTAACCCCAGTTACCAATGTTGTCTCCAAAGAAGCGATAAATGTGACATCGCTGATAGAATCACGCTAACCCCAGTTACCAATGTTGTCTCCAAAGAAGCGATAAATGTGACATCGCTGATAGAATCATGCTAACCCCAGTTACCAATGTTGTCTCCAAAGAAGCGATAAATGTGACATCGCTGATAGAATCACGCTAACCCCAGTTACCAATGTTGTCTCCAAAGAAGCAATAAATGTGACATCGTTGGAAGAATCACGCTAAGCCGGTCACCATTGTTGAGGACATGTAGAGAGAGGCAGCAGTCTTCAAAAAAGCGACAAATGTGACATCGTCGGAAGAATCATGCTACCCCCGGTCACCAATGTTAAGAACATGTGGAGAGAGGCAGCAGTCTCCAAAGGAGCGATACTGGTGAAAATGTCGACTTTAAAAGAGAAAGTGCAAATCAAGAAGAAATTGCTACCACAATTTTATCGCGACTTGGTGACTGTCTAAAGTCTAAGATCTGTAGGACTGTTGTGACACCCGTTGCTTTCTACAGCTCAGAGTGCTTACCAACAATGAGGAAGACAAAGCAAAGATTCGCCATTATAGAAACCAAAATGCTCTGCTGAATGTCTGGAATTACACGGCTCGTCCACATGAAGACATACAAAGGCGCTATGACATCGCACCGATCGAGGGCAACATGAGAGAATGGCAGCTCAGATGGTTTAGACATGTGCTAAGGACCAACAACGATACCATCTTAAACCTAATTTTGAATTAGAAGTTGCTGGGAAGCGAGTGAGAGGAGGGCCGGTGATGAGAAAGGCAGACGCTCTGCACAAATATCTTTGTAAAACTGGTCTTCGCATGAAATATGCCTGTGATCGTTCCAAGTGGAGACAAAAATCCATTATTGCGGATCCTGCTGTAGCTTGAGATTAATGCATAAGAAAAAGATTTTCTAAAAGACACAATCGAATATTAAACCATATTTGTAAAACATGTTCCAGCAGACAATAGTTGCAGTGCTTTTAAAATGGTTTAAATCTTGTAAGTACTGGTCAAAGGACTGACCTCATTCCCTGAAAAGATTTTGTTTTAGGCCTCACATATATCCTCTTGAATATGTCAATAACATCTTTATAATTTCGGCAGTCGGTTATATAGTTAGGGACCCAAAGAGTAAAGTAATTGGTAAGTAAGTTAAGATTTAGATCCTTGCTTTGTTATAGAAGGGTGTTAGAGATGTTGTTGAGCGTCAAACTTATAATATATATACATTTACTTTTACCTACTAACATTAATAGCAACCACATTTACAAGAAACTTAATGGGTTTTCTATGGAAATCGCTCCAGACAACACATGAAGCCACTTGATGTAAGGAGCTAAAAAATACAACTTCAAGGTAAAGAACTAGCCAATTATAAGTGTTATATGGATAGATTCCGACCCAGAAAACAGAAATTCTTCCTCCTTTGTCAGAAACATCGCTCATGGAATGTTAGGACTAAAGGACAAAATAAGAGAAGCGAGTGTTACGAGGCTGCCGAAAGTAAACCAAAGGTCCACTTTCTACTCTCGTCTCAATTAGCCAATCGACATGTTAGGTAATGAAAAAAATATTCACGAATGTTTGATGCATCACCTATAAAGAGACAACAATCTAACGACCTAACTAGACAACCAAATGACATGCCACAATCTCCTTGTCAAAGCATATTTGCTGCCAGCAAATTCGCCCACTTTGAATCTCAATTGGAATCTAGTTGCAAAAATAATATCTGCTTATTCGCCGCTCAAAGTGCGAACTAACAATCAGCAGCATATGCATGATCAACAAAGCTAATAGCACAACAAACTATTACGACGGCTCATAAAGTACAGCATCTTTCTACTTGACTTTCACTCATATAAAGCAAGCGCAAGAAATAATTTTCACACACAAACTCTCAATGCAACTCGTATACACAAACTCAACATCTTTTCTCTAAATAAACTATTTGTTGTGTTTACAACTGCTGTTTATTGTATCCCATTTGTTATTTGATCTCTTGCGTCTATTTATAATTTTGTTGTGTATTTTTACAAGGCTCGTGTTATAAATAACTGAAGACACATTGTCATTTTATCCATAATTAAGGAGGAGGTTCATACCTTTCCCAATGATATTGGGGCATGAGTGAATGTAGTAGATTCAGTAGGGATTCGAACTCAGATTTTGGATTCCATAATCTAGATCAGTTTTTATTATGACACTCATGCTTACAAAAGCTTACAGTTGTAAAGATGAATAGAAAAAAAAGATAACTAATGTAATTATATCTGTCAAATAACTTCATCCACTATAATGGATATCGTTCACAAGAAATTCACTAAATTCGACACTACATCCCAAGACGAAGCTGATATATACTCTACCCCTTTGTCTAGATTGCGGCAAAGTCTACATCAGGGAAGCCTTACGTAATTTGGACGAGAGAATTTACGGGTATAAAAGAGCTATTAATCCAACAATACATAAATGTCTTATTTACATCTTCTATAGTTGAAAATGATCACTTTAAGTTTACTAATGCTACTCTAGTTAATCAATTGCATCATCTGTCATTGTACACTGTAAAAATATGATTAAACAAAGTATGGACTTCTAGTATGCCTCCCTCTCCTATCTAAGATTATTATACAGGAACACTACATACACTTAGACACTGGATAATTCTTTGTTAAAATAATGTTCTTTGTTTACTCTCCTTTTTCCTCCTAGTTTTCCTATCTATTTTACTAATATAATGGCTTTAAATATTTTATGTACCTATATATGTATATATATATATATATATATATATATATATGTATATATATATATATATATAATGTGTGTGTGGACATATTTGCTTACCTTCTTCCCCGGATAAATTTAAAATTATTGTACTATATATTACACTGACATATACCTAAATTACAGGTCTTCTCGTCTTTTTGCCACGTTTTCGACTCTACTTTTGATAAAGCGCTCATAACAGTTACGTGAAACGTTGAGATGTATTGTTGAATTTTAGATCTTTCATTTTATCTCGTACCATCGATCTTTTTATCCTTTATTATATATATATATATATATATATATATATATATATATATATATATATTATATATATATATCCTATGAAGCTAATTCTGGCGTCCCGGAATTTAAATTGTAACCGTTCTTTGGAAACTACACCGGTTTGTTTTTTTGATGTCTAATGACTTCATATACGTCTCGGCTGTTTTTTGTTTTTTTTAATTCTCTTTTCTCCAGCTTTTTGTTCATTTGTTTTTTTGTCACCTGAAGATGATTCGACGTAGAATCGAAAGTGCTAGTGACAATTATGGAACATTCATTTATTTATTTTGATTTTGACAAAAAATTATTAGAAAAATTGAAAAAAATAGTAAAGGAGGAATTCTGTTATGTTTAACAATGTTTGTTTAAATGAAAGAATGTTGGCTAAATACACACACACATAATATATATGTATATATATATAAACAAGTAAATACACATTGGTCTTTATTATAGAGTGGAGGATTCATGGTATTAAAAACTAATAACATTATCTTGGGACATGATTGTTACTTGGACTTTAGAATTTGCCGTATAAAAGTTGAAAAAAAGTTATTACAAAAAACTTTGGTGCGATATTAAAGTATTCAGCTAGAATTTCTAAATGTAAAAAGTGTATTATGAACTTGGATTTTAGTTATTTTGATGATAAAACAGAAAAAAATGGTAAGGAATTCTAAATACATGACAATGATGATGCGTCTGTGTTTATGGCAAAGTTGTCCTGTTGCGTTTCGAGTCAATTGGAAATAAACTTTCAGCCAGGTGTTCTAGTTTATATTTTAAATGTTAACCATTAACTTTTTCTTTTCATTTCTGTGTGTTTATATTTTTTTCAATTTAATTCTGTGTTGTTGCTTTTTAAAAAAAGAAATCTTTTATAAACTCCTTTTTTGAAGAGTTCTTTTATAGAGACCTCTTGATCTTTAAGTTATAGGGGTAAAATGTTACACGTACACAAAGTTAGAGACTAACAAAGGCATTTGAAAGCAATAGACCCGCTGATTGCCTATTCAGAGATTGAAGAGCCTGCGGTTGTATAGTGTCATGCAAAAAGTGGCTGGGTTGGGATGGACTGGGCTGTTATCTATCGTCTGATGAGACAGAAGATATGCCTTTTATTTGCGACCGTTTCTTTCTTTTTTTTTGTTTTCTTTAAGCTTCACAATAGATGAATAGGCTGTCTTGGACAGAAATTGATCTGTGTATAGGTATTGCTGAAGAGGTTGAAAGTTTCGTCATTGTAGCTTTCAGGTTGTGGCATACATTTATTGTGTGAGGATGGCACAGCTCACACAAGTAAATCTCTCAGAAGATTTAAGGAAACCGAAAAGGTTATAGAAGGACAAACAAGTTCACAGGAATGTCTAAGAGTCTTCTTTTACACCCACTTGTCTCCAGTTGAATCAGGTTTTCTATCCACAAAGTTTCGTAAAAATGACCAAAAATCAAAACTGGAAGGCTGATTCTGATGAGCTCAATTCTGTGAAAACTTATTAAGAAAATAATAAATGTTATTTAGAAAAAAATTACTTAATGACTTGTAAAGTGTGAGTAGTAAAGAGATGGTACTGTCTATTACATGAGCGAGTTTGGCTCAATCTACTACCCCGTGGAGGTGGGTTAGTATTCTGACTACTACTGGCTTGTGATATAGTAGGGATATATCATTTAGTATCCTTATGCCGAACTCCTAAGCAGTTTAAGGGCATTAAAAAATCAATACTTTCGTTAATAGGTGGATATGTGAATAAAACGTTCGCCTTCAGTTCCAATATTTTATGCTATTTTTCAGGGTTCGAATCTCACACTAGACAATTGTTATTTTTTTGTTTTTATTTTGCTAGCCGATATCGATCATCATCATATAACTGAATGATGCACTTTTTTTATTGCGATTTAAAGTTTAAAATCTCTTGTTAATTTTTCAATTGAACTTACGTGCAAAAGGGAAAGGTTTGAGAACTCCGACATTGACCAGTACTTCAGCTAGTAATATAGATAAGCTTCAGTAGTTTAGAATTTCATTTAACAGAGAATAATTTAACTGATTTTAAATTTGTACTTAAAAAAATATACTTTCATGTTCTTTGGACTGACCTTCACTCCAGACCTGAAATCAAATACATTGCTAAGGTCGCTAGGTTGAATCATTCTACAGCTCCAGAAAGTATCTCACTCCTGACGCCATCATCTACCTGTATAAGAGCCAAATACGTCCTAAGATGGAGTACTGTTGCCACATCTGGAAAGGTGCTGCTCAGAGCATCCTTTCCTGCCTTGACATAGTACAAAACCGACTTCAAAATCTAGTGGGTGATGTTCTCTTCTTACTCCCTACTACTTCTTTCTCACAGAAGAGACGTTGCTAGTCTTTCTCTACTCTACCGTTTTTTTTCATGACAGGTGCTCGACCAAGCTTTAATATATGGTCCACCCTGTAAAACATTCATGACAAAAACCAGTCTAGCTACAACCACTGTCAATAATTTACCTTTCTCTCTCTCTGTGCCTAAAACTAAACGAAATTTCGATGAGCAAAGTTTATTTCCTAGAACTATTTGTATGTGGAACACAATACCGCGAAGCTGCTTCTCAGCTGACTACAACATAGTCGTTTTCAAATCCAATGTAAACAAATTCTTGTTGAGCCGTCGTCTTACATAATCAAATTCTGCCCAATTTCCACCATCGTTACCAAGCATCAGTGTTGTCTGATCGTCCACCTGAATCTTACTAACCCTTATGCTCAAGTGGATTTGGGGCCTTGATAAGTGGTGACCCTTTAGTAGGAAAAAAACATGCCAGAGTTTTCTATGTTGCGTTTTGCTAATTTATGGGAAATTGGTTGATTTTTAACTCTTAGGCTAAAAGCTAATCCATAGTGGAAGGGTACAATTAGAAAAATATTCAAGAACTGATTCAGAAAACCTTTTGTAATTTTAGTTAATGGTTTGTGGGAACCAGGGTGAACAATCTATATAATAAAACCTTAAGCCAATTTCACGTTCGTACTACGTTATCACCCGCCACCCCCTTTTTTTTAAAGGATGAGACCACTTGGTAGCCGAAGATTTATTTAAACAATATTTAGCTTTCATTTTTACAGTAAGAAGAAAGAGAGTATTTATTTTAAAACGATTTAAATTGTAACGAAAATAAATTAAATAAAACTGTTAAAACTTTCGTTTTATTTATTCAAAAGAAAATATTTAGCTGACAATTTTTATAGTAAATACTTATCGTTTTAAAAAGATATACATTGTTACAATTTTCAATTAATAAAGAAGAGATATATTCGGTTTACTTATTTAAAGGATATTTAACTGACAATTATTTTTACTGGAGAAGAAATAGACCATTTTTTTCTTAATTCCATTAAACTTTACATAAATTTATAAACTACATAAATAATATTTCAACAGTAAATTATGCAGAAACTTTGAATTGCTACGAGTTCCGCTAATTATTATAATTGTAGTTAAGTGCATTAAAATAGCCGTTTAATATTTTGATTGAATTGTTTACACTTTTTATTATTTTGATTCGATTTTGCTTAGAATAAAGATTTAAACGATATTTAAGTTATGGAAAGGTAACGACATAAATGAGGGAAAATTAAAAAATATTTAAAAATCAATATAATTTTATAGCTTATTATTTTACGAGTGACACCCACTGTCGAAAATTATGAAAAAAAACAACAACAACAATTATTCTTCGTCAGTGTTTGCATTAATATTCATATTAATATAAAATGACGTCTGAATCGGTGAAATTAAAAAAAAAAAAGAAAACGTCTCAAACTGGAAAGTTTTAAAAACAAAACAAGAAAAACGTATTAATCGGTGTAGAAAGAAAAAAAGAAAAGAAAAACGTATAAATTGATATAGAAATCAGAAAGAAAACGTTTATTGTAGAAAATGGATTGTCTGACATGCTATTTGTTCCCCTAACTACTTGAAATGGATTCTGCCAGAAATATTTTATATTTTGTGTGACGGGACGGATATAAAAATAAATACACATTGCTCTTTATTATAGCGTAGAGGATTTTATAATTGCATTAATAAATAAAATTTTACGAGTCCTCCTTTTATGATAATTGCTTTTATCTTAAATTTGGAAAAAATAGTCTAATCAATTTAACAAAACAAATCTTTGATTAAATTCTTTTTATTGATTATCAAAAAAGAGGATTAACAGGATATAAATAATTTGTTTTATCGATTAGGGACCAAAGAAATAAGTATTTTTTTCTTAGTTATTGACTCCATACATACTTTTGTTCCAGGTCCAGATTATGCATATAAAACTTTCTAAGTTGCAATCCGTTAAATAATTAAAAAAAAATAAAAATCATTGAAAAATAACAATCTTAAAGAATATTTCCAATAATCTATATTTTAATCATATAACTTTCAATCTTAAAATATTAAAGAGAAATTGAAAAATCAATTTTCTATTTATACTCCATATAGATATATTTCCAATCATTCATAAATTGAGTTATTAACTTAAAACAAAACTTCTCTTTGATGCAAAAATAAGGTTACCCTCATCAGATCTTGATAAAAATAAAAATTGAGTAAGAATTTGATTTAATGTAGGACGGTAAAACTGGGGCACAGAATTAAGATTTCTTCTAAATCTCGTTAATATTAACTCAATTTACTGGCTTAAAAAAACCCGTTTCAATTACAAAATTAAATGCATTCTATACAGTCGAACACTTTACTAATACTTATAACGTGCGACTAGAGCACACACCACTTGTGGACATCATTAGACAACAAGCTTCGTTAACATCTGAAGCACAAGATCAAACGACACCATATCGTTTAAAAAAAAAAGGAAGAAAAAAATATTGTCTATTATCATGATAAAGATTCCTGTGTGAATCGAAAATTTGAATTTAAGTAAATAATGTTTATTTAAAAAAAAGCCTCTGCATTTTACTGGTTTAAAAAAAAAACGTTTCAATTACAAAATTTAAATGTATTCTATACAGTGGAACTCTTTACTAATAACTCAATTATGTTTTCTTGCAGATTCATCTCCGTGAATAAATTGCATAAGTTAATATAATGGAGGTAGAGTGTGTGTATAGAGGGAACGACGTCATCCTTTCATTTTCGTGTTAAAACATTTTGCTTCAGATTATTTTACATATCTCATCTGAAATTTCTCAATACTGCCCATGTAATCCATTAGTTGCCCATGTAAATCACAAAATATTATTTTTCAAAAAACTGTTAATACTATGAGATGTCAAACATCTGACTGCAGTACAATGACAGATCCATGATTAGATGGATCTGCAATGTGAAATCTGATCAAACTCGACATGAGGATTTGCTGAAAGCTTTTCAATTACCTAGCGGAGATGTTGTCCTAACGGCGAATCGATTGTGCTGGTATGGTCATGTAAAGCATTCAACCTACTCGATAAACCAGTGTAGAAGCATTAGAGTCTGTAATTGCAGGAAGACTGTTTGCCCAAGGAAGACTGGAAGTAAGTGATTAGACAAGACCGAGCAGTAGCATCAAAGTGTAGTATCTGTTCTGTCGGAGTGTAAAATCCTTCTTGACTGGGGCAATTATTATTGTACACCAGGATGCCCTTTTTGCGATGCTGGATATCTCCCCACATAAGAAACCTGGCATTGTGTCTAACTTTGCTCTCATGGGAAAGCAAGTAAATGAGCTGTGCAGAGTTTTGAGACAGTTAACCCGTTGGACTGCTAGGACTTGAGTGAGTTTGCAAAATGTCAAAACGTCTGACTACAGAGTAACAGAAAATATGATGCTAAATTTTTGGATATTGAATTTTAATAATTTGTATGTTTTTTGTTTCTTTTTTAGTTAGCTATTTTTTAGCAAGCTATGCACATTAACAACAAACTGTCATAACTTTCAGTACAAAAAAAAAGTAAAGTGGTCAACCATAGTCGAGGACGACCCGAAAGTTCCCTATTCATTAGCTATTATACCGAGATATAGGGGAGGGCGCCACTCTTTTCCCAAGATTACTCCACTTACCCTTGATCTTAATCCTATAATGCTGAGTGTTTTAGCAAGGGGGCATCAAGTACTATTTTTTTTAACGTCTTTGGTATGATTCGACCGAGGATTGAACCCTAGTCTTGTGGCCCATTAGCGAACAAATGTATACAACTGTAAAAAAAGAAACCTCTCTACTATACCAAGTCCTAATAACTTTTCTCACCAATATGAGTAATCCAATAGAGGTATTAATTTTGTATTAAGATTTTCTAATTTTAAGATGTTTTTATGTGGTACATCCATAAAAACCAACTATAACATTCACATTTATTTAGTTTATAATTTTAAAATCATAGATATTAAAAAAACAAAACAAATAAAAATGCGAATATATAGTTCAAAGCTGAAAACAAGTGCACATAAGCCCTCATTCATTCCTGGGCAATGCCAAGTATACCTTCTATTCTACAATAAAACCAAGAGGAAACAAAGGCGTAGCCTTTGAAGTAATTCATAGATTTCTTTCACTTCAGTAATCTTCAATTTGAGTTAAAAAATCTTGAAAATCAAAAGAAATGTTTATTTTATCTTATTCATCTAATTGTGTGTTTGCTTCATGTAAAGGAGATACAATGGCCTTTTAAGTTTTAATTTGCTTAAGCCATTAAAGAATCAACTATATATTTTTTTTCTTTCCTAAGATAAGTGTGTTGTAAAATAGCAGAGGAACTTCGTTTTGCTCGGGGGGGGGGGAAGGATTACCTAGAATAATGAAATACTCGAGGAATCCTATGGAAATTGCATGGTTTCTTATACATTAATATGTATAACTTACTTTTAATAATAATATTTCTTTTGAAATTTAATGGTTGTCTCAGTCAGTACTATTAAGAAAAAAAACGACTCTTTCTTTTTCTATAATAATAATTGCCATCGTCAGCAAAATAGTCTGGAAAGTTGTATTTTTTAAAAATTAATTCCTATTTCAGTCACATTTAAAGTTGAAAGAACACACACCGTGCCGGATTATTTTCTTCTTTATCACCAACAACAGAGTAGACGTTCGCTCTTAGTATCAGCAGCAGTAGTACTTCTTTCTTCTCTTCACTAACAAAAGATAAACCAACAACTGTTCAAAACACGTGAACGACATGGCGTCCAAAAATAATCTCCTCCTCGAGCAAAAATCTCATTCCTTTTATTCAGCTATTTTGAACTGCCAGAAGCACCTATTTTGCATAATCGCGACCCTCGCTTAGAAATCAAACGGTTCCATGTTCGCTTCTGCATGCAGTAACTGTTTCCTTGCAGTGGACACATGCTAGTCGTAGTCACTTATCCCTTGGTATTTCTGCACTGTCACCACAAGTCTTTAAATAAATAAAATGAATATATATTTACCATTAGTTGTCAATCGCTTTGAACAGTAATGTGAAGAAGACTGGTGATGCCCGGGGTCAAAAAATCGCTTCTCGGCCTTAAATAAAATTGTATGCCTCAAAAAGTCAAGTATAAGTCCTAGAACTGAGAAATATTATGAGAAAGAGAGATAGTTTGAATATTATTGGATGCTCCCCTAATTTGAATGTATGAGGTCACTACCCCTTCCCCCTCTGCACGTCTCTGGCTTTGAAGTAGTTTGGCTTCTGATCTCGTGCACTCTTTACAAGGTTCTTAAAAAGGTACCTTGAAAAGATCCTGTGGTGGGTATTCCAACTTTTTTTCAATAATAATCGACAAAAGTTTATATTTTAATTATAAAATAATAACACATACTTATTATATTATATCCACTCATAATATAAGAGGCATTTTCTGTGTGTTTGTCTGTCTGTGTGTCAGTTACAATTTAAAAAAAAAATATCTTAACTTATTTTAGAAATAGAAAATATTGCATTAATACTAAATAATAAATTCCCAACAAATAAAGCAGATGCCATGACCGGAAATCGAAACCGAAACCGAAACCTTGAGAGATCTTCAGTCTGATCAGTCTAAACTATTAAAATTTTCTTATAAACAGATCTAAAACATTACCTTAAAAAAAATAATATTAGCTTTTGACGTGACGTCATAGATTAATGATTTACGTCATGTTTCAAAACATGAATTAAAACATAAGCGATAATAAAAATAAATAGTGTTGGAAATTGTTTTCATAGTTCAAAACCATTTATTTTGCTTTAAATACGTATGACGTTAAAAACTATTTAATATATACTTGAATTTGGGCCAGTATATATATATGAGTAAGATTTTGTTACATTCAAAAGGGCAAGTTTTATTTATCTCCCAAACTATTTTCAAAACAGTCAATCTTAGGTGCAATTTTTTTGCGAATCTTTTTCGTTCATAGGGGACCAACCAATATTAGTATGTCAATTTTGGATCTGTCTCGGCCTTTGGAATGTAAAAAAAATCTTGTTTACTCATATATGCTCTGCTGTTGCAAGTTGATAATCATGGAGCTTTCAATTGGAAGAAGTTGGTATATATAAAGTATAGATGCTAAAACATATTTTCGCACTCCTATATATACACACATATACTAGACAAACTGTCTCAGCCCGGCGAGTCTAGTCTATTATATAAAAGAATATCATATTTCTGTGTGTGTGTGTCTAGCTAAAACTTTGAAACTACCTAAGATACACTTACCAACCTTACATATTCTGATTCAGTATTGGTAAATGTTCTAAAAAGAAGATAGACTAGGTCAGTCGATATGTCTATTCTTTCTTGATTTTCTTTTTCCTTTTCCTTTTTCTTTTTATTATATTACACCAATTGCTAAATTTTGTGCATGAATAAGAGAAGGAGAGAGAGAGAGAGAGAGGCAGTCGAAGGGAAAAATGTTTCAAAAATGATATGAATGAGGATGAGTAGATTGGGAAAGAAAGATGTTACAGAATCTTTTGTTTTTGTTTTTAACTCTTTTAATTATCCGTGCCCTTGGGCAACCCGCTCGTAGTCATTGATTTAATATTTTTATCGATTCAGGTTAAAAGGAATTAATCTGACACTTACTCAAACATCTAAGATAGTTTATGTATTATTGCTACAAAATGGTCCTCTTCAAATCTAATGTAAAACATTTGTCATAAACCATCCTTATAAGTCATTGATTCTTATCCTTGGGTTGGCTGTTAGCCTTAATGAGTGGTGACTCATCAGAAAAAAAAATTTAAATCATGATTTAGTCATACAATTAAATTTAGTTTACCATAAAATATCTAAGACTTTTTTTTTTTTGTATGAGGATTGATAATTTGGATTATTCGGCCCGATTTTCTCATCCTGGATGTTATTCTAATAATATTTCGTCCAATGTAACTTCGGACTTTTCTCAGGTTCCAACTCTGGAATCTTTGTCGAACTTTGGAATCTGTAAAAAAATTTTGAACGGAACCCTTTATTAAATCCATAGGGATAGTCTGTTCTCGTTCTGTTAGCCATGACTGGGTAGAAGTCTTAAGTGATCCATAATTATATTCTTAGTATCGCCCAAAAGACTGTCACTTAGAACTGATTATTACTTAGCGCTTTTATCCGTTGCACCATGAGTCCCAGATTCTGTATAGATTCCAGAGTTTGACCAGATGAATCTGAAGAAGATTGGAGATTACATTGGCCAAAACATTGTGAGAGTAAAATCCAAGATGACAACAGTAGTCCAAATAATCCGAATAATATAAATTATTGCAAAAATTCCGAAACATAAGATTTAATCATCATCACATTCAGTTTAATGTCCATTTTACATGCCGGCATGTGTTGGACAGCTTTTAGAAATTAAACTTCCAAACTAGCATATCTCTGGCCAGATCATTATTTATTTCTTTTTCTCTCAAGTTCATCCTTATAACTTGCTGCCATGTTTTTTCTTCGTCTTTCCCTGCTACCTCAATTGTTGTACATCTACTAACCCAGAACCTCTCATCCATTATTTCAACGTGACCATACCATCGATGTCTACTGTTTTGCATATACTGTCCAGATCTAATACTCTCTATAAGACTCACATAATATATCCATCATATCATTCCTCTCCATGAAACGCATATCCTCAACTCTCACTGGCCAAGTCTTACTTCGATACAGAATCACTCTGCATACACATGCCTGGTAGATTCTTAGTCAACAATCGTAATGCTCTGCTGGTTAGTAATGGCAAAAGTTCTCTGAACTTACTCCATCCACTCCTAATTCTTGCAATCACACTAGCACCTGCTCCTCTTCGTGCTCCAATGGTATCACTAAGGTAACAAAATATCTGAACAACTTCAATAACTTTGCCATACACATATTTCCTTCACATCTGATTTCTCATCCATCTCCATTGTCTTACACTTCTTGCAGGAACTTTTAAGACAAACTAAATCTAATTTTCTTGAAAAATTACTAGCAGTATTAAATATAAGGATTAAAAAAAAA
The DNA here is from genome assembly GCA_963556195.1 of Sepiola atlantica. NCBI lineage: Eukaryota > Metazoa > Mollusca > Cephalopoda > Sepiida > Sepiolidae > Sepiola > Sepiola atlantica. The sequence continues at coordinate 152,051,562 of OY744521.1, read as the reverse complement.
GTGTTCCAGTGGGAGATGAATCATGAAAAATTAGCTTCTCCATGGTCTTTTCAACCCTGGATGTTTCTTCACAGTAAAGTATTACTCATTATTCCGCAGCTTTTATGTAAGGAACTCAATGTATTGAGCATCAAATGTCATAAAAGCTCTTGTCATTGATATTTAAATCCATGTATTCAGTTTTTCTTTCAATCCAGTTTTATAATGTCATTCGACTTGAGTGGCTTTGAGTAGAAAAGGCGTTGTCCATAATTTGCCATGGGCCATGTAGATATTTTGAGAAGTTTAGGGCAGGATTACTGGAGACTGAGATGATTGATATTTGAGATGAACAGTTGAAGTTGACTGCAGTCAGGGAAGTGACCTTTGGAGAAGCTTGCTATCACGATAGGGGGAGAGATTTTGATTGTCCCAGTTGCCTGTACCACATACTACTGCCTGGGAGATAGGTTTACAGGAAGTGGGGAGGAGTAGGGTAAGGAATATAACAACGGAAAAAAAGAGATTAAGCAGCTATGGCAGAGAGCTGTGTGGAACGCAGGCATTGGATAAGGACAGATATACAAGTTAAAGAAATACACAGCTTGTGTACGGTGAGGCAATGTATCAGTGATTGAAAAGAGATTAACAAAACGCAGAATAATTTCTTAGAAATTATATAAAGAGCAGTGTATGCGTGTGTGTCCATCTAAAACTCAAACAACACAAGATGCACTCACGAAGCTGGTATATCCTTTTTCAGTATTGCCTCTGAGAGAATATGGACACCTATTCATTCTTTTTGGGGTCAACAGGAACAAAATTAGTAAGGTGGTGGGTCGACGTTTAAAGCAATATTTTCCATCAGCCTTTGGTGTGAAATAGTACTTGTGATAGTGAGGTTTGGTTGTTTTGTTTTATGGCATATCAACTCTTTTTGACTGATTTTAATGCCGAATCCAGTCATTTTGGTAAAAGTTATTATACTTCAAGTTCTTTATATCTTAAAATATTTATTCATAATGCTTGGTTTGTTTTTGGCTTTGTAGAACATGATTGGGTTTTGCAAAGGGAAAGAAAAAAACAATAATATGACTGTTTGGTGCATTTTAGATCAGGAAGCCGGTATCTTCAGACAGCCTGATCTGATAGCACCAGGTGTGATGGATAGAAGTTTTAAAAGAAATATATTACACACACTTTTTAACTCTTCTATTTGGTTATCCATGACCAACGCCAGGTAGCTATGCTAGTTTCTTAGAAAGGTTGCTTCAAATATTATGGTCTGGAGATAATCTGCAATTCGTAAAACTTGAAAAGGATGATACCCCCCTCCCCCCCCCCCAAAAAAAAACACAAAAAAAGTAGCACTGAGGTAAGTGGCCTTTTTGTTACCAACACAGGCTATCTCTAATAATGCTACATTGAAACTTATATACATGCTACCCTCCATTCATAAGGATTAATTAACCCGGACGAAAGCATTTCAAGTGGTGACTGAAAGCGGGAAAGCAAATATAAAGTCAGACAATCACCTCACACTCACCTTGCCGCCTGAAATGAATTCAGAAAAAATCTTTCAATAGTGGTTGTTATTTTTTCTTATGTCGTCAGCAATAATGATAATTTATATTTGAAAAATTGAATCACGTCATTCTATGATTTTATATGAATATTAATATGAATATTAATAGTAACATGTCTAGATAAATAGTGAGTACGAACACTGGCAAAGCATTTTTTATGAATATTAATAGTAACATATCTAGATAAATAGTGAGTACGAACACTGGCAAAGCATTTTTTATGAATATTAATAGTAACATATCTAGATAAATAGTGAGTACGAACACTGGCAAAGCATTTTATATGAATATTAATAGTAACATATCTAGATAAATAGTGAGTACGAACACTGGCAAAGCATTTTATATGAATATTAATATGAATATTAATAGTAACATATCTAGATCAATAGTGAGTACGAACACTGGCAAAGCATTTTATATGAATATTAATATGAATATTAATAGTAACATATCTAGATCAATAGTGAGTACGAACACTGGCAAAGCATTTTTTCCCGTCATTTTTGACAGAGGCTGTACACGAATATGAATATTAGTCCAGAATGATGTTTTTGGTAAACATGGTTTTCTTACCATTTTTTTTATCATAGAAATGCTGTTTAATGATAGCATAATTTTTGTTATTAAATAAAATTAATGTTATTGCATTGTTTTATTTACACTAACTCTCTAGTCTGTTATATTGTTTTTGTGTTATGGCATGGATATGTTCTTTTATACAACAGTGTCTGCTTTTCTTTGGTTTAAGAGCAAAAAAGATCTTCGACTTTTGACTTTTCTCTTTTAAACTGTAATAATAGATTAACAAATGGTCGCCATGTTTTTATTATGACAAAAGTACTGCCGAATGGAAAGTAATGTCTGGCTTAAATTTATGACCTCCAGTTTGTAGTAAGGCCAAAAATGGGTGGTTACATTTAATACTACCAAGACAAAGAACCTTTCTTGAACAATTATAAGAAACCTTTCAAACTACCGATTGCCATGGCTGATAGTACCCTTCTCAAGAGTCCAACGTTTGAACTCCTTGGCCTAACATTCACCGGCAACATGAATTGGAATGAATACATAGAAGATACTGCCGAATATAAACTGGGGGGGAAAAAGACAATGAGGAAGAAAGGGTAATGATAAAGAGATGAATGAATTTTATTTTCTAATAGAATGTTTCAGCCCACCAGTGAACTGAGGTATGGTTCAGTTCAGTCTAAGGAGGACCACCCTCCCAGGCTTTACCTTCTCTTTGAGAAGGGGTTAGTTTATCACCAACCAGAGAATGTTAAGGTATTTTTGTAGGCCAGAGTGCACTAGCCCTAGTGCACTGGGTTTCAACTTAACACCTGACTTTGTGTCAAACCTGGAGAGGTAAATAAAATAAGAGGGACATCTATATAATAATACGCTAAATCCTGTCATGTCCGATCAGCAAAGATGGTGATTACTCTGATGCTGCTAAGGTAAACAATTCCGAATTTATCCATTTTAAAAAGTGACATTCATTTTATAGATTTGAAGAATATTTAGCTGACAATTATTTTTACGGTAGAAAGACGGAGACTATTGTTTTAAAAAGAATTAAATTACTGCAATTTTAAATAAATAATGAAGAGACATATTTAATTTATTTATTTAAAGTATATTTAGTTGACAATGAGAATTAACTTAACTGAAGAAAAAGTGATTTCTTAATATTATTGACTTGAAAAACATTTCATAAGGAATATTATTTTTAACAGTAAATGACACAGATTGATGTAGAAAAAACAGTGGAATTTTAATGGGGTCCCACTATTAATACATAATACTAAAAAAAAGGTGTGTACATTAACAGACAGAATTCCAATGTAAAAGTCTACGTTATAAATTCCTAGACACAATCGGGACAAATACGTATTGCCAGGGTTGACACAAAGAATGTATTGGTCAATGTAAAATAATTAAAACTTGTTCTGTATTGTCTGGGAACTATTATATACACAACTTTTGTAAACAGTAGAAAAGGTACCATGCTGAAATGGCCAGCTGGCTAGGAGTCCCGTTTTACTGTCCAAAAGCTAAATCTGACGATGCAACACCAATAGTGTGAAAGGGTATAAAAATGGAGAGCCAAGCGGTTCTCAAGAGACCCAAGAAAGAGAACAACCCTCGATTTCGAATTCGTACCATGCATGTGCAAGTCTTTTTTTATATTTCAAAACTGAAGAGTCATTCTTATTTGTTACCAGTAGAGTTCAGAGGATATTACATGTTAGATCATTCGCTTTAATCAACATTATTTTACAAGTGGTACTGAGATACTCTTCTTGGTTGTTATCAACATGGCCATTTAACTGATGTACTCTTTCGTTTTCTTCAAGTATCTGTTGTAGTTTATAACTGTGTTGAGATATTGAACTTTAACCTTTACTTAGTCTATGAAGATAAATTTTTTTCATTCTACCGGGAATATAATACTCTTAAGTTTTGATGAAATAAACTAGGATTTGAACTCACTAAACACCAGGTGGCTCTGATATCTTTCTCAAATGTTTTTCTTTTAATCTATTTTTCCCTAGAGGACATTCGGTAGATACAACTGTGTATTAGCCTTTTTTTTTACTGTTTGTAACAATCAAATAAATGGTAGTATTCCTGAATGTTTTGCATAATACTGTTTATATTTATGTATAAGGAAAATTCTTTTTTTATTTATACTATACTAGCAGGCATACTTATCTCAGAAGGGAATTAATAATAATATAATTTGGGACGTACACTAAAAACTTTTTAATAAGTGTAAGAAATCAAACCCTGAATATACTTTAAAGTAATCAAACATATTGCTATGTTGAAAAGTGGGGAATACTATTATACTAAATGTGAATCCATCAACGTGTGTTTCTCTAAGGCTTGTTCATATATACTTTAATCATGCAAAATATATGCTAAACTATACTTTAGTTCTGGAATTGAGTTATGCTTGAAATAAATCTGTTTTAATTATTCTATTTAGCCGTAATTTATAATTAATTGAAGAAGTTACTTATTTCTTACTTAGCTATCTATGTATTTCTCTCGCCCCACCTCACTCTGTTGATTCAACCAGTCTATAATATTTCTTAATGTCTTTGAAAATTAACAATAGTATGTCTCTACACACCACACACACGCATGTAAATTAGATGGCAAAATTATAATTCTATTTATGTCTATATAATAATAATAATAATAATCAGGGTAATATAGAAGTAAAGACTTACTATTTTTCGTTATAAAAAAGAATCTTAATAGATGTGTCAGTTTATGAATTTTAGAATAAAATCAATGAATAGGGGTCAACACCAAGCTAGATATAAAACTAAATGTACGTTTGTGTGATGTTTGTGTGTTCCATATAGAAAAAAAGCTTAGAGAATCTACATAAAATCTATGAGTCTATTCTTATGTAAAATGTACCGGGGAAAGACAATGAAAGTGTTCTCGAATCTCTAAGTGCACTCATAAGGAGGTTATGGGGGCTGAATCTCCTTTAAAACTTTAAATATATCCTATTTTGATGAAATTTATGTCGTATGTATAAAAATCTTCGGGGATTACAATGGGAGTCATTCCAGATCTCTGTTATACTCTCTGTGCCCATTATCTACGTGCCCCTACTTCTAAGTGACCTACAGGGGACAGAATCCCTTTAAAACTTCGAATACGTACATATATTCGTTTTTAATTGAATAAGTGTCTTATACATATATAAATTTAGAGTTCTCCAACATTTCAGCTTCTTCCAACTATATTCGACGGTGAAACGAGAGGAGTAGAACAGTAAAAACAAAGAAAGTAGTATGATATTATAAGCATAATGAAAAAGTACATAGTAGCTGTTAGGTGGCAACATACCACCTAGAAAATAATTAAATAAAAAACATTTTTGTCTTCAGAGGAAAATAGCTCTAATATTTTGAGAAGAGTTACGTCCCTTGCATTCATTTCAGAAAGAGCAGCGCTCTTCAAAATGTCCTCGTTATAAAAGTGAATTCTTCTTTCAATTGTGAATATATTAATAAATATTATTGTTGATCTCTACCCAAGATTTTTCATCCAAATTCATTTTTATATATTCGTCCTATATCTTACATCACTTCAATAACCGACACTGTCTCATCAATAGTGATCCTCATTCAATTCCAAACAACATCGGATCTTCTTGTTCGTATTTAATATTTTTAACAGCAAAATAATTTTTTTTTAAAATGATTCTGCTTAACGTGTCTCTTAAGATCCCTTCTTAAGATCTTTTTTTACCATAAGTATGTCTTGTAGATTATACAACAGAAATGAATGCGAAGTAAAAGTTACTCATTCATTTTCCATTATAAAATAGTTACCCCCGACGTGATATGAACACACACTCTTATTATGCATGGATATATATGACCCTTATTCCAGAAAACTAAAAGCCAGACTAAATATCACCCTAAAAAGTATTTAAAATTCCCTTTATTTCTTTTTTTTCTATATTCACTAAAAAATTGGAGACTTTGGGAAAAGAGATTAGTTATATAACAGCTCTGTACTTATTTAAGGTCCAAAACATAAAGATTATACAAACTACTAATAAATATCATAATTTTAATAAATAGTTCTTACTCACGGGTAGTAGCCGTTCTCCACTTTCAGGTAGGGTATTGATATCTGAATAACAGATATCTTTCATTCTGCTGGATGTTAAATCTGAGATGTCAGACATTAGTAAATCCTGATTACTTTCTAACCCTTTTAGGGTCAACAAAGGGGCATAACTTGCTGGTTTCGTGTTACCAGTGTATTCAAGGATTCGTTTCTGTACAGGCATTACTTTTTATTTACATGAATCAAGTAATATTAATCCCAGGAAAATGTGGTTTGCCCCGTAGAAGGATTGAAAATCGGCCCCTAGGACTGAGAAATATTTTATTTTGCTGAATCTACACTTTCATTAAAATTTATCGAAATTTCGTCTATTTTTGAATCTATATAATTTTGTTTTTTAATTATAGTTTAAATCTCATATAATTCATAGGTAATAAAAATGAATAATTTTAGAAGTGTAACTATTATTTATTATAGCTTCTGTAGAGGTCTTTTGGGGCTTTATTTTTGTTTAATTATGACTAATACTGTTAAACCCATAAGTGCTTATTATTTATATAATGATTATGCTGTTCCTTCCCTTATCTATAATTTTGTCAATATGCATATGTAAGCACTAAATGAAAGGGATGTAATTCATCGAAACTCTACAATAGTAATACAGTTTTTTTGTAGACGTAAACAAGAAGCAGACGACAACTGATCATTTTACAAGTTTTAGCATAGAAAGTTATTAAACAACATTTGTACAAGTAAAATGTGTAAAACTAAAGCTGAAAAAGACTATTTTACTTGTACATTTATTATAAAACTAGATGACTTTGCATACTCGCTATCACTTCGTAATTTAATTTCTATTCGCTACTTGAAATCGATGAAACGAAATTAATCGATCAGAAATGAACAAACTACTGCTATTACTGTCTCAAACTTAAGCTCTCCCTCATTGACTCACATACACACTACTGAAGAAATGTAACATTTTTTCAAGCATTGAAAAAATTATTTATTCTAAAAACTAAATAAAATTTAAATTCGACTTTTAGATAGTAAATAAAATATTAATTCGTTTGAAAATGCTATTGCCATTTCAAACTTAGGTGCCGCTCTCTCTCTCTCTCTCGAACATACATAACTTTCATTTAGATAAATAAAAGATAGATTGGTTAAACATGAGTGTACAACTCGTTCCGTCAAAAATGACAAATGCTTCATTTTACGAACAAATAAATAAAGCATTGAAAAAAATTCATGAAATATTGAGTATTCAAAGCAGCAGCAGCAGCTGATAGCTTAACAACTGAGTTCTGAATTGTTGACCGGTATCAAGCTTTGAACGAAGCAACAGCAACTGCTACTCTGTCTACTACCTTTTTTCACCTTCTTATTCGTTCCTCTCCTCCCACCACATCTTCTTCATACCGCGAATCAGGCTGGACACATATACGTTTACTTTTATTATATAGAAGATGAAACTATCATTAAAAAGTTTATTTCATAGTATTTGAACTTTTCTAATAACTTAATTTCAATAAAGAAAGCAAACATAGAATTGCCATAAGGTCTCAATAATTATTCTTAGTAATGGTATTATGATTTTGACTCTCCTATAACCCCCATTTTATGTCAAGGGTGCTTCATGCCATATTCGGTGGAATTTTTCCTAATAGGTTTTAATTCATAAGTTTTTATTATTATTATTAGTAGTAGTAGTAATAATAGTATCTCCCTCCCTACATGAGGTTTCGAAATCTGGTACAAAGTGATTTTTCCCTTCCTTACAACCCCTTTATCACAGAAGAAACGTTACTAGTCTCTCTCTGCTCTGTCGTTATTACTATGGAAGATGATCGACTGAGGTCCATTTGGTGGTTCCTCCTCTCGCAGCAGGAACAAGTTTTACTACCACATTGAAAAAATACTTTCCTTGTACTCTCCATTGGCCTAGCATCAGGTGGAATTTTCATGGACAGAGCTTCTTTAGAATGGCTTCCCGTCTGTGGAACACATTAACGTAGGTCTGCTTCCTTGCTGATTACAACTTTGTCATCGTCAAGTTGAATGTTAACACATTCTTATTAAAAACCACCCCATAAGATATAATCAATTCATACCATATAATATTAGTGCTCCCAAATTTTTCCTCATCTTTCAGCTGACAATCATTTTCACTCTCATTAACCCTTACTCTCGAGTGACTTTTTGGCCTTGCTAAGTGGTGACTCAGTAATAAAAATATAAAATAATCCAGTCATAAATGTTGCAGCTAAAATTGCGAAATTGTGAAGGAGGTAAAAGCTGACCACACTATAAATAATGCAATCATCATAATCAAACGCTATTATGTTGTTTTTCGCAGGAAAGAGTCGGCCAACACTTTTGGACACTTCTGGTCGGGTCATGACTTATGCCACGAAGAGTATATTGGCAAAATTCTTCAGAAATCTTTGCCAAGAATTTTAATCAAAACACCGAAGTTGACTTCCAAGTAATTTTAGAGATCATTTTTGTAAAGTTAAAGAAAAATTCAATAATCTGCCATTTTATTCCTGACTGTACTGAGAAAATGTATATGTTAGTTTATATTTGATAGCGTGTATATATATATGTTTTCCCTTTTTTTGTGTTCGCTAAGATGCTTGACTTCAAGGTATTTACACTTGCCATACCCGTGTTCAAGTTTCTTAAGTTTAAAGATTTTTTAACTTGATATGTGTTTTATAAATGTAAAAAAGATCAACATAATATAATACCATAAAAACATATTACATAAATATTTTTTTTCAGTTAAGTGAACTTTTTTTAATAAAATTTTATAAAAGTTAAGATGCGTCCGATTTTTGTGAAATTTTAACAATAGTTATTAGACGTCAATTAATAACGATTCCCCAAATTTCAGTTTCTTTGGAGTATTTTAAAGGATTTTTTGGACGACTGATATGGGAGCAACCTTTTTATTGAACATTAAAATAATTAAGATTTGCATTAAATTTGATTCAGTTATTTGAAACCAGTTAAGCAAAATTCCCTAAGTTTCAATTCCTTAAGAGCCCTGAAGCTTAAACCTTGAATTTGAGACATTTTCTAGAATCCAAATCATGTTATTGATTTTGATGATAAATTGGAGTAAGGATTCTAGAGATAAGGTTTAGTATCATTATATCTTGATTTTAATCTATATAAGGGTACATAAGTGGTGCAAAACGGTTATGCTCAGGGAATTCGTTTTATCTGTCCTGCAATGGATATTCTTCTAGTAGCGCATACTAAGATACGTGTAATCATTCTGCAGGCTTAGTGATAAAAATATTATTTTGAACAAAAGTTTGACAGACCAGCGGACAGATGACAAGGGTAAAAAATGAAATTAATAAAATTGGAAAATAACTTTGATCTTTGTTTCGAAATTAAAAAAAGATTAGTAATTGATCATTTGGATTATTCAGACTGCTATCTTCATCTTGATTGTTATATTCATAACGTAATAACCGATGTCACAATTCTCAAAAATAAGATGTGATATACTCAATTTTTTAAGAAAATCTAAAACAATGAAAATTATCTTATATCGAATGGTGTCAAAACTTAAAATGCTACTTACTTAAATTTGTACATACAACATCTTTGACTGCCCCTGTTCCTTGGGACGATGCATACCCCTTGAAAGGGTGCTTGTACAATGAGGAACTTATAGGCAAGTAAGGGTGTGTGCAATCTATAAACACTCTTCTCTTGGCTCAGGATTGTTATAATCGAATGATAGAGAGAAATCTACAATGACTAGAAGAAACGTTGGGGTAAGCAGAAATACTGAAATCGAACCACTAAGCATTTAATTTGCCCAAAAAGTTCTCTCTCTCTGAGCCCGTGTGTGTGTATATATATATATATACAAAAGAAGAAAAAAAATATGCTTATTCTTCTGAAGATGGTATATATTACCGAAAGTACTCAAGTTCAAAAAAATAAAAAAATGTTTTTAAGGTAAATAAATAATTTATTTTAAAAACAAATAATTTGCGCTGTGAAGGTTTTCTAAATATTTTATAAAAAATATTCTCTTTATTATATATATATATATATATATATATATATATATATATACACTAGCTGGACCCGTCCTCCAGCGTTGCCGGGGAGAAATGTAAAAGAATGAATTAAAAAGCGTAAACATTCAGCTGAACGCAAATAGGTCACATTTTGGAATTGTTGCAGGGTGAAAGGAGGAAGAAAGGAATGTAGGAGAGAGGGAGACGGTATTTACTCAAAATTTTTCTTTGATTTAACACTCGCTCTATCTAAAATTAAAGCGGTATACAGAGCCCTATTAAATTCAATTCCCTCCCGATTATCATTGTTTAGAAATTCCATTGTTTTAGTGAGGACAGAGAAATGGTAAAAGGAAAAAAAAGAAAAAAAAAACTGAATATGCCTTCTGAGCACTATTGAAACACACAAATATAATTAAAGTGGCCTGCAGAGTAGTAGTAAATTGTTTGCTTGAAGAAAAATGATGATATTCATAATAGGTAAAGTACTACATATTGCAGTAACTTTTTTTTCAAAATACTGCATGGTAACGTTGAATATGAAAAATCCGGCCCATAGTCCCCCCTCCTTCCTCGAAGGCGAAAGTATGAAAGTATAACAATATTTAAAAAAAAAATTGTGAGAAGACTGGGATCGAACCATCAACCTTTTGGTCTTGGAGCTATGCTGTTAACCTTGAGGGCACGAACACAAGTATAAAATTTAAGCAAAATTAGGTGATATAAACCAAGACAGCGGTAGCTGGCATGTATTATAATTTATGATGTGCCATAATGCGACTAAATCTAGGGGCTATTATTCGCACGTTTTGGATCATTTCTATACCAAGAAATCGATGTTTTTTCTAATTTTTGGATATTATGCATGTGAAAGGGGTAGGATTCAGGAAATGTCAACTTTATGGATTTATGTTGAGTATCTTGGCGTATATGGACTTAATTTGGAAGTCGAGTTGCTGAAGAAATTGTAGCCGCCATGTTGAGTGTCAGAATACAGAAGGAACTATGTTTGTAAATTGCTTTTTCTAAAAACTGGAATGAGTGTAAATGTTTATGTAATAAGTTGAAGTAACATAATCCGATATTCTCGAAAAATCAATAGAATTAGCGGGAGCGTCTATAACATTTTTGCATAATGTTTTTATTGTGTAGTAAATTAATAGCAGACAAATTGTAAATACTAACGGACACTTAAAAAAAAAGACGTTGACTATTAGTTCCCGGTGACGATTGGGGGGAGTGCCAGTACTTAAATTTTAGGGGGAAAGGTTTTTGCTACTACCTATATGGAGTATGTTTTGAGGAGAATCGAAGATGGTGGGCCAAAATTTATATTTAGTGTTAGCTGGAGAAAAATAACAAACTTACTAAAACACGATCGAGTGAATGAGCGTAATGTAGTGGTGAGTTTAGTAACCTGTTATACATGTGGTTAGTTTCCTGTTCTTCGAGAAGGTACAGAGGAACTATCGTCTTAACTTTATATATATATTTATACATTTTATAAAATAATTATTTTATATTGGATCCTAGCATGATAGAAATATGCTCAATATTGCGGATAGAGCATTATTATAGGAAAGAATGAAATAATAAAATAAAAGTAATATTACATACTTTACAAATTTATTATAATCAAATATTTCAACAAAGCCTTATTTATGAAAAAGTCCTTTACCCATGGATTTTCAAAGAAATTAATGTTTTCCTCAGAAAAAGAAAACCCAATAAATTATTAATTATTGGTAAATATTAATATAAAAAATTTACAGAAACAAAAAGCTAAAGTCTTTTCATGTATTAATCAGCAAAAAGTCTTTGTAATCCTGAAAATGTCCTGATACATCATGAGTTGCTGAAATAATCCATTGGTGTAGTGTATTATTAAGCGATATTATGTTCGAATAAAAACTAGTATAGTCAAACATCAAATATATTTAAAGATTAATATATATGCATTATGCCTCGATATGTCTTTCTTGACAATTAATTTAAATGTGATATGATGAACATCACAGAATCATGTCTGCTAGCTTTGTGTCACACGAACTGACTTAACTATTTTAAAATTTCACTTTCTTTTAACATGTGATCTTATTTGACCAATCAGATCTTTTCTATCTCTCAACTCCAACTTTACTATCTAAGAATATACAGAATCTGGTTCTTTGATACGATAGAGGTGCCTTCAAAAGCTATTGTTTACTTAAAAATTTTCATTCTAGCCAGAAATTAATTTCTAATCAACAAAGAAATTATTTTAATTTATTAATAATGGATTAAAGTAAATGTCGGCATCTGTTTACTTCGTAACCATACGAAAAAGTGATTTCGAAACCTTTAAAATTTAAAGGCAAAATACAAGTAGTATGGTTCATTTGTCCTCTTAAGCCGAAGGAAAACAGGAATTTTTCTATCAAAGAACCAAGAATTTCTCAAATATGTTTTGTATATTTTGGCATATTTCTATATTCACAACAGATTTATCAAAGTTAACTTTTATGGCAATGGAAACATATGCTAAAAATGATGTTTGAATATCTTTGTTTTATTAAATATGTGTTTATTTGAGAAGATCTTATTTAAATATAAAAGAAGGCAACATATATCAAATACATCAATATTGATATGAGGGAACCAAAATTTAATGATAAAAAATGAAAACAGAGAAAATGAAAATTAGATTTGATTCTATTCCTCCCGAAAAAGCAGAACCTTTCATGTTGTCGATTTCAAAAATCTTCTAAGCCACCAAATGAGAATGGGAGACAAAAAACATATTCCAAACTAAACTACAAATAAATATAATTTATTCTCAGATTGGTATTTAAAAAAATATATATATTTTCCAGAATTTCCAACCCAATATCTATAAACTATGCATATAGCATTATATAAATGGAGGGGTTAAGGTTAACAATACAAACCTATCTCTATGAACAATTGGTTACATCAAAGGGAGAAAAATTGTTCCTCTTGATTATGGTAGAATATGATAAGAAAATGAATTGATGAACAAACAACTTTTTCAATAAATCAAATTAAATGAGTGTAAGATTCCCGAAGAGGAGAATTTATTTTTGGAAACAAAAAAGGTAGATCTAGTTTATGTACAGATGGAGTTTTAGAAATGAATTAACATATCTCTCCCTATGTAATAGAAACTTAATAGAAACTTAAATAAGTCATATTCTAGATAATTTGATGTATATTTTTTAATAGTGATAATCATGATCGTTCGTCCCTTAGTATGGCCGTGCCACTTCCAATATGCATGTGTTAAATATAAGTAGACTTCATTATGAAATGTACTATATTTATAGAGAAATTGGTGGTGCCTCTTCGACTTCTGTTAAAGTTATTGCATCAGTAAATATTTCATATGCATCAACTAAAAAACGTACAAAGCATTTGTTTCTCTTCTAGTATATATATATATATATATATATATATATATAATATTTATAAATAAATATTAAATTATTTATACCTACAAACACTAGCGTTTCAAGCTTATTGCTCTCATCAGTGCAGGAAAATAATAATTTCAGACGGTCGAGAGGCGCGAATCCGGTTCAAAGAGTCAGACTAGAATATGCAAGCAGTCGCCATATCCACTCGGTCACCGGAAACTGTTACGTGATTAAGGGAAATTAAGATCTATATGTACCTAGAAGCGGACACAGACAGAAGACTGGTCGAGAGTGTTCGACAAACTGTGCTTTAAAACTAATGGCAGTCTATTTTTAATATCCCTGAGAGTGCTCGACATTGTATCTAACTCCGCTCTATCATGCTATATATAATATATATATATATATATATATATATATATATATATATATATATATCCCCTTTATGTAATACTGACATAGGGCATATACTTACCGTAATTATGTAATACTGACATAGGGCATATACTTACCGTAATTATGTAATACTGACATAGGGCATATACTTACCGTAATTATGTAATACTGACATAGGGCATATACTTACCGTAATTATGTAATACTGACATAGGGCATATAATTACCGTAATTATGTAATACTGACATAGGGCATATAATTACCGTAATTATGTAATACTGACATAGGGCATATAATTACCGTAATTATGTATTACTGACATAGGGCATATAATTACCGGTAATCTAGCGATAGTTAAAAATTCTAAATTAAGAAAACTCCTCAGTAAAGGCCCAAACAAGAGAACCTAAATATTTAAATTATACAAAATGTGTTAAGGAAATAAGTAAAGCGTTAGATAATTTCACTGCATAAATTATTACATTTGATGCATGGAAAAATAATGTACTTTAATTCGTAAATAAAAAGGTTGAACGTTTAAAAGAATTTAAACACCCTAAAAAAGCGAATCCTCTCCTTAGAAACCCACAAATAATTATGGACCTTAAAATGCTTGAAAATTGGTTTGTAATAGTTTCTGTTGATAAGGCAGCAAACAATATAGCTTTTATCTGTAAAAGATATTATATACAACGCTTATTGTTAGAAGTAGAAATAATAGGTGAGGCTTCAGATACTTATAAATTAAGTAATAGTGAACTCGATAATATTATTCTAAACAATACTGTTATTTGTGAAAAATTAGGATTAAAATTAGAGGAAAAGTACAAAAGACTTCCATGGATGTATTGGATACCTGAAATACATAAAAAACTAGTTGCCACCCGTTTTATTGATGCCACAAAGATGTGCATCACAAAACCTTTAAGTAAAGCTATATCTAAAGTTTTTAAATTAATCATGAATCAAATAAATAATTGCCATAAAAAAGGAAATTCTATAGTAATATAAACCTATTTTGGGTTGTAAATAATTCAGATCGAGTAAAAGAAAAACTAGATCGTATCAATTTTTGTGAAAAGACTAAATCAATCGCAATATATGATTTCAGTACTTTATATACAAAAATACCACATAAAGAACTTCGTAAAGAATTAGATAATACTATCGATTTAGCTTTTGCAGAAGGGAAAGGTGAATATATAGACTTTTCAAAATCTAAAGTCTTTTGGTGTAAAACTGAAAATGGTAAGACGAGTGCTTCCAAAACTGGTCTGACAATGCTTATAAGTCACCTTATAAAAAATAGTTACTTTCAAATAGGAAATAAAGTACTACTCCAAACTATAGGCGTTCCAATATAGTTTGGATCCTGCACCATTTTTGGCCAATTCTTTATCTACATAGACTTGAATATATATATATATATATATATATATATATATATATATATATATATATATAAATTTCAAGTCTATATATATATATATATATATATATATATATAAATTTCAAGTCTATATATATATATATATATATATATATATAAATTTCAAGTCTATATATATATATATATATATATAAATTTCAAGTCTATATATATATATATATATATATATATAAATTTCAAGTCTATATATATATATATATATATATAAATTTCAAGTCTATATATATATATATATATATATATATATAAATTTCAAGTCTATATATATATATATATATATATAAATTTCAAGTCTATATATATATATAAATTTCAAGTCTATATATATATATAAATTTCAAGTCTATATATATATATATAAATTTCAAGTCTATATATATATATATATATATATAATTTCAAGTCTATATATATATATATATATATATGTATATATAATTTCAAGTCTATATATATATATATGTATATATAATTTCAAGTCTATATATATATATATGTATATATAATTTCAAGTCTATATATATATATATATATATATAATTTCAAGTCTATATATATATATATATATATATATATATATATAAGTTCAAGTCTATATATATATATATATATAAGTTCAAGTCTATATATATATATATATATATATAAGTTCAAGTCTATATATATATATATATATATATAAGTTCAAGTCTATATATATATATATATATATAAGTTCAAGTCTATATATATATATATATATATAAGTTCAAGTCTATATATATATATATATATAAGTTCAAGTCTATATATATATATATATATAAGTTCAAGTCTCTATATATATATATATATAAGTTCAAGTCTATATATATATATATATAAGTTCAAGTCTATATATATATATAATTTCAAGTCTATATATATATATATATATATATATAAGTTCAAGTCTATATATATATATATATATATATATATAAGTTCAAGTCTATATATATATATATATATAAGTTCAAGTCTATATATATATATATATATAAGTTCAAGTCTATATATATATATATATATATATTTCAAGTCTATATATATATATATATATTTCAAGTCTATATATATATATATATATATATATTTCAAGTCTATATATATATATATATATATATATATTTCAAGTCTATATATATATATATATATATATATATATATATTTCAAGTCTATATATATATATATATATATATATTTCAAGTCTATATATATATATATATATATATATATTTCAAGTCTATATATATATATATATATATATATATATATATTTCAAGTCTATATATATATATATATATATATATATTTCAAGTCTATATATATATATATATATATATATATATATATATATTTCAAGTCTATATATATATATATATATATATATATATATATTTCAAGTCTATATATATATATATATATATATATATATATATTTCAAGTCTATATATATATATATATATATATATATATATATATATATATTTCAAGTCTATATATATATATATATATATATATATATATATATTTCAAGTCTATATATATATATATATATATATATATTTCAAGTCTATGTTGATTTATATATATATGTTGATTTATGATGAACTAACTGGGAATACTTGCCCACAGCATAAACCGCATAAGCGATTTAAAGATTGTCTCAAAGATTATTTGAAGTGCTTTGGAAGATGGGAGGTAATGGCGGTAGATAGTTCATGGTGGAGGAAAGCGATTTGTGAAAGCAGCAAGCTTTTTGAAAAGAATAAGACGAAACACCAGAAGTCATATTTCGTATTCGATTTATTGTTTTTGTTTCTTCCAACTTACATCTGACCCGGAATTTGCATTGCTCACAGCCTTTTAAAAACATACTACTAATATATATATATATATAATGTCTGAAATGTAATATGATAATAAGTTCAATCTCTGTGTTACAGTGAAATATGTTTTATTCTAACAGTGGAAAAGCAAGATAATTCTAACAGTTTAATTATGAATGCTTGAGCAGCCCTGTCAGAATTGTAAAAGCAAGGTGATTGCAACAATAATTTAATTAGGAATGTGACACCTTTTTCTATGGTTGGTGCAGTTTTAGCAGTAACTGACTTGCCAGAGTTGGTCAAAAGTGAAGATCTTCAGGCTGGGCTCAATAAAACTGACTCCTAAAAAAGTTTCACACTCGAAGTGAATTAAGTTGGAATTTTTATCGCGGTTACCATCACTGCTGAAGGTGGGTTTGCAACACTTAGTGTTAATTTTAGCTAACGACCGGAGGGATTCCAAAGGACAAACAGAAATCCAAACTTTGCCATGAGCTATCTTGTCACCCACTTGCGTCAAGCACATGTTCAGCTCAACTGCATAGCATGATAAACGCTTCAAATTTATATCTCCTGGCAGATACCCAAAATTGTATTTTTCTGGAGAGGGAACTGTCACAACCTATTCACCAAATAATACTAACATAGAAATTCTTTGTAGTTTTCACTGCAAGGAGGAAACTTCCGGTCAATTTTATTCCCCAGCTTTTAAAGCTACTAACAATTGTAGGGTGGACATTAAAATACTGTTCATTATCAACCGAATTTTATTGAAAATCGACTCCTAAAAATAAGAATAGGTGAACAGACGTTCCAACTTTTTTATTACCCTAAAAATAACAAAAAAGCATTTTCTACTGTTTATACAAGATTCGACTTAATTTATTTGCTATACGTATAATCATTTTTGTTCTATAGTGTAAAATTCTAATGCTAGATTAATGCTATCGTCCTATAAGTCTTATGTTTATGTATAAATACGCTTATATACATTTTACTTACATGTGTTATATAATGAATGCCAGAGAATGGCAGATAAGTCAAAGGCAGTAAACTAGGAATGATTGATGTCTGTGGGGGTCAACAGTGACCTCGGTTAATAAACGGAAGTTAAGATCTGGCATAATTTTTTTGAATGAGTTTTTGATCTGTTATTCCAGTTACACTTCAAAGCGAGTGGACGCAAAATGTATGTGCTCATCCCAAACTCAAATATGGGTTGGAGTAGAGTGAATGATGCAATAGTTTACAATAAGGGCGACCAATTCCTGTCTCTCTATCTTTCTCTTAACTAAGTGGGTATGACTAATATATATATATATATATATATATATATATATATATATATATATTCAATGATAAATGCCAGTATACTGAAATCATATGTCCTTAATAGGGTTAAGATGAAAATTCATATACACTAAATGTAAAAAAGCAAGGAAATTCCCAAATTTTTACACTTTTATTGTCATTAATTAAGGGTATGACTACATATCAACCAAACCATTTCATTATCACATAACTACAGTATAAATCTCTATGCATGAGTGGATGAAGTATGTGAGGTGCGCTGAAGAAATATTCCTACCAGTAAAATACATAGCCCTGTTGTGCTCGCATATCCTTAATGACAATAAAAGTGTAAAAATTTGGGAATTTCCTTGCTTTTGTACATTTAGTGTATATGAATTTTCATCTTAACCCTATTAAGGACATATGATTTCAGTATACTGGCATTTATCATGGAATGTCACTACTTTTGTAAAGGCTATGCCTCAATACAATGGTCATTTTTAAGGTTTTTTTGGAATTTTCTGGAAAACTAAGGTATATGGTAAACTGAAATTAAAATGCCATTAACTAGACCCTAGAACCTCTATTTCTGCCAAAAATCAGCTGAATTCATCAAATAGTTGATATACAGGGTGGCACATACGTACATACGGATAACACAAAATCATGCCTGACCTTTCTGGATCTCTGGGTTACCTTGACTAATGATGCTGAAATTCTACACACTTATAGAACCTATCAAAAAAAAAATTTGTGCAAAGTTTTAACTAATTTGGTTTATTGGTTTTTGAGTTATGATTGATCAAACAAATGGGATTTCTAGCATAGGCCGTTTTTGAAGTCTATTAAGAGATAGAGCGCTCTCGCGCCTCCCTTGATATATATATATATTTGTAAATAATGTCTAATTGTGTTTCTCATGTGACTAAAATGTCTATCCATAAAGAATATGAGTGTCTTGTAATTTTATTGAGAACAAAGACAACATGCATGGGTTCCAGCAACAGAATCTATGAGATTATACACACTTCAGATAACATCACAACACAATATATATCTGTAGTTTCACAGAAATAAATAATAATTAATGGATCGATCATAGTTGAGAGCGACTAATAGACTCCCTTTTCATTGGCTACTAGAGCGAGATGTAGGGGAGGGCGCTACTGCTTTCCCAGGATTGTTCCACTTTTGATCATCACTATATAATACTGAGTGTTTAGCAAAGAGGCATAAAGTATCATTTTTTGAGTCTTTGGTATGACTCTACCGTAGATTGAACCCCAGTCTTTCAGCCGATTAAGGAACATGCTAATCATTAAATTATACAAAATTATGCTATTCTCTAAATTTTAACAAATTTCTATCATTAAGACTCTCTAATGGGAGCTTAATATCACACAATTTTCGCCTTAACAGTTTTTTTTTTCTTTTGAATTATTTTTGATCGAAACTCTTCCATTCATAAAAAGGTCCAAGGATTTTCCTGCTTCGTTTGATATTCAAGCTTATAATCTACTAGCTGGCTTTGTCAGCTCGCTATCGCTGTGCAAAATTAGCTACTTGAAATACTTAAAATTAAAATGTTAAATAATACACATTTCATTAATAAGTTTCTTGTAAACACAAGACTAAAACTTTCGTATTTATTTATATAAATAAACGTTAACATTTTAGTAATTTTGATACAAATTTATATATCTTTTAAATAAGACTGTAATGAAATCAAAAGAAAGAATAATTAATTCGCCTGAGTTATCATGTGTGTGTTTTTTTTTGGGGTGGGGGGGCTTCGTTTAAAACTTACAATTTAAAATCAGATTGCAATTTGACTGAAAATCACGGCCACAAAGGAACGTTTAAACACAAATGCAAAACGTTTTGTCTACAGAATCAAAACAATCATTGAATTTAAAAACTATAAAGAAAGAAAATAGGCGTTGCTAACGGGGGAGAGATAGACACCCACTCCCTCCCTTTTCCTCTTCTCGCTCGTCAGCGATATTAGTTTAATTAAAGAGAGGGTTTTAGTAATCTATCTGTTCTTTTTGTATTAAATCACTGTAGTTAATTATTGTTAATATCGACGAAACTATTGCATATCTATTAATAATGGAGTTTATGTGTCTGTCTGTCTGTCTGAAGCCGAAACTCCAGTATGACTATTTACTAAGTCCGCCAGCGTTCATAATATTTGTATACCTTTAGAATTAGGAAACTATTAATCAATTAATTTAGATTAGATAACATTAAATAACATTAGATAACATATAATAAACAAAGAAGAACGAAATTTCAAGACGAGGCTACGATTAGAACGGAAAACGTGTCAAGAATCTTACTTTAAGTATTATTTACTCCTCTCCAGGAGTTAGGCACAAGGCCAATTTTATCCTACTCCCACAAGTAAGATGTGACCTAAGGTCGGGTCGGAAAGTGGGGGTTGAAAAGCCAGCGCCCGAGAGGTGAGCACTCTGACCATTAAAAATTGCCTGGGCAGCCCCGTCGGCATTCCTCGGTAGGGCCGCCTCAAGCAGTAAGCAATTAACTTACTCCTCCCCAAAGAGGGGAAGCAAAGCCTGGGAGGGTGGACCTCCTAGAACTGCACAGGACAATCCCATAGACCGGCGTAAATCAAGCCCCGAAGGCCAAGACAATACCAGTCTATGGGGTGCAGTATCCATCGGAACAGATACTACACTTTGATCTTAGCCAAAAGGCCAAGAAGTTTTTCAAATTCCTTATATACTGTTATTAAAAGTAGTTCAGACACTAGACGGGTTTTGTCATTTACATAAGTCATTCCTTTTAACCTTCAATTAAATTCATATTTACAAATATACACTTATAACTGCTATTATCAAAATTACATATGTATTTACAATATTTTCCGATAAGGTGATATTAATATTAATTATTCATACAATTAATTAAAGCCATTTTCTTCATAACCGGCGTGTTTTCTAAACCATACTTTCACTGGCGAGTACTGTTAAAATTGCAAAGTCATCCTTTCGAAAATGACGTCATTTTGAGAGGATTTCTTTTTACATTATAATTCTTCATTTTCATCCTACATTGTCAAGATGAGGTATTTTGCTGTAAATTAAAATTAAACAAGGCATATCCCAGCCATTAGTAAATGGGTGACCATTTTGGAAAACTAAATTGCTGACTAATCCTTCCGGTTCTTTCCAGAAGTGACATCATCGTGAGAGGATGTTTTCACAGTTTTCATTCTTCATATTCATTACGTTGATAAGACTAGGTGTTTTATTGTTAATTGAAGTTAAGCAACAAATATCTCGGCCATTACTAAATGGGTAACCATTTTGGAAGAATAACAAAACTGGTTATTTGATATGATGTAGACGCCTTCAATAGCATATTTAAACATGAGTTCTTTGATATGACCGAGGCGCCTCCTAATTTAAAATTTTTTTTTTAACTATGAATGGGGGTGAAAAAAAAAAATTTAGGGGGGGGGGATAATTTTTTTTTGTTTTGATTTTACTTTTTCTAACTGAAAATATAACTATAAGGGTAAAAAAAAATTTTTTTTTTTGGGGGGGGGGGGAGGGGAACAAAAAATCTTTTTTTTCTTTAACTGAAAATATTACTATTCATGGGGAAGGGTAAAAATAATTTTCCCTTTGGTGGGGGGGGGGTAAAAAATTTTTTTTATAAATGTTTTTAACTGAAAATAGTAGTATTCATGGAGGAGACTAAAAAAAAAATTTTTGGTGGGGAGGGGGGGGGTAAAACATTCTTTTTTTTCATTTCTTAACTGAAAACATTAGTATTCATGGGGGAAGGTAAAAAAATAATTTGGGAGGGGGGTTAAAAATTTTTTATTTATTTATTTATTTTTTTTTACCTAAAAATATTCTTGGTTAGAAACAAAAAAAATCAATGTCTACCCATCCAAGAAATATGACTGGGGCTCCATCGGTTTACGGGTGAGCGTTCATTTCTGATGCGGCAGCCTAGCAAAAATATACGACCGGAGGGAGCATATATTTGTTAGTATATATAACAAAAATAGAAGACAAAAATTACAAATTAATAGCACCAACCATTAATTTATTATGAACTGTTTAAAAAATAGGTATGCAAATTAGGCTAAGAGCTGTCATTGAATCGTTCATCTGTATTATATATACAGTATTTAAAAAATATTATGTTGTAAATAACAGTAATCCATTTTGACGGTAATATAGGAGTGATGAATGAAAAAAAGCTTTCGAATTAATTCATTTATATATAATGTTAGCAGGAACTGCAACGTTCTCTCAAAGAGTAATGAGTGGCACAGGTATTTGGTCCCTCCTCTTCAATTTGTCTAGTTTGACTATTTCTTCCATCTACTATGGATTTTATTCCAGTCTACTTTAATCTTCCCAAAAAATAATTATGCAAAATAAACATTACATGTATGTTTTTAACCATATTTGAACCAATTCTTTATACCGTTGTTGGCTTGGAATATTCAGGAGTTATATCTCTTGGACAAGATCAAAGCTATCGCCCCCTGAATCATTTAGTAACCAACGAGAGAATTCGATTTGCTACTTTCAGAAACTAAATTAATTTCCAACCCACGTGGAAGATTTAGAAACCAGATTCAACCTCTTTCTTCAATCCAGTCCGGCAAGTCCGACTATTGCACTTTGCATCGTTTTCATAAGTCTGACGCAGTTCCTGTCAGACGTCCTCTATTCTGGTTGCAGTCGTCTTTGTATGGCTCTTCTTTACTTGTCACAGCTGTCATTCGCAGATATATTTAACAAAGTAAGTTTGTATTCATTTGTACGTTGCTCATGCATTTTTTTAATAATTATTTACCCCGACAATCGATTTTAACATAAACTCTTTCATTAGTATCGACATCTATGAATGTTGACTCTCTCTTAAGTATCATGTTTATTATGAAAAAGCTTTGACCGTTCTTTCATAATTGCCCTTTTTTATGTACTAATAAGACTGCTTATCAAGGTCCAAAGGCCACTAAAGGATAAGAGTTAATGAGTTTGTCAGGTGGACGGTGAGACACAGTGAGGATTGATAACGATGATTGAAACTGGGCAGACTTTGATTATTTAAGAGGATGACTCCTGGTGCTACCAGATCAGGCTGTCTGAAGACATCGAACCAAACATTGATGTTGTATTGTTTTTTATTTCACTTTGCAAAACTCAATAATGTTCTGCAAAGCCAAAAACAAAAAACAATTTTCCTCCTTCCCCTCCCTCACCCTTTCCCTCCCTTCCCAAAAACTTTTACCAAAATGACCGGATTTAGCATAAAATAACCCGAGAAGGGTTGATATGCTGTAAAACAAAACAGCCAAACAAAACTAAGAGGACGGCTCAACAAGAACTTGTTAATATTGGACTTGAAAACGACCAGGTTGTATTCAGCTGAGAAGTAGCCCCGTGATATTGTGTTCCACAGACGGGCAGTTCTAGGAAATAAACTTTGCTCATGGAAGTTCAGTTTAGTTTTAGGTACACAGCGGAAGAAAGGAAAATTGTTGACAGTGGTTTTAGCTAGACGGACTTTTGTTGTGAATGTTTTACAGGGGGAGGGGGGACAATAGATTGGAGTTCAGTCGAGCACCTGCCATGAAAATAATAGCAGGGAATGACTAAGAACGTCTCTTTTGTGAGAAAGAGGCTTTAAGGAAAAGAAGAGAACATCCTCCACTAGATTTCAAAGTCGGTTTTGTACTCTGTCAAGGTAGAAAAGGCTGCTCTGAGTGACACTTCACCATATGTGGCAACAGTACTCCATCTTAGGACGCATTTGACTCTTGTACAGGTAGACGATTGCTCAAGAGTGAGATACTTTCTGGAGCAGTAGAATGATCCAACCATTTTTCCAGCAACCTTAGCAACAGATTTGATGTAACTTTTCCATTTCAGGTCTAGGAGCTTATTAAAAAAGGGGTCTTCCTTAGTGAGAGAAACATTCATTTCAATTGAGGCAAAGTGATTATCTGAGCGTTTGTGATGAAAGGAGAGAAGCTTGATTTTAGACGTATTAAAAATAACCTTTTTCCCTATTGCATGACGTTCTCCATGTGGGAAGAGAAAGAATCAGAAATATCTCTATCATTAATGCTCTTGGAAGTGTTGCCATAGATGGTTGTCATTGGCATAAATGTCAACGAATGATTTTAGAATGTGATTTGGGAGATAATTGATGAAGATCAGGAAGAGGGATGGGCCCAGAATGGAGCCTTGAGGCACACCAACATTGATACTATGTGCTTAAGACTTTGATCATCAACGACTACTTTTATAAACCATAAACCTTTTTTTCTTTTTTTTCCGACGTCGTGTGTACCACAGAAACCACAAAACATGGTGTCAGTATAAAGACACTTCACACAAGCACTCATGAAATAAACACCAGCTAAATCAGGTGACATACAAATGTGAAAAAAAAAAAAAAAAAAAAAGTCGACAAACGAATCTCAAATTATTTAACAATTTTACTTATCATTCTTAAAGATTTGTTACATAGTATATGTTATACATTTCTTCAACACGATAAAACATATTTTTTTAAGCTAAACTGAAAGTCTGGCTTTTAAAATATCTATCTTTTGAAGACCATGAATAAACATTCGAAGATATAAAGAACTTGAAGCATAAAAACCTTTACCAAAATAACCGGATTCGGCATTGAATAACCCGAAAAGGGTTGATATGACGTAAAACAAAACAACCAATACGATAAAGCATTAATATTTTTTTTAAGCTAAACTGAAAGTCTGGCTTTTAAAATATTTATCTTTTTAAAAATAAAAAAAATCTGTTTATTTCTCGTTGTTGTAATTCAGTGTAAGTAAAAACAAAAACAGTCCCCATTACATTTCTATCGTAAATATTAAAAGTTAAATCATGTAGATATTTTACAAATAATTTGTATATTAAAATGTTACTCATAATAATTATAGAATAAAAAATGGTTTCGGATAATTCAATGATCAATTCTAGTGAACGAATTCATTATAAATGTACTAAATGTACCATAAATCATAGCTGATCGCATTGTAATTATTACCGTTTTCGGTTTTTGTTTGCGGATGTTTCAAAACCTAGCATATTTATTTTTATTTTAGCATGGTGTTCACTTATAGGTGCTGGTACATCTTTTGAACCAAACAAAACCGACTTTTCGTTCGGCTTTTTCCCAAATGTTTACGTAAACAGGTTGAAGATGTCGAAGCGTTTATCCAATCAGAAGGCGAGATAAGCAGACTGATTAAATTGTAAACTGGTAATTGTCAAGAATTTCAAACAGATGAAAAAGGGGTAAAAGAAATAAAAGCAAATAGTTAACAACTGTTACAAAAAGTAACAAAAGTACAAAAGTAACAAAAGTAGGTTAGAGTCAAAAAACAAATACGGTTCGGTTTTTGTCTTCTTCAAAAGCTGGACCAGTACCGAAAATAAAATGAAATTTCTCATGGAAAAAAATATATAAAAGTTGTATCCTCAATTTTTTTTGTCAAAAAATTAAAAAAAATTGTTCATAATTGTTCATAAAAATAAATATATGGTGAGTGTTTTTCTTGCTTTAAATGTTGTTTCATTGTTTTTTTCTGTTGGAACACCGGCTCTTTTTGATTTCGTTTGTTTTCATTCGTCCTTTTTTGGCTGTTTACATAATTGTGCATTGGCGAAAGTCGGTTTAGTCTGGTTGAAAAGCTGTACTCGTACCAAGTTTTCTTCTGCTTAATAGTTGGTATCCATTTATATTTTACTCTTTTTTTGTCAGTTCCAAATAGGGTCTTGTCTAGGAAGTTTCATTCCTGCGATATTAACTCACGTTTATCTACAGGAATATTCATTGAAAGTCAAATGATCTATACTTATGGAACCCAGTAAATTTTCCACAGTTGTTTTCTTCATTGAATTTAGCCCCACCCTTTCTTCTTCTCTGCACCATCTCTCTCAAAGACGTGATGTTAGTAATCTCAGTCTTAATAAATACTATTATGGCATGTGTTCTTCAAAATTGTGTGATCTGTTCCTTCTTTTGTTCCAGCTTGTTTGACTCGTTGGTCTAGTGGTCTCCATCAATTTTACACATTTTTCTTTTACAATTTTTTATTAATAACTTTTTTTCCTAAAACCTTTGATAATTAACTTAGAAAAATCGGTTTTCGTTTGCTTCTTGTTTACACATAAAAAGAAAGCAGTATTATTGCGCCGATTTTGGATGAATTATCTCCCTTTGATTTAGTGCATGTGTATTGAAAGCATGGCGGTTAAGTTAAGGGAGGAGCATGCAAAATAATTGTCGATTATATGTATTTATATATGCGTTGATTCCTCTTCTGTTACAGAATACAACACGATCTGTGAGAATTGGGATAGGGCTGTAGGAAATCACGAAGAGAGGAGATCATCCTCTGCCGACTCCATATTAACAACACTCTGGTGCATGATTCTCATGTCTTATATATGGTGAAGCACTATGATAAAATACATTGATTTTTACCTCCATCCAACAAAAATACTACAATGTCGGCATAATGAAAAAATTGTTTGATGACATCAGGGTGGAAATTATACTATCTATTTTGAAATCAATGAACTTGTACCCTAAAATCTAATATCTATAAGCCTAATAAACTAAACCAAACCTTCGATGGATCAAATAGAATGTGTCGACTGCGGACTGTTTATTTACAAAACGTACATATGCAAAATAAATTAATCTACAAATAATTTATATACAAAATACAATCTATTAAATATTCAAAAATATTAAGAACCTCAAACAAAAACATAAAAACCTTTTACCAAAATAGATGGAGTCGGCATTAAATAACCCAAAAGGGGTGATATGCCGTAAAACAAACAAACAAATCAATCAACTTATCACGGAAGTTCTATTTAAAATTTTCCTAAACCAACAATGCAAAACTTGTCTTCCCAAACAATAAGTCAAAACTCTGCTTTATTTACAATAAAGGGATACACTTTTCTCAATGTATTTGTCGAGCCTTTAAACATATTGGTCAACATGACCCAAGTAAGATTTATTGAATGATATCAAAATAAAATTTAAAAACACAAGAAAAAAAAAACAACAAATCATTTCATTGTTAAATGTGCACGTCACTCTGTTATCAAATGAAACACTGTAGGTGTTTGCAAATCATTATCACCGACATTATCTTCTCACCTGAATAAGTAAACCTTCATTGTTGTGTCCTAACGTTATTTTTTTAATTTCTTATTCTTACAGGTTTGTACAGCATCTTCGAGTTTATATTAAATTATTGTTATACTTTATTCTGAATTACATTATTCTCTTTTTACACATTCCTTCATGAGATGAGATTTGCTTGAGCAAGACGTGCAGTGTTAATCTATTGTACTTGCCAGAGCACCATAAACTATCTCATTGGCTGAACCAGAAATTAAAAAAAAATAGAAGTTTAAAAACAAGAACACATATTCTTCAGATTGTTGCATTTCAACCAAATTGTCTTTCTACTTTTGTCTCTGCATGTTTACCTTGTATGCACTCCTACATGACCCCTCCTGTCCGAGGTAATGCCGCCTGCAAATAAGTTCTTTCATGCTTCAAGGATTAAGTTAACATAAGGACTAGTGGAAGACAGCGGACATTTATTCAACTTGATCTTTCTTCCAAATTACTGACCAGTTGAAGGGAGGCAAAGAACGATCGAAAGCATTAATTAATTATATTTTGTTATTTACTTACATGTCCACAAGCTGTCTGCTCCCAAACAGACTGTCCTCTTCTTTCTTACATTCTCTCTTTATCCCATGTGACGTTATATCCGTTTCTATTAGTTCCCACAATCTAACAATCCTCACCTCGGGTTCTTCAAGTTGACCCCGGCTGATCTTTCATTTCCTGTTGTTCTCAATATACTAGTGGGTCTACTCGCTCAATATCTTACAAGACCTGTTCATTTAATCTGTGTTTAATGATGAAAATTCTTTTCAGCATTAAGCATAACCAAGCGACGAAAATGATTGTTTTTATACTAACGAGTCACAACTTATCAAGGCCAAAAGTCACTTAAGGATTATGGTTAATGATATTATCAGTTGAATGATGAACGATTTTATAAAAGGATTGAAAACTATGAATGGAATGGATGCAATGTGATTACTTAATGGGACAGCTCGACAAGTATTTGTTAACATTGGACTTGAGGAAGACCATAGTGTGCAGGGAAACTGTCTCATGTAAATGTGTCCCATAGATGGGAAGTTATTTAAAATAAATGTGTGATCGACAGAGCCTCTTATAGAGATGCCAGGACACATCTAAACAATGTGCATCTATCTGTTGGTATCACAATGAAAATGCTATTATAAACTTTAACATGACAGACTAACTAGCCGAACGAAATAAGATGCGGTTATCTAATCCTTGCGTTTAGTGATTAAAATTCTATTGCAAATGTGTCATGAACGAGTTGACTGGAAAATCTTTCTAGTATCGCTCAAAAAAATATTTACTTTGATTATTTATTGGCTCAGTTATTGTTTTAATAAAAACAAAGTTTCATCTTTGTTTACAACCCATTAAAGGAATTATCAAATAAATTATTTTTCATCATCTATGAGGGTTTATCATCTACATCCTTTTACTGTGCCTTTCTTTATTACTTATTATTGTAACGTTTTTGTTTGGTTTTCGTTTTCCTTTTTCCTCTTTCCATTTTTCCTCTTTCCATTTTTCCTCTTTCCCCTTTTCTCCTTTCCCTTTTTCTCCTTTCCCCTTTTCTCCTTTCCCCTTTTCTCCTTTCCCCTTTTCTCCTTTCCCCCTTTCTCCTTTTCTCCTTTCCCCCTTTCTCCTTTCCCCTTTTCTCCTTTCCCCTTTTCTCCTTTCCTCTTTTCTCCTTTCCTCTTTTCTCCTTTCCTCTTTTCTCCTTTCCTCTTTTCTCCTTTCTCCTTTCCTCCTTTCTCCTTTCCTCCTTTCTCCTTTCCTCCTTTCTCCTTTCCTCCTTTCTCCTTTCCTCCTTTCTCCTTTCCTCCTTTCTCCTTTCTCCTTTCCTTTCTCCTTTCTCCTTTCCTTTCTCCTTTCTCCTTTCTCCTTTCTCCTTTCTCCTTTCCTTTCTCCTTTCCCCTTTTCTCCTTTCCCCTTTTCTCCTTTCTCCTTTCTCCTTTCTCCTTTCTCCTTTTCTCCTTTCTCCTTTTCTCCTTTCTCCTTTCCCCCTTTTCTCCTTTCCCCTTTTTCTCCTTTCCCCTTTTTCTCCTGTCTCCATTTCTCTTTTCTCTTTCCTCCCTTTGCCCTTTTCTCCTTTTGTAGCACTACCAGGACCGATTTTTCCATCCCATCAGATAATCTGAATGGCGATTCCTCATGTTAGAATCTCATTGTGTAGATAACACCCAGCAGCAATTCATTTCCTTTTCACTTTCTCGTTGTCCTCTCTTCTTTAATAACAGTGGTCGTAAAAGTCATTAAAATGTCAACAGAAAATAATTGGGGTTTAACAAAGCTTTCAGAGTTTATATTGTTCTTAACTATACAGTATTCATTATAATATCAACTACTCAACCCCCATAGTAGGATGGGAACGCAATGTCTTTGTCTCATGATCCAGAAAGAAAACAAAAGATGTTCTCAGCTTATCTGCTACATGTCTTTGGCAATTTCTTATCTATTATGCAATATCCTGCCGCAAAGACGTTACTCTAGTTTGTTAACGCCAGATGGATATTCCCCTACTATAACCTCACTCTAGTCTTGTGTAGAAACATACTGTTTTTAACATTATTTTTTCAAACCGCTTCTAATATTGCAACATTTTTCTCTTTTCTCCTTTTTCTCCTTTCTCTCCTTTCTCATCTTTTCTCCCCTTTCTTATCATTTTCTCTCCTTTCTTATCTTTTCTCCTCTTCTCTCCTTCTACTACTCTCTTTTTCATTTTATTTTTCATTTTTTCTTTTTCTTTTTCTTCTTTATCACTTTCCTACTGTTTATACATTTTTACATATTTATTTTTAAGCTTTTTTTGTTTTTCGCTTATTTTGCTTTTCTCTTTCGCTTTGTTCGATTTTTTCTCACTTTTTTTATTTCGTGAATTTTTTCATTTTTTTCATTTTTTTTACTTTTTCCTCTTTTGCATTTTTTCTCTTTTGCATTTTATTCTTTTACATTTTTTTTTGCATTTTTTCCTCTTTCCATTTTTCTTATTTTGCGTTTTTTCTTTTTTGCGTTTTTTCTATTTTGTATTTTTGTATTTTTTACATTATTTAAAAATTTTTTTCCCTTTTTATATTTTATCTTTTTGCATTTTTTATTTTTTTGCATTTTATATTATTTTTTCATTTTTATTTTTTACATTTTTTTCTTTGCATTTTTTTCATTTTTTCTTTTTTGCATTTTTTCTTTTTTGCATTTTTTCTTTATTGTATTTTTTGCATTTTCCTTTTTGCATTTTTTTTTTGCATTATTTGTTTTTTGCTTTTTTTACATTTTTTTCTTATGCATTTATTTCTTTTTTTCCTTTTTTTTTGTGCATTTATTTAAAAAAAAAAAATTTTTTTTTTGCATTTAAAAATTTTTTTTTTATTTTTTGCATATTTTTTTTTCATTTTTGCGTTTTATTTTTGCTTGTTTTTCTTTTTTGCATTTTTTAGTTTTTTTTTCTTTTTTTCTTTTATACCATTCGTTTTATTTTTTTCTATTTTTCCTTTTTTAATTTTATTTATTTTTTATTTGTACATCCAGAAATTCATATTAATATGCAAATTGAATATAATCTCTCTTAAATTGGTATCCACATTTACTATGTATCGATTTTTATTTTCATTGGAATACAAGTAATATTTAAGTAACGTAAACATAATAATACAAAGTCATTAAAAGGTAACAGAAATGACACTCAGTTGAGTGCATACCTCCACTAAAGCTGTGCAATGAAAATAAAACTCACTAGATTAAAAAAGTAAATAAAATAAAATAAAACAAATAAAAATAATAATCTATAATAGTAATTTAATGAATATATTAATGAAAACATTGGGAGACAAACCTAAAATTATTTAGCAATGCCAATTAATTTCATTTGGTTTTCAGCTTTTTCCAGCCATTCTTCAAAACTCGCTAGTTTTCTAAGCTTATAGGTTGTAAGATTTCATAGGTTCCCTTTATTGGATACTGCTTCGATTCTTTGGTGCCAATATGATGATAATTGCTGTCATCAGACGGAGAGATTAAAAGTCGATTTTCTGGTCATGCTTTTGTCAGAACTGGTGGTAAATCTTTCATGGGTCGTTGTCTGGCTGGATCATGTTTAATTACAATTAAGTCAAAAACGTTTGCACGCAAAATACATGTATTTATTTATTCACTTTCGTTATATTATTCGTTGTATTATTAGGGCGAGAGAGAGAGAGAGCGTGTCTAACACTGGCTATTTTTAAGAGCTGCATACCAACAGGTGTGTTTGCTTGGCCAGCAAAAGAAATATGCTAATTGCTACTTCCCTTTTGTCACTTCCGTTCGTACATGTGTCAAATTTGAGCTTTTGACAACTTACTATGATCGTCCTCTTCAAGGCGACTTCAATATATGACACTTGAACTTTTTATCAGATAGCGTTGTCATGTTATTAGATCATTATCACCAGTACAACAATTAAAGTTTCAGTGTTGTCTTTCATGATTTTAAACGACTGGCCCTTTTAAATAATACATTTACTCTCGGAAAGCATGAGACTAGCTCTCATGAATGTATAACTCTTGCTTCATAGATAGTATTGGCAATTTCTTATTTTATGAATCTTGTCTTTAGTGTCACTTTACTCATTGTAAGTGTAATTATGGAGCCGGTATATTATAATATATTTTTGAAAATATCCCTTCTTCAGATGCTATTATTCTGGCTAACTCAAATTTTCTATCATACAAAAATTAGGTTCGCAGTGGATACATGCCGCAGGATAGATGTTTCAAGTTTTTTTAGTTAAATTCTTGGGAAAAAATGACTTATTTTTTAGACATGGAAATCTCTATTAAAGCACTTATTTGACATAAATTTAATCATTAGAATTTGTAAATAAAAAAAGTTTTTTTAATATTTAACATTTTTCCTTTTAATAAAACTCAATGTTCTTTGACTTCAAAACTGGGTAATCAATTTTAAATTAAAATGTAAAATTGATTTTTAAAATAAAAAATTCTTGGATCTTTACCAAAATATAATGGGTTCCTCTGATGCTCATGTGCCATCTTTCAAACCCAAACTTGTTAAACTCGGTTAGGCAGCTTTCTGTAATTCTGTTAACAGATAAAACATATACACACAAACAAATATGAAGAGAAAACATACATCTGCTTATTCGTAGAGGTAATCGAGTCTAATTAATAATCATAGCCTAATTATTGAAAAACAAAATAATATTGAATTATCAATGGCATCCATGTTGTGTAGTTGCATTTACATGTGTTGTGCTGGAAGCTCAGTAGATATAAGTAATAACATGCAATGTGTATAAAACATAAGCACTCATTCACTTCGTGTTACTTATGTGTATCACATGTAATTAAGCCAAACATTTTCCTTTTTATAATATAGAATATTATAGTGGTAATAATTGTTCAGTGTTTGGCAGTCGTGATATCTATTAATTGAGCTATTGAAAGAAAGGAATAACGTCTGCAGATGATGCACCTGAAAGTACCTTGAAAGAAATTGAAACTGTCAAATTGGTGCAGTTTGCAGGTGTGAATGGAATTATTACCAGTAAAGACACCATAATATTCTATATCGTAAAAAAGAAAAAAATATGAGGCTTAATTGCTTGACTTTCAGGCAAATAGTCTCTTTTGTACTTTAGGGTGGCAAATTGTCATATCGAGAGAGACAACTTCAAAGACATTGAAACTGTCAAATTGGTGCAGTTTGTAGGTATGAATGGAAATATTTTGCATGACTGGCAAGTAAATAGGGATTTTTTATTTTCGGGTGGCAAATTCACTTATCAAGGGAGATAACTTACCTCAACTGAAAAATATGTATCAATTAATGTCAACCAAATTATTATATCACTAACCTTAAGTCCGATTGGCAAGTTCGTAATACCATACGATTTTCTATGCGATTATTTGTAATTTTACAATCTTGCCACTCAGAGTTAGGGTTAGTGGTAAAAAGTTTGGTTAAAATTAATTGATCCATATTTTTAAGCAATATTTACCTTATTGCATTTTAAAAAATTGGGTGGTTTCAATTTTTAATTTAAAAAGTTATTGTTTAATTACTATTTTAGTCACGTATATTATTTCGAATGAAATCAGGTTCGGCATCCTAAAAAAGTTATCTCTATTAATGACAATTTGCCACCCTAAAGTAAAAAAGTTTGTCAAAAATCAAAACAACTAAAAGCTATACAGATTCCCATCAGTCTCCATTATGTAATTTAAGCCATAATTGAATTACAAAAAATAATTGAGATTCTAATATTATATTTTTTTTAATTATATTATATTATTTCTAATTATATTTTGATCCTTTTAATGGAAGTTAACCTTAATGAAATAAACACTTTAATTATGTGAGCTATATTTTTCACATAATTTTCGATACCGAAGCATGATTGAGCTGAAGTATTTTTTACTATTTGCATTTTTTAAAGAGGTAACGGAAGGAGAAGGCCCCGTTTAGCTGACAATGTTCTTGTTAACAGATGTACAATTTATAGATTCCGAAAAATGCAGAAAATTTCGATTATTCTAACCCCATAATAAGAACTCCACAAACTTAAGTTTTCTAAATTGATAACATCGGTCATGTTATCTCTATTTTCAGACATTTCACATATCAATATGTTTTTGATTGCTTTGAAGTATTTTCGAATTTAGTCTCTTGCATTTATTGAAGGTTACAAGTGTGATACTATTGTACCATTCTAGTCGATAGTCACATATACTTTTCAGAGCAGCAATTGATCATTATCTTAACCCCATGTTGTATGTAGATTCTCAAGAGCTTGTGGTCTGATGCCTAACTTCGAATGGGTAATAACCGGTCACATAAAGGAATTTGTCATAAAATCTGTGCAGAGAATTAAATATCTTGACTCCGGGATGAGGAACCATTGCAGCTGAAAATGGAACACTTGACAGAAAAGTAGACAAGACCTCCTTTATAAAAGAAATATTATTTTATTTCATACTCCTTCCTCAAATTAACAACATTCTCAAATTGTTAGTGATGGGAAGTGCATTTGTGTTTTTTGACGATTTCAACACCTGTATTTCCTCTTTCTTGCAAGGAAAGAGAGAAAGAACAAAACAAAAGTAACCCGTGGCGGTTTACTCACCATGCCCCACACCTACATCCGGTACCACTAGCTGTCAACCCGTAGGTGATTTGACTTTAAGCTTTCCAGTACTAAATGACCTGGGTTATTTTGATAGCGAGTTCTGATTAACAGCTTACCAACGGTGATGGGCCTTTTAAGTTAAGTATAAGAAAGACGATGTTATGGTTGAGAAAACCGTGTTATCTCTCAGTACCAAGTTGACAGAAAATAGCTGAGACAGTGTAGACACATAAGTAGTTGCTCAAGGGGTAGTAAAGTCTTGGTGTAAAGCTGGTTGTAGTAGTGATGTACCAGTTGTAGAAATATCTTCTTTTTTTTCTCTCATTGTAGCTGGAATAATGGAAGCAATTAAAAAGAACAGCATATAACTCCATTAATTGCTCTGGGATTTTGTTTACTTTTTACAGCAATTTACAATAAGTACAAAGGCTTTGCCAAACTTGCTTCTCTAATAGCTGGAACATTGCCTCTGTGGTACTAGTTTTCAAGAACTCTGCTGAAAGAAGTGACCCCAAAAAATTATCAGCCCATAAATCTCTCTCGCTCTTCGCTAAAATCTTTAAATCATTCATCAATCTAGCGATAGTCCTTTATTTTCACAATACTAAACTTCTTTCTGAGAAACAGGATGGATTTAGACAATCCCGTTCTACAGCAAATATCCTAACGATTATTTCTGAATGCATATACCATCAATTGATAGAGAAGGTGAAGCTAGGGCAGTAGTGCCTGACATATCCAAGGCCTTTAACAAGGTCTAGCATGAAGATCCTCTCAGGAGAATGAATTCGTATAGTGTTACTTGACGAATATTTAATATAACCAGAACCTTCATAACTACCAGAAAGATCTAGGTCGTTCTCGATGACCGACATCACATTCATGTAGGTGTGCTTCAGGGTTTGATACTTACCTTTATTATTTCTGATCTTCATAAGCAACCACCCTGATAAATTGTGTCCAAAATGGGTATACTTGCTGATGACACAACACTCTATTCTAAATATGCAAGAAAATCGAACAAACACATATCCAAGGCAATGACTGAACCCTTAGAAAATTACCTCAAATCTGTAATAGAACGAGGGCAAAAATGGATAGTTACATTCAAGACAAAACTCCTTTTCTTCAACAATTATAATAAATCTTTCAAACTACCGATTGCCATGGTTGATAGTATTCTTTCTGAGAGTCTTTGGTTCAAACTGCTCGGCCTTAAATTCACAGACAACATGAATTGAAATGAATACATAGAAGATATTGCCAAGTTTGCTGCAAAGAAGGTGGGCTCAATCTACCATGTGAATAAACTCACATCTTGATAAACTGCATCTTCTTGGTTAACTCCCCTCCCTCCGTGAGAGTGGTAAAAGTACCTAAAAAATAGATGGTTATTTACTTTGATGTCAAACAGGCAAAAGGTAGACTCAATCTCGTTTCTCTACCATATACTTCTTCCTCTAATGCAACTTTAACTTGACTGGAAAATTCCTTTTTCTTACTTATTTTACCCGTACATGAAAATTATGCTCACCGATAAGAACGCCACCTGACGTTTACAAAGGGCACACAACTCTGATCTGAAAACGTCCTCTGGCGGTGAGTCTGTTTTATTGTGCTGAGAAAGGGAGGTAATTCTACAGTCTTAACTGAAATATTGCTTGATTTTATTTTTGTTTTATGAAACGAAGAAAATCAATTGAAAAAAAAATGAATTTTGTTCCTTTACGTTCTAACATATATCAGTTCAGAGGGAATGTATAAGCCTTTGTTTACATATTTTTTGCGCTAGTTGATAACATAAAAGAACTCTATTCTTTCTATATGTGTGTATGTGTTGAAAGCAAAAATATATTAAGAGAGTAAAAAATGAAATAAAATTGAAAATATTCAATGTCTTATGAAATAAATTATGTAAAGCATGATCTCGAATGCACTTCAAAGATAAATGCAAATTGATACCCCCCTCCCACAAAAAAAACTTAGTAATTTCATCTGCCCTCTTCATCCCCCTCTCGTTTCAACATGAAAGCAACATGGTAATTATTTCCCCAAATGCACTCGAATGCATGTTCTTGTTATTCTCTTCTATTCGTTCTTATGTGAACGTAAAATGTCATTACTATGAATTATTGTTCATCTATGCTCGAAAGACAAAAAAGATAATGAAATAAATCTTTAGTTTTTAACTAAGAAAAGACAAAAATCAAATTGTATTGTCAGAAGAGACAGGTTGTTAGATAATAGAAATTGTCAAAATCAAGTACAAAGATTTGGATCGCTCTATCTTCTACAATATCTGAACATTGGAAGAAAAATCATTTTTAAATATGAAATGAAAAGGACAAGATTTTCAACTGTATAAATTGTACATAATAAAATATTAAAGGAAGTTATTAAATGTATTAAGTTAAAATATGAAATTCAAACTCAGCTTCTATTAAAATACTAGCCAAGAAAACCAATTGCATACTGGAAGCAGTACCTTAAATCTGCAATTTTTAGCATTTTTTATTTCATATTTGTTACTTTTTTTTCTCAACCTATTATGTATTCTACTTTTTTTTAATATAACTAGAATTATGTGGGCTCAAATTCTAGTATGTATTAAATATTAAATTGTCTTTGATGCCAATACATAGTTAAAGCAAAATAAATTGTGTTGGACAATTACAACAATTTCCAATGCTATTGATGATATTTACCCATTCATGTATTATTTTTTTTATTTTCGCTTATATTTGAATTCATATTTTAAGACATGACGTAAATCATAAATCTATGACGTCATATCAAAGCTATAATTAGTTTAAGGTAATGTTTTAAGCTCTATTTATAAGAAAGTCAAAATAGCTCAGTTGGTAGATCTCAAGGTTTCAGTTTCCGGTCATGGTATCCATGATTTATTATTTACTATTTCCATTCCTAAAAATAGTTGAGACCTCTGATATGAAATAAGACAAATTCAATGTATTTATTACGTTTTAAAAAAATTTGACTGACAGACGGACAACATCTATATTTATTTAAGGTTGTTTGGATCCGGGATATGATCTTAAAAGACATCCAGTGGTGAGACCCCCATTTAAGAGATATGAGAAGTCCTTAGTTACCATTCCTCTCAGGTCCACTCAGTGGTAGTACCTATTCGGCCTCCATCTATGGTTTAAATAGAACATTGGTAAGACACAAAACTACATCCAGCCATGCCGACAGAGCCTCAGATACGATGACTGCACCCTTTGCAGGGGGTAAAAGTCCCCCAAAGGAGCCACCTGTGTTAGAGGAAGAAGTTATTGAAGGTATAAAGTTTAAAATATAAAATTCAATGTCAGGTTATAAAATTTTTATTACATATTCCTTACTTTTCTACTTGTTACTTATTTTTTTCTATAATTGTTTGCTTTCCTATATCGAATGGGGCAGAGTTAGTCTAATGAAAAAAAGCATTGGATTTATTGTGTTCGTTTACTAAAACTATTTGGAAAGGTATGAACTAGTGATGCGACGATTCTAATATTTTTCCGATTCCGATACAGTTACGATTCCGATTCTTTTGAAATCTCTAAATATTTAGCTATAGTTGTTGATATTGTTATTTTAATTTTCGGATTATTTTAAAAATCCATGTAACATGTCATCATCATCATCATCATCATCATCATCATCAACCGGTTTATTTGTTGAATCAGGCCACAATTAATCCGCTGATGAGGGTGGGGCCTGATTGTCTAGTCTCGAAATCTAAGTCTTCCTCTCCACTCCTGTCTTTGGCAAGGCTTGATGGAATCCATAGGCCCTGAAGATCCACGCATCCTGGGATCTACGAAGCCCAAGACATTACCAGCAGCATTAGTGCTACTGGCACTGCCTTTCTTTTTTTCCTGCTGTATTTTGACTAGACATTGTATTTAAGGCAATTTTACGGCTGGATGCCTATCCTTTACCAACTTGAACACTTTTGGCAGTCCAAGACCTCCACCGTTCCCATCTAACTAGGGCTGATGTCGTTTCCACTTAAGCATGTACAAATGTCATACATTACCAGTGAGTTGCTTATCAAGATGTTGTTGGTGAAGTATAAAACAAGAATTCCACTTGTATGAACAAAATAGTGACACATAAGTGAAGTAGACGTGCCCGAAATGTCGTTAAATATTTTTTTTTTTTTTTTACCTGGCGAAAGAAGGAAAACAACGCTTCTGTTGAATTAATCAAAATAAAGAATCCTTTTGAAATATACTTGTGTGATGGTCGCGAGTAAAAAAAACAAACGTCCTTCTCTGCCGATCAGGTGTTTTTAAATGAGGAATATGAAAACGTTTCGATGTTTCACAAATGGACGAGTGATGACGAAGAATGAAAATAGATCCGTAAGAACATGTGCAAATATTTTTGCAAATGTAAAAATACATTTATATATTTTTAGTCTTACTGGTCGTTTAAAATCAATAAATAAAATTTAATATCATTAGTATCAGCAATGGAAAATTTTGTTTTAAACAAAAACAAATAAAAAAAAACTATTAAAAGAATCGTTCTTGGCATCAGAAAATAGGTGCACATTTTTCTGATACCCCAAAACGTTGCAACTTTTTCGATTCCCGATTTTGATTAATCGTCCCAACACTAGCATGAAGCCGAGGTAAACTTTTTTGTAAGCGAGTCTTGTAACCCCTTCCTTCCCTATTGGGCTCTTAAAGGACTGACCTTTTTACTAGCCTGTTTGGAGTCCAGAGGATTGAACGCTGGTAGTTGTGTCTCTTTCAGGCTTGATTTGTCTGATAACTGACAAATAATGACGGTAGTTAAGTATCCTTGGTAGAGAGCGAGGTCATGTTGCTTTTCTGATCGGCAACGTCCTTTACAGGAGACTGAACTCAGGGTGAGCTCCTTGAGAGGCTTCATCATCGCTAAATGACAGGGTATTCTCAAGTGCCATGTTGTGCATTGATGTGTGTGCCTTGAGGTATTTCCAGCATGGATAACTGGGTCCGTCACTGCCATGCTAATATTTCGGCTTTAGGTTCGATTATTTTGTCTTTGGATTTATCATCGTCAGTTGAAAGACTACCTTATTTTCAAATGATTCTTCCTTCCTCTCCCTTTTTGTTATTATGCAACTTAATCATCTTTCATTACTTTTAGCTCCTTGCATCAAGTGGCTTCATACCTTGTTTGGAGCGACTTCCATAAAAAAAAAAAATTTCTCCGGACATATTGGAAAAATTACACCCTATATGCAATTGATCATATGCAATGAAACATTTATAAATAGGTATTATATTGTGATATTAAATAATCCAAAACAATGTTTCGGAATTTTTTTAGATAAGGATTGATAATTCTGATTATTTGGATAATTCGGACTATTATTCTCATCTTGGATTTTATTGTTACAGCGTTTTAGCCGATGTAACCTCTGATCTGCAAGTGTGTCTTGTTGTACTCAGGACCCATGATGTAATAGATAAAAGTGCTCAGTAGAAATAAGTCCTAAGTGACGGTCTTTTGGGGGTTTAAGCGTCAATTCTCAGTACCATGATACTAAGACAATTGCAAGTTGTTAGACTTCTACCTGGTTATGGCTGACGCAACGAGAGCAAGCTACCCTCGTGGCATAAATAAAAGATTCCGTTTAAAATTTCGTACTGATTCCTGAGTTCAACAAGATGCACACGGTTACATTAGTCGAAACGTTGTGAGAATAGCATCCAAGATGAGAACAGTAGTCCGAATAATACAAAATCCAAAACGAGTTCATCTGTGTTAAAACAGATAGCAGACCATTAGATGTTAAAGGCATGAAACAACTTCCTGATGTATATACGCAAATAGGGGAAAAAGCAAAAATGCAAACGAATATGAACAAAAAGAAATAAACACAAATTTATGATTTGAGTTAATATTTCGTCCATAAGTCAAGGCTTTATCAAGAATAAACATGATGAAATAACAGTCAATAGCTATAAATCAGATGCCATGGCGGAAGTAAGAAATCCAAAATATGTGCGTTAGCAGGGGAGGAGTGTTTAGGGTGTGAAAGGGGTATGAAGTAGTGTGGAAACAGTGGGTGATTCATCATGAAATTTTTAGTTAAAAAATTCTGGAGCGATTTACTAACTGGTTTGTTGTGGATGTAAAACGCATAATGATTTAATGAGTCATAATAGGTCAGTCAGATAACATGGGAGATGCTGCAAAACTGCATATTCTAGTTGTTAAAGCTTAACCACAATAACTGAAATGTATGTGGAATCTTCAAGACGGCACAGTTTCTCAGATTCATTAAGAAGTTCATTTGAGATCCATATTCAGTTTCTTTATATTTCCTCTGGATAGCGAAGCTGTTGAGGTTTTTCAGAAGTTTTGTTACCTTGATGATAACATTGGAGCAAAGGGTGGAGCAAGGGTTGGTGTGATTGTAAGAATTAAGAGTGGATTGAGTAATTTCAGGGAACTTCTACCATTACTAATCAGCAGAGCATTACCACTGTAGATCAAGGGAAGATTATCAAGCATGTGTGTGCAGTGTGATGTATGCAAGTGAAGATTAAGAACATGCGTTGCATGGATAGACATGATATGAGAATGATACGATCGATGTGTAATGTGAATCAAAGACAGGCTTAGATCTGATGACCTCAGAATATTAAATCTGTGCAGCATAGAGAGATGTGTGCAGAAAAGGAAAGTTCGGTGGCATGGCCAGGGTGAAAGAATGGATGAGAGTTCTTGGGTTATTAGATGTGAAACAGTTAAGATAACAAGTTGATTTCACAGGAGAAGGCCAAGGAAAACATGGCAGGAAGTGATAAGAATGGATTTCTGAGAAGGAGGAATAAAGACCTGGCTAGAGATATGTTAGTTTGGAAGTCAATTTTTAAAAGCCATTGAACGCATGTCAGCATGTGAAGTGGACATTAAAACGAATATCATGATGATGCTTTGAGATGACAAGATGTGATCACTGTTGAAACACTGAGGTTTTAAGCAAGTTCCAAATCTGTTCCTTAAATGTTGGTCTTTACTTAATTATCATCTAGAATAGATTAAGGTTTTCACCTTCATTCATTATGAATGTTGCTCAAACAAACAGTGAATATTTCGTATCATAGTGTTTTCTCCGAATGATTGGATAATGTTATTGGCAACTTGAATTTTATTATGTCTAAGATCGAATAATTATTCTTTCCTTTTCCTTTTCAAATTTTTTTTATTCCCCTTAAACAATGCATATTGCAACTGAAACATAAGATCTACTATGATTAGGGGCAAGATTTATAGAGAGCATCCTAAGTGGGGAATTGTGCAGCAAGATGTTTGACATTACATTTAAATTTCTGCATGTTGGTACAGTCGGGGAAAGAAGCTGTTAGATTAGAAGGTTTTCCAGCATCTGGGGATCTCTGCAGTGAAGAGGGGAATTGTTTTGATAGTCAGATTTGTCGGGGGTATTTACGTTGCAGTAAGTTTGTCGGAGCACATTGCGTGAAAGTAATTGTAAAACAAGGGATGCAACATTGCGGTGATGAGATAAGGGATGGAGCTTGGCAGACCTATTAGGTTAGAGACTCTTTTTTGCACGCACCCTGTCTAAGATGAAAAGGCTAGTGGTTGATGGACCAACCTGGATGTGACAGCAATACTCCAGGCATGGTCGAATGGAGACTTTATAGAGATATAGGCTACTGCCAAGTGTGAGAAGTTTTCTAGCTCGGTAGAGGGAGCCCACATTATTTTCAGTAGACTTGACAGTATCTTCTATGTATTTATTTCAATTCATGTTGCCTGTGAATATTATGCCGAGCGGTTTGAACGTTAGACTCTCAGAAAAAGTGTGATCAACCATGGCAATCGGTGGTTGGAAACGATTCTTATAATTGTTAAAGGAAAGCATTTAATGTAACCCTCCAGTTTTGGCTCCATTCTACTACAGACAGGGGTCCATTTTCTAAGGATTAAGCCATTGCCTTGGATATGTGTTCTATTTGCTTGCATGTCGAGAATATCAAATATATCCATCTCGGACGCAATTATTTGGAAATGAAATTTACTTTTTGAGTGTCAACAATTATTATTTGGGTTTTACATTTCATCAATTATATTAAATTTGTCAATATATCATCATATCTGAAAATAAATACAAAGACACTAGTGAAGCTATAATTTTGAAAGTTTTTCTATCGATATATCTGCACTCTCCTGCAGATTTACCTACAAGCATTGGCAGACTGATGCCTAAGTTCTCAAAATTTAGGGAACCTTCTGCTGAAGAGTGTGTTTTGACATTATCATAGGGCTTTCTTATATCACACTGTAGTCCCTATTTACTTACCTCCCCGCGAGGGCAGACTCATCTTCGATTTTTAATGTGGGGAAAATCCAGCTCCCCAAGAAGGGGAACTCTGGATTCTGACAAAAAAAAAAATTGGCCCGGTCTAGAAGGATCTCTTCCTCACTAACAAAACAGAAAAGATGCAGCATCAGAATAAGCACAACATTCAGCTCTTTTAAACAACTGTAATTTCTTTCGGACACCATTTTTATTTTTGTCAGAATAATCCTGACTTAAGCCAATAACTCTAGATGCTTCTATTGAACTCCCCCCCCCCCCCCAAAAAAAAAACAGTTCGACATTTCAATTGTAAACACAGCTGTTCAAGTATCTGGGGATCCACCATAAAGTTAGTCATAAAACTATGCTGATTTGTAACATCCTTGATTTATGTCTCTTTTATAACTTTAAGATTAATTTTATTTTTTTATTTTTACATTCTAATCCAAACACAAGTAAAAATATTGTAAGTGGTGTTCGGAGGCGGCGAGAGAATTTAAACACCCATTCTTGACTTTACAGGATTTTGTTTAAAATGCTCTTCTTCTTCATTCAGTAGCATGGGAGATCTGGAAGGGCCTCAAGGCTGGTATTAGCCTCTATTCAAGGTTGTTGTTGAGGTGAAAGAAACAGTGCTTTGTAAAAATTGGCACAGGTAAAAATGGCACAAATGAATAAATAGGAAAAAATGGCACAAAGCTGAAAAAATTCGGTAACGAAAAATTAGGATTGTTCAGGAGGGGCATGCTAGGCTATCTTCCCTTTAGTTTTAAATACGGACTAAGCGCCCCCCTCTCCCATACACACACTATTTTAAAATCAAAATTAAAAAATAAGTATTTACTGTTTCGAAGCAAATAAAATCGACTTTTCTAAGGTTTTTTTTTTAGGGGAGGGGACTGGAGGTAGGTTCTCCCACCTTTTAGT
Source organism: Sepiola atlantica (assembly GCA_963556195.1). Lineage (NCBI taxonomy): Eukaryota > Metazoa > Mollusca > Cephalopoda > Sepiida > Sepiolidae > Sepiola > Sepiola atlantica. The sequence goes on along the minus strand of OY744521.1, from coordinate 152,007,332 downwards.
TTTACATAGGGTCAAATAACATTGGTTTTTGTAAGTATTTTGGGGTGTGGTTGGGTGGAGGTTCTCGCCTCTATAGTTTTTAATAGGAGCTCCACCCCATATTTTAAAATAAGTATTTACTCACTTGGTAAAAGTGCAGAATAGTTAACAGTCGTGAAATTAAAAAACAGTAACAAAAACAAATGATTTATAGCAAATGCAGTAGAATTTAATTATCTACCGACCTGTATACTTTTAACGTGCTGAAACTGTCTTAGGTATTTTTTCCAAAATATTATTTCGGTCTGAGCAGTTTTTACACAGGCGGAAAAACAAATGACTGTATGTCACTTCACTGGGGGGGGGGGGGGCTTGGTTCCTGAAAAGTTGTAAAAAAAAAATTACTTATCTTACTGCAAACCCGTAGTCAAAGTTGCAAGATCCTCCTCCACTCCTGAACTTAAAGTTAGTTGGAGTCATAGTTTTTACAACTTTTCAGGAATGAAGCATCCAACAGTTAATCGATAAGTGACCATTTATTTCTCATGTATCGTAAAGACAGCTTAAAAAAATTAAAAACATTTGTTGTTTGTATTTCGTTTTCGATTTCTCTACTGTTAACTATTATGCACTTTCACTATTTAATCAGTTGTTCCTGTTTACATGCCTACAATTAGACACAAGGTCGGTTTTTAATGTGGGGGAAAACCGAACTCCACCAAAAGGGGCACTATGGATTGGAGCAAAAATTTAAATTGCCTCAGTATAGAACGATTTCTCCTTCACTGACCGAGGACAGAAAAAATAAAGTATAGTATCAGAACAGATACTACACTTTAAAGTTAATTCTATTTTGAAAATTAAAAAAAATAGTAAAAATATACCTAAAAGAAAAAATATTGTAACATCGGCAAATATTCTAATCACAAAAAAGATTTTTTATTTTAAAAATATTCAGAGAAGATGAAGAAAAAAAACAAATCCTTGATTGTAATTATTGGCGGGCAGTGGCGAGCATAAAAAGTACTGCCCAATTAATATAAAATGATTTAAAATTCCCGGGCCATTGTCACGTATGAGGACAGTATTGTTGACATATTTTTCACTATGGGAGATAAATTCTGTGCGTTTTAATTTTTAAGGCGATTACGTATAGTTTTACGAATTTGCCAGTCGAACTTAGGATTAGAGATAAAAAAATTAGTAAAAATTTGCCCTGAAAAGTTAGTGGCCCAGAAATGGGGGATCATTTTATATTAAATTTATATGCAAAACTAATACCCCACTTTAAATTCTAAAATAATATATTTTTTTTTTCGGGTGTTCACACATAATCGCCTAAAAGAAAGTAGATTTTTATTTGGGGGGGGGGGGGGGTGCAGGGGATTTAGCTGCGGGTCCCCATCTACTTTTAAATATAGATATAATTTCTTGTTAATTTGACAAACTTCTTAATATTTTCCCTTTATGCATTGTATCCAAGATTTTGATAAACTGGTGAGATTTTTATTGAGATCTTTTACTTATGCCTTTTTTCCAATTTATCCACTTTTGCCATTTTTACCTAAATTCTGAAAAAGCAACCAACCTGATAGTATAATGAAGAAAACATTATTGCAATAGAGAGTACAATAATGGAGAGACAGACATTAGTAAGATATTACTAATGTTCAAAGCAAGAAGTTAGGGTAAAGCAGTGTTCATTATATATAGTCTCTGTATATAGGAAAAAGGGTGTGTAGAATATTCTATCATAATGTGAACATGTTCGTTCATGCGTTCACTGCACTGTCCGTAATCATCCCACACGTTGTGCCGGTCCAAAGACGTTGTTTGATCTCACTCAGTGCTGTACCAAATATGGGGAGGAGTAAGTTAATTGCTTACTGTCTGAGGCGCCCCTACCGGGGAATGCCGACGGGGCTGCCCAGGCAATTTTTGATGGTCAGAGTGCTCACCTCTCCGGCGCTGGCTTTTCAACCCCCACTTTCCGACCCGACCTTGGGTCACATCTTACTTGTGGGAGTAGGATAAAATTGGCCTTGTGCCTAACTCCTGGAGAGGAGTAAATAATACTCTCATCTTTCTTGGCCTTTTGGCTAAGAGCAAAGTGTAGTATCTGTTCCGATGGATACTGCACGCCTGTCCTCTGCAGTTCTAGGAGGTCCACCCTCCCAGGCTTTGCCTCCCCTCTTTGGGGAGGAGTAAGTTAATTGCTTACTGCTTGAGGCGCCCCTACCGGGGAATGCCGACGGGGCTGCCCAGGCAATTTTTGATGGTCAGAGTGCTCACCTCTCGGGCGCTGGCTTTTCAACCCCCACTTTCCGGCCCGACCTTGGGTCACATCTTACTTGTGGGAGTAGGATAAAATTGGCCTTGTGCCTAACTTCTGGAGAGAAATAAATAAAACTCTCATCTTGGCCTTTGCCTTTTGGCTAAGATCAAAGTGTAGTATCTGTTCCGATGGATACTGCACGCCTGTCCTGTGCAGTTCTAGGAGGCCCACCCTCCCAGGCTTTGCCTCCCCTCTTTGGGGAGGAGTAAGTTTATTGCTTACTGCCTGAGGCGCCCCTACTGGGGAATGCCGACGGGGCTGCCCAGGCAATTTTTGATGGTCAGAGTGCTCACCTCTCGGGCGCTGGCTTTTCAACCCCCACTTTCCGACCTGACCTTGGGTCACATCTTACTTGTGGGAGTAGGATAAAACTGGCCTTGTGCCTAACTCCTGGAGAGGAGTAAATAATACTCTCATGTTAAGTAAAAACCATGAGTCCAATTTATGAACAAGTGACAAATTTATTTGCTGAATGTTACAAAAGATACTCGTGTCTCCAAGTGGAATGGCAGAGTTGCAAAATGAAATCTCTCTATTCCAGTGAAATAAAACACAAGTCCAACCTTACACAACAGACCCTCTGCTTCCAGGGAAAGCTAACTGCTACCTCGAAAGTTGAACTCCAACTGCCTGCCAGCTCTCTCAGCAAACCCCCAACTTCCTGTCATGCCCAGTGAGCCAGTTCTAGCCCCTCCCGTCTCCTTATTCCTGTTGACCGGGTCTTTTCACTGGTCATCGGTGGGTCACTCAAGCACTTAGCCACTTAAGATCTCAACCTGAGATAACTGTCAGACAGAGAATTATCATGGCGACAATCCATGAACATCCCAGCATGGGTTCAGCCTTTTATGAGACACTTAATTCATTTCAAAGGGAAACAATTGACAAAGATATTTTAACTTTATCTTTGGCCCCCCTCTTTCCTTTGGGTCGAGCATCTAACATGTGCAACGTCCGCCATTCATACACATTACTAAAGAAAATGCAGCTTATTGCATTTTCACATGCACATCCTGATTTTTGTCCTGCCTGAAAACACTATTTCGTTTCAATTGGACTGTTTTCATTTTGTTAGCCATATTTGCTGTTTCTGTAATTTAAAAAAACTTTAAAAAATAAATGGATTGACGGTAGTCAAGGTTGACCATAACGCTCCCTTTTCATTAGCTACGGCATGGAGACGTAAGAGAGCATGCCATTCCTTTTCCTGAATTGCCCCACTTACCCTTGATCCTCATCTTATAATGTTGTGTTTAACAAGGGGCATCAAGTACTACTTTGAGTTTTTGCTGTGACTAAACAGCAGATTGAACTCTGGTCTCCTGGTCCATGAGTGAACATTCTATACCAAATATTATAGTAGTCTTTAATCTTCTGCAGACGTCTGTCTGCGGAAGGGAGGTGCACGAGTGGCCTAATGGATACTGATGGCGACATTAGAATTGGCTAAACAGAATTCAAATCCAGTCGCATTTATTGCATTTACCTACATTGTAATAGAATTAGAAAAGGTATAGACACTCGGCTATGATTACAATAGATAGCAACTTGTGTTCAATGAATTGTTTTTATAGGTATTTTGTTGATATGCCATTAAAACAGACTCAATAGAATAAAAATAAGAATCTCATATATAAAGTAATAACGAGTTTCTGTGGATCTGTAAACCGTTTAAACACGTGTTTATTGAGGTTCCATTAACAGTTCTTTTTCTCCACCAACACTTGTCGCACATGCGATAATGTTCTTATATCAACAAAAATGTATTTTGAATAAATGGTAATGGAGAAAATTATTAATCCAGATCTATATTTTATTTTTTCGTATTGATACAATGAGGAAGTAGCAGGTATTATTCCGCTACAGAAAGATTATTTCCCTAGAAACTCTTCTGGACAAAGGTTTTCACCCATTAAACATCATTTTTCTCTCTTAAATAAATGGAAAAACTAATATAAATTTAAAAAATAAAAATAAAAAGGAAAGTTATTCTAAAATGGTAAAAATACTTTATTTTTTAATAAATAATATAATAATTTCTATTCATTAGAAATAAATACATTCTAAAATGGTAAAAATAATGAGAATTTCAATAAGGAAGATCTTATCCCAGCTGCATATGAAGCAAACCAATAATTTGATGCAATCATAAACATTATTTTTAATCGTTTTGATTCGTTGTTGACGTTGATATATTTTATCTATTTAAATTTACAAGGTGGTCCGAAAGTCTTGTTATCCCCCGTCCATGAACAAAAAGTAAAAACAATAGAGGAACAATCACCAAAGCATAAAAAAGTAAAATGGTCGACCATAGTCGAGGACGACATGAAGGCACCCTTTTCATTAGATATTACGTCGCTCCTTTCCCAGGATTACCACACTTATAGTTCTTAGTGTTAAAGCAACAGGCATCAAGTACCATTTTGTTTAGTCTTTAGTATGACTCAACCTAGGATTGACCCCTAGACCTCAAACCCATTAGCGACTACTCTAACCATTATGCCAGATGAATATCATGCAAGTCATGTTGCCACATCATGTTGTGTCATGAAAATGTTGCTGTTCATTCAGAGCTTGTCAGTGTGTGATAGTGTCAATGAAAGTGAATAAACTGAACCGATTATGTTTTTTTTAATTTTTTTATTACTGTAGTACTTTTTTCTTCTGTTGTTCTTATAGTGTTCTTATTTTGATTTACTCTTCTTAAAATGTATAAATAGAATCCAGGATGTTTTCTGCATTGCTGTGTTATTTGTTTTGTTATATATATATATATATATATATATAAAATCATCGAACTTATATATATATATGTATATATATTTCATTGTATTTTTTTTATGAAAGTCGTTCCAGACAAGGCATGAAGACATTTAATATAAGAAGCTTATCATAATAATAAAAAGGGAGAGGAATGTAGAATCACCAAGACTGAAAAAAAAACCTACCAGCAGCGTTCAATCCTCTGGACTCCAAACAGGTTAGCCCAAAAGTAAGCCCTTCAAGTGTCTAATAAAGAAGCAAGGGGTTACAAGCCTGGCTAACAAAAACGTCTATCCCTAAATTTTTTTAATGTATTAACGGGTCACTACTTATCAAGGCCCATAGACCACTCAAGGATAAGAGTTAATGAGCTTGTCAGGTGAAACAATGTGAGGATTGGTAACAATGGTTAAGACTGGCTAGAAATTAGGCTCAACAAGAATTTGGTAACATTGGACTTGAAAACGACACTGCTATAGTCAGCTGAGAAGCAGCCTCGTGGTATTGTGTTCCATAGACGGATAGTTCTTGGAACTAAACTTTGATCATGGAAGTTTAGTTTTAGATACAGAGGGAGAAAGGAAAATGATTTACAGCTGTTATAGCTAAGCGAGTTCTTGTAAATGTTGTTACTTTTTGGTGGGGTAATAAGAATTGACCACCCTGTATATTGACTTCAGTCGTATTCAAATTAAATGTAGACGTTTTTGTAATCTCAACTTCTAAAGTACTGAATCGCCTGGATTCGGATTATTCTCATCATCCAAATGTTGGCTATTTTAAAGGAAATTAAAAAAAAATAATTGACTCCTCAAGGAACGAAAACTGATTTTAAGGTAAGTAATACATCAGGAGAGAACATCCCGGATCATGTTAGGAATGTGCATGCCCTGTCCATAAAGTAGGCAATGAAAGCATGCAAGAAAAAACGCTGACGGACAAATGTAAGAGCACAATATAGGCGAGTTTTTGAATCACACTTATGTCCCTATTTACTTGTTTCTCCACGAGGACAAAGTTAAACATAAGGTCGGTTGATTATGTGGGGTTATTCAGCTTCTCAAAAAGTGGCACTCTGGATGATACAAAACTAAAAGTTGCTCCAGTCAAGAAGTATTTTTCCTCCTCTAACAAAGGACACAACAGATACAACACATTGACCCTAGTCTGAGGGCAAAAAAGTAAGTAAACGAGTTAACAATATTTTCGTGGTTCTGATTAATGCAGTGCTATATTTTACGAAGCTATTTTTGGGGTAATGTTCCTTTTATTGTTACTTGAGGGGGGGGGGATTAGATGTTTTTGACTCATGTGCCTTCAAATAGACCTTAACTTGAAGGCATCTGGTGACAAAGTCATGAAGCATATATGAAAGAACTTAGCACTAGTACAAATACAACAAATAAAAAAGGGTTGTTGGTTTCATCGTAAATGACAAATCAGGTGTTTAACAGACTTGGAAATTGTTAAAATGATTTTAAATTATGATGAAAATGACTTAGATTAATAAAATGCTGATAAGTATATTACAGTATTTTCATTATTTTCAGTATTAAATATTCAATACTAGCAGGAAGACCCAACGTTGCTCGGGATAGAATGAGGATCACTTTTATGTACTTTTCCACTATGCTCATGACACTATATTACTTTCTTTGTTTCTACTGCTCCCCTCCTTCCGTTTCGCCCCCTCATGTAGTCGGGAAAAGATGAAATGTTGGAAAACTCTCTGAATTAGTGTCTTATATATATGGTCTAAAATTTCATTAAAATTAGATATACGTATTTGAAGTTTAAAAGGAGTTCTGTCCCAATTGGTTACTTAGAGGTGGAGACACCTTAATATAAGGCACATATAAGGTAACGTAGAAATTCGGGACCACTTCCATTGTTTTCCCCAGAGAATTTTATACATATGATATAAATTTAATCAAAATAGGATATATTGAAATTTTTAAAGGAGCCTCGGCTCCCATAGCTCACTTTATTTAGGAGGGCACTTAGAGATTTGAGACCACTTCTCCAGAAAATTTTATGCATATGATTTTAATTTCATAAAAATAGGACATATTTGAAGTTTTAAGGAGATTATGCCCTCATAGACTTCTTAGGTGTGCACTTAGAGATTCGGGAAAACATACCTTGTCTTCCCCGGTATATTTTACTAAAGAATACACTTTTAGATTTCATGTAGATTCTCTAACCGTTTTTTCTATAGGGAACAGACAAACATCACACACAAATACATTAAGTTTTACATATAGAAGATATACAGTCTGAAAAATATAAAGAACAAGAAATATTATTGGTAGTCGATTTTAGATCACATTCAGCAATATTAAAATATGATGCATTTATTATATGTATTTTACTTCATAAGCAGACTTCGTTCAAGGAAACGGTCTGTATGTGGTTATTGTTGGAAACTATATTCGCTTGGGAATGTGGCATCTGTTAAAAGTATCTAGCGAAGAAGAATCCAACAAAGGAACTAAACCAATGGGAAACAGCCTGAAGGTTATAAACGCTTACTAAAGTAATCGTCTAAAAACTAAGTTTTTAGGTAGAAAAATAAGAAAGAAATCTGAATAAAATGAAATCCCTTCAAACAGAAAAAAGTAAAAGGAATTCTTGAAAGGTTCCAGCAGACAAAATCGGTTATGTCGTCCACCAATTTCCTTATACTATTTTATCTTATTCTTTGAAAGTTCGCATTATTCATGCTTCTGTAAGCCTAACTTCTGTTACTTTAAAATAATAATTTATTTTTTTAGACTTTTGGTTCCAAACTGTTCAATGTTTTGTTATTTCTTTTTCGTCAGACAGAGTTGTATTTTCTTAAGTTAATAGTCAGTTTTATATACTCTCTTATATATTTGCTTTCTTTTTTTTGTTAAATTTAAATTTTTTAGTATCGAAACACATTCACACTGTTTTATTGTCATACTTCTTTCAGTTATTAAAAAGCGACCCTCTCAAAGAGTGTCTTAATATTATAAACCCACACTGGGATGGGTATTTAAGCTAGTATTAATATAATCAAAGATGTTCTTTGAAATATACATAATTGGAAGAATATCCGTCCCAACAGAACAGTTTTGAACAACTTTTATGCCACCCTTACAAAGATGAAAATCAAGATATAATGCTATTATACTTTATGTCTATAATCTTTGTTTCAATTTTGATCCAAATCCATTAAATAATTTTGAGTCTAGAAAATATCTAAAATTTAAGGCTTAAGCTTAAGGTTTTCTAAGAAGAAATTGATTTTCAAGGAATCTTATTTAATTGGTGTCTAATGTCTATTGATCAAATTCAATTCAACCTCATTTTCACATTTTTTGTCATCTTAGTGGAGATGTTTTAATATATGATAACTGTTCTGTAATTGAAAGAAAAATTGATGTGTCACATGGAAAATGGTATAAAAAGTTCACTAATCATTGAAATGAGAAATGAAAGATTGTAAGAGACAATCGCTATTAAAAACTGCAATAAAAAAAATGGCTGCTGCATGAAAATGCAGCAAAATAAGTATTGTAATTGCCTTCTGCCAGTCTTGAGTGATTCGGGTGTTTTAGAAGCAAAATGCACTGATAAACAAACAGATTATTCGAAGAATAAATAATATATCAGGATAATAATATAACATACATGTCTTAAACCTATTCAGATGAGTATTGATTTACTCCTCTCCAGGAGTTAGGCACAAGGCCAGTTTTTATCTTACTCCCACAAGTAAGATGTGACCCAAGGTCGGGTCGGGAAAGTGGGGTTTAAAAATTGCCTGGGCAGCCCCGGTAGGGGCGCCTCAGGCAGTAAGCAATAAACTTACTCCTCCCCAAAGAGGAGAGGCGAAGCCTGGGGGGTGGACCTCCTAGAACTGCACAGGACAGACCCATAGACCGGCGTAAATCAAGCCCCGAAGGCCAAGACAATACCAGTCTATGGGGTGCAGTATCCATCGGAACAGATACTACACTTTGATCTTAGCCAAAGTAACATGTTAGAAGACATGCCATATTATGCTAGGCATGAGTTTACCTGTTTTATAAAAATAGAGCATGCATGCACACAATCTGAAAACGAAAAGACATTTGACAATAATTTCTTCCTCGGCCACATTACTGGGCCTTAAACTGAAGACGTTTGGCCACAAAGTCATAAAATATATACCAAATAACTCTGTAATCATGCGAAGACTATTAATAAAGTAAAATCTATTTTTATGCAGCTTTGTTGTCTGTGTTTTTGATACCAACAATCTCTGACTATAACCATATTTGTTAGACATTTTTATAGTGCCATGATTCTTAAGAATCTGCTGTTGGATAAAAATAAGATATATAAATCAATCATCATTTTTGCGAGTAAATCTGTTATAGAACCCTTATATATCAATATATTCAATTTGATAATTTAGATTTTTGTGCCCTTATTTGTTTATAATAAACCATAATACTTTCAGACTTTGTGATCATTATTTACATGATCACATCTCAGTCAGTGTGTTTTGAACTGAATTATGTCGTACAGTGTCCCCTGAATTAAAAATGTTTCTTTCTCAATCATTTCCTTTGATTTGTGCTTTCCATTCTTGATTGGACAATATGTTTCTATTTACAATTGTCCCAGAAGAGAACTATGGTTGAACCAATAACATTCTACTTACCATATTGTCTGACTTCAGTGAGTTAGTTAGTTTTGAAAAAAATGATTAGCAGATTAAATAGGTACATAGTGTCTATCTTACTTGATGCAATATGCTTTTATATATAAATGTATTGCTAGTATTTCATGTATCCACGTAAAATATTATAAGGAGATATAATTTTTTATGTGTCAGTTTTCAGTATTTACTTCAACAGTGCTCGATACGTAAGTAGAGCTAGGTAATAAGCAATGAAAATATATATGGCAATCAAGCTACACAGAGGCTACCGTGTTTCATCCCCGGGGGGAATCGTCAGGCTAAATGCATGGAGTTATTTTTGTCAGGCCAGTACATTTAGAAATTGTAGAAACTTAGACGACCCGTGTAGATTATGCTTGAATGAAAAATACGAAATCCTAAATTTTAAAGATCCCCGAAACCTATTAAACTCTAGAAGTGAAATAGCAAACAGCTGTTTACACAGAAATAAATTTACCTTAGGATGATATATAATAAATAAAATAAATAAATAAAAATAAATAAATAAAAAACTGAATTAGTTACAATTTAAAACCTAAAATAGAAATACAAGAAACCATGTGTTAAAATAAATTCGCCCACTGTATTGACAAAACAAAGGAAAAAGGATATAGGAAAATCCATTGTTAACAAAAATAGGAGCGTCACCAACAATGCATTTGTTCGAGGGAAGCCCAACGATTGGCTGAGGGAACAACAAAGAATCTGATTGGTTAACTAGCAAGCCATGTATATAAAAACACCTGACAAAAATAACTCCATGCATTTACCCTGACGATTCCACCCGGGGATGAAACACGGGAACCTCTGTGTAGCTTGATTGCCATATATATTTTCATTGCTTACTAAATGTATTGCTATAGATATGCATAAGGTAATAAGCAAAGGAAAACTAAATAGAACAGAAAAAATTAATGCAAAATCATGCTTCTGTTGATTCGATATTTTGTTTTAATTAGGAAATTTTGTCAGAGAATAAGTTTATTACTAAGTTTCATAACTGAAACGAAATATTGAATCGGAAGAAGCATCATTCGTGTTCATTTTTTCCCTGTATTATTTAGTTTGTTTTTTGCTCATAACTTTTTATTCCTATCTTTGCAAACACACATAATATATACTTTTTGTATATTTAATTTGACTGTTTATGAAATGCTTATTCTTGACAAAGTTTCGTAACTGAAACGAAATTTTGAATCAACACGATATGTCGGATATTTATACTTTTAAACAAACTTTTACATATATTAATATACATGCATATATTAAATGCTCTTCCTCTGCTGTATAATAAAGACCAATGTGTATTTATTTAAGCGTGTATGTATGTATGTATATATATATATATATATATATATATATATACACTCCTCTCCCGTAACATGTGTAAGAAACGTGTCGGATGACAGCTTTTGAAGGGAGACAGCAAATAGCAAATCAGATAACCCTTGCTGTATGACAGGAATTCGAAAAGAAATCCTTATTCTATTTCCCTAATGAGACGTTTTTTTGTCTCTTTTCCCCTTTTTTTTTACAGATTTTTTTTAAACTTTGCAATTTGAGATGTTATCTTATGACTTTAGTATGAACACTGGCGAAGCATAATATATTTCTCCATTATTTTTGACTGAGGTGTACACTCATATACAAATAGTATTTATGTATGATATTCATAGACCATTATTGTACAGAATGTGCTATTTCCAGAAATACTTAAAGCGTTGACACTTATAACCCTAGCATTAGCGCCGGAGGTGGAGTTATAAAAATGTATGCATATTTGTATTGCTTTTAATCCTTTCTTTACATATGTTCTTTTTTTCACAAGGGATTTAACTTGGCTGTTACAAGAAACAAATAAATGAATTTTGTTTCTGGGGAGTAAAAACATACACAAAACATTATTAAATAAAACATGATAAAAAATCCTAAAGCATCAAAGTAAATAAAATTTTAAAATAAAAATAAAAAAGGATAACATTCCATATTAAAATTATAAAAGTATTAAAAGAAATTCTTCTTTATTTACTTTGTTTGGTTGAGAAGAAAGTTGAAGTGTCAAACAAAACAAATATATGAGATGTTAAATTGTCACTTGAACATCAAGTTAACAATGTTTGTAAAATGGCGCGATCTTATTTGGTTGGCAATTGATTCAATTTTCTCTGTCCCAGGTGGGACATTCCGTATCTATACATTTCTTTCTCAAGGCTAATAATGCTTTGCTTTGGTGCTGAAGATAACATTTATAAAAAAAATTGTTAAAGAATCTGTTTTTTTTTCTTATTATTTATTCTAAAAATATTAGTTAAAAGTACAGTGAATCGGTTAGGTGAGTATATAAGTATTCAGTGCGTTCATTTAGATGGAATAAAAATAGTATTTGATAAGGTGAAGCACCATCTAATTCTCTTCATTTAACGTCACTTTTCCCTTGTTAAGGGGTCAGAGGTTTTCTGATATTTCACAAGCTCACCCTCCAGTTATAACAGTTCAGCAGGTTAACTATCTCCAAATTCCACTCTGTAGGGTCTTATCTAATCACTTGCTTCCAAGTTTTCCTTGGCTGGCCAACCTTCCTGCGATTCAAGCCATCCATGCTTTTGCAACAGTTCATCCAAGAGGATGGACGCTCCACATAAATATACCATAAAAAAAATCATTAAACTCTAGGCTTGAGAACTGTAGGTAATTTAATGGTGACCAAGATAAATTATGAAAGTGGTAATCCGAGTTCAAATCCAGTCCAATCAATTACATTCAGCATTGCATCAATACCATTGGAAAAGTTATTAACTCATGTTAGCAGCTGTTCAATGAATTAGTTTTGATGTAATGAGGTGGCATCATAAATGAACGTTAATGGCATAATCTTGTGGTTTCAAAATTATTTTCCTCTATAAAAATCGTCATATGTCTACCTCGAACAATCCGTATCTAATGCCCACAAAAAACGTCAACACAAACATTAAATACCATATCACAAATTCCTAATTTCTTTGTACTTATTTCTAGTATTTTTTTTAGTATTTTCTGCTACTACTAATATTCTATTTACTAATTCACTAATATATTTTATGTAAATATTTTTCTTCTTATAGGAAATAGCAACAATAGAAAGATACGGCTATAGTCATGTTGAAACACCAGTTCCCATTAGATCACCCAAGTTAAGCAACGTTGAGCCTGGCCAGTACTAAATGAGTGAACTTTACGGAGGATCAAATGCTGTATGTGACAAAAATCTGTTGGAATTCAAATTAATCTACGAATTAATTTTATACAAAACGTACGATTTTTGGCACAAAATGACCTGATGATGGTTGACATGCTGTAAAACCTGACATCAACAACAAAGATAATAGAAGGTACACAGAATTTATATTTTCGACGATATTTAATTATCTAACATAGTCGCTGCTATTCTGAATTTGTGGCCGTGGCCACCATCAGTGGAATGTTCCCTTGTACCAAACGGTCATAAATAACTTAATTTATATCGGTTTGAAACCGTCTAGGTTTCAAACCGATATAAATTATTTCACGTTAAAAATAATTAAATTTTAAAAAAAAATCGATTTCTTTTTTAATTCGAATTATTTGATGGTTTTCAGTAATCAAGTAAACATTCCATTTTACTTGATATTTAATTTCTATTTAAAAAAATTTTTCCAGCAAATTTTAATTACCTGAAAATTTTTTTATTTTAAATATGACCGTTAGGCACAGGAGAGGTCATCTATTGATGTCGGCTTGCTGTTGTGAATATGGAAAAGCAGCGTCTAGGTTAGATAATTCAATATAGCCACATTTTCTTATGTTGAATTTTTACTTTCAATAGTAATTTCTTTCATGAGTCACCCACCATATAGTGTATATTGATATGAAATAACTAAAAACAGGATTGATATTACATAATACAGATAAGCAAACTGAAAACTAAATTTTCATCTGGTAAATGACTAATGGATTAATGAAGGTTATCTAGTAAACTTATAATTTACGTTCGTTTCTTTTATGATAAACCGTTAATAAATTGTTAGTGTTCGCTAATAGGCCACGAGATCAGAGTTCAATTGTCGGTCGAGTGATACGAAAGACTAAAAAGTTGCACTTGATGCCTCCTTGCTAAACACTAAAAAAATGGTACTTGATGCTAAACACTCGGCATTATAAGGTGATGGTTAAGAGTAAGTGGAGCAATCCACAGTAAGAAGTGGAACCCTTTGTTACATCTTGGTGTAGTAACCAATGAAAAGAGAGTTTTCAGGTCGCTCTTGACTATGATCGATACATTCATAATTATTTATTATTGTTTTATGATAGTAATTTAAACTAATCAGAATACATTCTCAGTTCAATAGATAAATAAAAATGACATAACAATTTCTCTTTTTCTCTTTATTATCAGTGTAGTTGTCTATATTTTTGTTCATACCTTCCTTTCCGTTGGACATCTGTTTGCCTCATCTTGGTTGTCTCTTAATGTTTCTCATTCGAACTCTTCAGTCTGTATATTCTACCATTGTTAGTAATATCAGTTGTTGCATAAAAAAGTACTAATTGCAATCGGTTTGCAAGGTTATATACACTCTCAGAAGGATGCTAAATTTGCACATGCACAATATGAGCTCCCCGCAAATAATGCTGAACTCGAGATCCTTTTTTTTAAATAAATTTTTGTTTTGAAAAAAGTTATGTTTTTCTTTAAAGAATATCTGCATGTGAGGCACGTGCATGTTCGTTTTGGTTCAAGTGGTAAGAAATCACCACAATGAAGAAGAAAAAGTGCTCTTTCATCAAGGCAATGAGGCGGGGGGGGGGCATTTATCCATGTCACAAGACGATCGCAATAATGGCAAAGCTACATGAATTGCACTGAATTGCTTCCGCACCCACCCTATTCTCTAGATCTGCACCCCAGCAACTACCGGCTGTTTGCAGACCTAAAGAATGCTCAAAGAAAAGAAGTTTGACTCTAATGAAGAAGTGATATCAGAAACGAGGCATATTTTGAGGCCAAAGAAAAATCGTTTCACAAAAAATGCATAGAATTTAGAGAAGCATTAGAATCCGTGCATCATCCTAGAAGAAGACCATGTTGATGAATAAAGTCGAATTTTGCCTAAAACTTGTTGTTTTATTTGTTAGAACCGGGACTTACTGAGTGATGCATTTACTTATTATTACTACAATCGGCATCATCACGGCTTTTGCAGAAAAATGATCATTATTGAAGGTGAATTAGGTTGAATATTTCTCATACTTCTGATGTTGTTACATATTTTTACCGTTTGTTAATTCTCTACATAGTATTGATTCTGTCTTTTGGTATCATTCTTTTCTGAAAATACTTTGTAATTTTCGTAAATATGTCTTATTTGTTGGAACCTTCTGTAAAAATCAAACTCTTTTCATTCATCTATTTCATTTCACTCACAGGATTATTTATTTATAAATAACTAGTAATTATGTGCTCCATTCAGTCGCATATTTAAACTATTATACATAATGTAAGTGCTGTTTGCTAATGAACAGCCGATTGCAATAATTTCTTGTTGACATATGCTATCCATTTCTACCAAAGGAGGAGGTAATGTCTGGGAGGATGGTCTCATGAAAGCAGAACAGATACTACACTACCCACTGAATTAAACATAAAAATATAGTACAATTTAATATAAGTAATGAAGTTTCAGACAGACAGATACCAAATTTCTATTAGTAATAGATATGATCTTTTTGGTGAAAATATCCCTAACTTAACTCTTTTTTTTTGTTGATGGGAGGTAATATCCACATAACCTATCAGAATCAGTCTAGACTAGGGCAAGTACAAGCTCTTCCTAGATTCTCAGCAGTCACGCCCAAGCTTTGGAAGTTAGGTATACTTAAGTCTTAGCGTTTAGATTCAATATTAATTTTACTCAGGAGTCACCACATTATCAAGGCTAAAAGCCACTAGAAGATACTGGTTAATGAGATGGATAGGTTGACAGTTGAATGATGTTGAATATTATGAATCAACTAACGGAAATTATTTTTTTTTAAATTTATGGCTGATAAAGAAGGTTTATAACAAGCGTTTATTGACATTAGATTGTAAGATGACCATGTTTTAGCCACAAGGACGTCAATCTTGTGACAACGTGTTTCACAGATGGGAATTTACTGGAAAGAAACTCTGTTCAAGTAAATTCGATTTGATTGTATGCACACGGAGGAAGAAAGGAAAGTTCTTTACAGTTGTGGTAGTAAGACGGATTCTTGCTGTAAAAGTTTTACAAGAGGAACCAGAAATTAAAGCTCAGTCGAGCACTGTCCATGGAAATAACGCTATAACTGTTATTTACGATTTAAGGAATCATTTAATTTGGAATAAGAAATATACATTTATAAAAAGCAAGATCAATTTTTCACTCATGACAATTTTGCTACAAATGAAAAATTGTACTTTAGTTTGTCTCAATCCAAATACAGTAATACAAAAAAAAAATCAAGTTAATTTACTTAATAAGGTTGATTACGTCTTTTTGTATACCTGCAAGAAGTTTATCTGGTTCAGATGCTGAAAATATGTATGAACAATCGGTAATACCACGTTTTGTGGTATTCGCCCAGTGTCGGGCATAATGCCTTCCTCCGAAAGTGGAAGTTTATGGAGAATACAAATTCAAATGAGGTCCCCAGTCAGCATGTATATCGCGGTTAGGGGAGATGACATACAGCACGTCGTATTTCTAACGTCGCTTGAAATATGCATATAATGTTCTCGCATATACATAAACACTATGCCTTTCTGTTTGTGCATAAGATTTCTTGCCCTTCACTTGAGAATATACAAAAGTCTGATACCATCTGATAAATAGATCTACATGTAGCAAGATAAAAGGCTGGTGTGTAAAAATAGGATTAGTATGGTAAATTTCCACATACGGTTAAAAATTAGGTAGAGTGCAATTTTTAATTTAGAATTAGAGTAAGGCTAGGTGTTTCGGCAGTGACGCCACACAGACATGAAGCAGCCAGTTTTATGTGGTAAATGAGCAGGGGACATCGTTCTTTTGACTGAACTATCAGAGAGCAGTCTAGCTTTTGGATAAATGCCCCCCCCGCCCCTCATTGGAGAAGAAGTTGGATGTTTTATACATATGCATGTATGTAGAATAAAAACCCCAAAAGATTTTTAATACCCAATTAGATTTGTAGATGTTTCTTTATTAATAACGTTTGTGAAGCTGTTATTGCAAAGAAGACGACAGTGACAGAGAGAAAAGAAGATGAAATTTTTGACAACCACATCACCACAGCAATATGACAAGCTGATTTTGAAAATGGAGCGAACACACAGTGGGGATTAAAGAACACTTCAGCTATGCCGCATACATAGCACCGTTGTACTCTCTGTGTGGTGCAGGAGGTTAATTTATTTGGTGTTGATTCTATGAGTTATTGTGTGAAGGAATTTAAGAAAGCAGATTTTGTTTAAAATATTTGATGTTGGTTGCAACTTGATGATAAAATATTTGGTTTAAAAAGAGTGAATATCTTTTTCTTCTGAATTAGGGAGGGGGGAGTTAGATTTATTTTTGAAAGGTTGAAGTAAAAATTCTTGAGCAATTTTTATGAGTTTTCACGCAACTGTAACCAAATTTGATGCCAGAATCTTTTGAAGTTGTATAATTTTAATATCAATATCTCATTTTTATTCAATTCTTTGCTTTATTTTTAAAAGCCTCTCCCTGAATAGTGTGATGTGTATTTTGATGTTTTAATAGATTCCCTAGTTCTGTAAGCATGACTTTTAACTTTTCCTTTCACATTTTGCTTTTTATCTTCTGTTTTCATCAAAGTTTTTGATGTGTTGCATGTTTGAGAGTATGAATATAAATGAAAGGCGATGGATGAGCATCGGCTTCATGTCATTGCAAATTAATGATGAACTGGAAGCAACTAACAAAGAAAAAATTGTTAAAGAAAATGAATGATTTTTTTTTAAAGGATATAGTATGCAAATCTTTATATCTTGTGAGTTATCAAAACACAAAATTAAAAAAATCTGGTACTTCTAAGATCTCGCATGGTGAAATACTAACTTTTGAAAAACGAATGCTGATGAATGCTGGTACTATGAATAGTTTATTTTGCAAAGATGAGCAATCATTCTCTGGTATTATTTTTCAAATTCACACAATGATAGGATGTACTGATACAAAATTGTTATTTGAAGTAAATTTATATAAATTGTTTTTATTTTTTTAGTTACAATTTATAAAACTGAAGTCAGAATTCAAAACCTTTGCTGATTTGAGGTTAGTACTGGTATACAAAATTAAACTTTTTGTTTTATTATGAAAAGGAATGATCGAATCAATTTAATATGCCCCAAAATATTTTTTTTTAATTATGTCTTTTTTATTACCTCTAAAAAAGAAAAAGATATAAGAGGTGTATTTTATTTTTATAATTTGTGTCAAGAATTATTTTTTATTGGTACACTTAACATGTAAGTTTTCTTTTTTACCCATATTGGATCTTAAATAAACTTAAATGCAAACTACCTGGTTAATGGCGGTTAGTGGGGAGTTGTCATAAGCGTATATATACTCGAGCATATTCTAGAATTGTCTAAGTTGAGTTATGATTGTTGTCAGTCATCTAAAATAAGAATAGTTCTATTAGGATATTGCACGTTAGTATTGACTCAGTATTAGCCAGGTTTTCTTATGTGAAGATGTTTGACGTTATAAGACCCGGAGCCCTTCATCATCTTAAACTCACAATATCACTGCCGAAATGATCAAGAGTATCTGAATGACGTATTTTACAACACTATATGCCATAAACTAAGCAAACCAAATAAAATCTAGCAACCAATAAAGTCATTCAAAGTCAAGTGAGGAAAGCATCTGACATTTGTGGTAAGATTCACTCAGATCTCATAAATTGTTTAGTTAAATTTAAAAAGTTCTTAGATGTAATTCCTACATCTTTCGATATTCTCATATATAAAGTAAAGTCAGTCTCTTTATCGCTTCTTTGTAATTGATAGCTTTTTGTCCTACAAAATCAATATTTGATTCAAGTTCATCAATTTTTCTTAGTTATCATTGCAGTATGTCGTTAAGAATAAAATGTTATTCGATTTTATTCTTTCCAGAAAATGCTTTGTCTGAGTGGAAAATAGTTTCAAATGGCCGCCATCTTAAAAAAAGGACATAACTCTGTATTCGTCAATAGAGAGTTACTTACCTTTGATTAGAAAAAATTCCGGGTATAGTTTTAAAAAAAAAAACATTAATACACTATCTGGTATTTTTATAAATTAAATGAAAAAAAAAAACATATACATGCACAAGTGTTTCAAATTAACTAATGCTGTCATCAATCTGCAATAATAAAATAAATCTTTATCTGGAATATATAAATCCTTGACTGGTGTCGATAACATGTGAGCGTTTGCATCACTCACAGCTGATGTAACAATAGGACAACTGTTACTTGTAATTGAAAAAAAACAACTCGTACAATTGTTTGGGGGTGGGGACAACAGTGATGTTATGGATACAGGTGTGGATTATGGAATCAGCTTGAATCTAATCAGATCTGTTGCATTCACTTGTATATTGTAATACCAGGAAGATGCTGGTGCTGATGTTCTTTTAAGAGTTAGGAGTGAATGGAGTAAGTTCAGGAAATTTCTGCTACTACTAACCAACAGAGCGTTACCAGAGTCGACCAAGGTAAGAGTCTATCAGACATGTATAGACAATGTGATGATGTATGGAAGTAAAACCTGGCTAGTGTATGGAGAGAAATGATATAAGAATGATACGATAGATGTGTAATGCAAGTCTTAAAGTCTCAAAGGAAGATTAAATCTGGATAGTATCTGGAGATGTGTGCAGAACAGGGGACATCGTTGGTCTGATCATATTGAAAGAATGGATTAAAGTGCTTGGGTTAAAAGTTGTAGAACAACTTAGTTAGCAGGGTCATTTGGTAGGGCAAGTCCACGGAAAACATTGCAGGAAGTGATAAGGAGGAATTTGAAAGAAACAGGAATAAATAATAGGTCAGTTTTAAACTCAATTTCTAAAAGTCGCCAAACACATGCCAGCATGTAAAATAGACGTTAAACCGAATATGATGATGATGAACATCATAAAATGTATGAACATTCTCTAATAACTTGTGTTCAATGAAGCGTTTACAATAAGTATTGTATTTCGGCATTAAATACCCTATAAAGATTTGATATGCCATAAAATAGAACAATTAAACCAAATCTAAAATTATATCGAAGCTGAAGGGTCTGTTTATCAGGGCAGCAATGTAGTGTATTCTGCATTTACATAGGTGTTATAGTTGTTATGTAATAAGTATATCCATTACTGAGTTTTTTCCAGAATAAGCAACAACATATAAGACTAGCACCATGAAACCTGGCCAGAAAAGTCTAAACTGTCGATGGCTATATAAATAATTTCTATTTTAAAATTCCATTTATATCTTTACTTCTGTATTCTGTATGATATATCTTAGCATTAAACCATGTTTCTAAAGCTAAAAAAATACGAACTCTACAAGAAGGCTACCTGGCTGTCGATGGTCTTAAAGACAGGCTTCCTTATTCTAGATTTTGTTAATTTTCATGTCAACACAATATCGATCGATATGGATGTCTTCGAATATTACAGTATTCAGTTATCAAAATCTAAAGTTTCTACCTATCATATTTACATTTATTTTGTTTATACTGTAAATAATACATAAAAGTTTGGCAAGGTATTGTAAAGATGATTGCCAAGCATGGGTGTGGCATGTGTTAGGTTGGTGTGAGTTAGGTCAATAAGTCAAATTGGTATTTGTAGACTAACACCCTCATCTAAATCACTGCCAGAAGATTGAAATTAAAATATAACAGTGACATCCCAGATTGAAAAACAACAAAAAAAAACTAAAAAAGTAAAATCACCCCAAACCCATCAAAAAAGCACAAGAGATTTATCCCCCATAGGAAAATAATTTGGTTAACTGGCATAAAAAACGCAAGAAAGGCCTGGAAATACATTTACATTAAATATGTACAACGCTGATCAACCACTCTTATTTAAATGAAATAATTTATTTTTTTGTTTGTAAGGGGGAGGGTATTTGCTTTTTTTTTTCTTTCTGTAAATTATTTCAGGGTAATGCCACGTACTCACTTAAAAAAGGTAAAATCTCATGTGGGTAGGGAGAACGAGTATTTCACTTTTGGTGAAATTGACTTTTAAGAGTATCACTTCCTTTTTAAGCAAAAAATGCCCTTCGTTAAACCAACCACTAACGTCAAGTGCAGATTGGCAATTAAACTTCCCCATAAGTCTGGTAGCAATCCCCCCTCTATATGGTTTTGCATTAACATCGTGAGGTCTGCGTTCACGTCGAAGAACCATAAACAGCAAATAATTCAATGGTTCACGGTTGGAGCCTAGAATTTCTTGCGACTATCTACTTTCACGGGCAAGGTCGCGGACACAGAAAAACTAGTTAAAGAATAAAAATAAGTCAGACACATTTTTGGAATGAAGGATTACACGTTTTTTACATTAGGTCCCCTTGCTATTCTGATTGGTAGAACATTATTATTGAGCATTGGCATGAATGCTGATTTTACAATAGTATTACTATTATTAATTTGTTATCATTTTTTTAATTCTAAGAGGTTCATTTGCTAAAGTATTTCTCTAAACATACTAATAATTACACAGAAAATTATATGTGGATTAATTACATTTTTCCTGGTGTTACCTGTGACCTAGAATTAAATCTAGGTATATCATGTGATTCTCAAGTTTCCCTGTAGCATAAATTAAATGTGTGTATATCACATGCTTCTCGAGGTCCCCTGTGATATAAAATTAAAGGTGGATATATCACATGCTTTGTATACCACATAATAAATGAATGAGTATTTAAAGTTCGATTCAATAAGGACATTAAAATAACTTGCCGAATTAACGGTTTTGAATCAGTGAAAAGGATATTTTTTGTAGAAGTTTATTATAATTGATATTTATTATTCAATAAAATGTTTTAAAATGTAGGGACATTTCCAGTTTTCCAGACTATATTTAAAATATGTGAACACAAAATGCTATTTCATATCAATTTACAAACCATCAGATTAAAGACTTCTTTAAACATACATAGTCTTGCAACTTGAACATGTGTTGCTTATTGTTGTGTATGTGTTCCATGCTTCTTCATTTGATATATAAACGTAGGCATATCTTCCGATTACAATTGTTGAAGTTTGTAATCCAAGTTCTTCCAGTCTGCTTGTTCAGATAAGAAACCAACAAGGTGGAAGGTTTTATATTCCTTTTCTTTTTCACATTTATTCAATCTTCGTTTGAGGGAAAAAGATAAAAACAGAGGATATTTGTTTCGTGAAGTCAATGTATTTATCTCGGAAGAGATTTGAGCCTTGATCCTTTCCATCTTGTTCAAGTGCATTTATCTTCACCCGAAAAGCCTGACCTACTTGTGTTGTACAAAACGGATAACAAATCGTGTAGATGGAGAGAAATATCTTAACATGACAAAAAGATGAAGATAACAAGTTTAGAATGGATGCAAACGGCGAGTTTCGATTCCACACGAAAAAAACTACAAGATATATTTTTGTCCTTTCTTTTCTTTTTAAATATTTTACTAAGTTAAAAGTACCTTCCCCACAATAACGCCATATTACTATGACTATGTTTAAACATACTAGCAAATATATGCTCCCATATAGTATAATGACGAACAAACATATACTACACTATCCCCCCAAAGGAGAAGTAAATACCTCGAACGATCATCTGATAACAGAACAGATACTACACTACACCCCTTCAAAACTAAAGAGGTAATGCCTGAAAGGATGGTATCCTGACAAACAAACATATACTACCCCCCCCACCACCACCACCACCAAAGAAAAAAAGCAAGAGGTAATTCCTGGGAGGATGGTCTCATTAAAACAGAACAGATATTACACAATCCTCTCAAGATAGAGGAGGAGATAATGACTGGGAGAATAGTCTCATGACAACAAAACAGATACGACACTACCTCCCTAAATTGAGTATTGAAAAATAGTACATAAGTCTTAAATAGTATAGTAAACTGAATTTAGAATTAAAAGATTGTACAATAGTACAATATTAATAGAAGTGATATAGTTTCGGCTTCAGATAAACAGATACTAAATCTCCATTAGTGATAGAAGTGCAATATTAATAAAAGCATAGTTTCAGCTTCAAACAGACAGATACTAAATCTCCATTAGGAACAGAGATTTTCTGTCATGTTTTTATTAAAATGTTTTCATTATTTATATCTTGAAAAAAAAATGCAAAATAAAACTTATGAACGCTACAATAAATAGCAACTTGTCTAACGGTAATATTAAACTGGATGTTTTATGTCTCGTCTGAAAAGAAAATGAAAATATCTTTCTATGATATATTCATATTTTCCCCTTGCCCATGAGGAAAAAGCTTTCGTTCAAAAAATTGAATTACTTGCGTTGTAGCCAGTGTAAATACTCTTTGTTTCATTTTATTTTTTAAAAGTTTCTTATTGAAAATCTGAAAATTATTTAGGGTGATTGATGACAGTGAAAACTTCAGGGAGAACAATGTTGTATTAGTTGAATCCACCATCAATAAGAAGAGTAGAAATGAGATTTGGTGATATGTTACACCATTAGTAAGACTTCCATTATTAATATATTTTTTTAGCTCAAGATAAAAATTGATTCTCATCTACGACTCTTGTTCTGGAGCTCAAATCGTGCGACTCTGCACTGATGATTCCACAAAGATGAAACGTATACCTATGTAGATAATATTTGAAATATTTATTATTAAAATAATTATTTGTAGCCCCTTCGCAGCTGGACGCTTTAATGAGTAAATAACAGAAGCCATCAAAAGCTATGATGCATGTTCCTTACTGTAGAACACTGTTATGACGGACGATTATAGCTGCCTGCCTTCCTTAAAACATATAGGGTTTATTTCTTATCTCAGCTGTAGCTATTTACGGTTAGCATGCTCGGAATTGGAGTTAAATATGACTCTTGTTTCAGGGTTCGAATCATGCGATTAGTGTGAATGGTTATCTCTACACTGATGATTCTGCAATGATGAAACGTATACGTATGTAGATAATATTTAAAATATTTATTACTAAAACAAATAAATACATTATATATGTGTATATATATATATATATATATATATAGTTTTGTTATTGTTTTTACTGACGATAGAAACAGCGTTGTTTTCTTTAAGTATTTTTCCACTTCCTAAACGGTAAAGAGTATGCAGAATATAGCATTAAGTCGCCCTCAATAAGACGTGTCATTATTATTATTTATATACATATATATATATATATATAAATATTTTTTTAATAATGAATTTTTACGTACATAGAAGTAATCCATGACATGTGTGTCTGGCTATCAGCCGTCACAGCATGTCTAACATAGACAAGGATGGAACCCTCAATATTATTGTCTGTAGTCTGACGTCTTACCACCAGACCATGTATGTACGTTTTTTTAGCGCTTAAATATATTAAGTTACTAGTTTTGTTATTGTTTTTTACTGGTGATAGAAACAACGTTGTGTTTTGTTTGTTTTAAGTATTTTTCCACTTACTAAGCGGTAAAGAGAATGCAAAATATTGCATTAAGTCGCCCTTAATAGGACATATCATTATTTTAATTATATATATATATATATATATATATATATATTATTATAACTCGGTAAAATGCAAATTTATGACATATTCATTATTTTGCAATGACCATGCTCTGAAAAATTTAACACAATATTTGTCCTTGAGTATATATGTTTCTGAAATTGCAATTTTATTATCACATCTATAGCAGGGAAGAAGATTGACAATTATATGAATCTTCATCAACACAATATTTCTTTATCCATACGATACAGGTGATATGTCATTGAATTTTTCAATAATTATAAATACGACATAAAACAAATCAAAGTCCAGGGACCTTTTTTTTTTTTCCACTGTGACAGACCAAATAAGTGAAGACAATAATGTATCCTTTTATTTTTATAAAAAATGTGGTATTTCATGATCTCCTTGTGATACGACTAACGTTATAGTTAATATATATTTATATGTACACAATAAAGAAAGTAAAGGTAAAGGTCGCATAGCCTGGACGCGCACGAGTGTTGTTGCCGACATCGCACACTGTCCATGGCCGTAGCGGCGGTGATTTGTTAAGAATCACTGTGTCTAGGGCACAGAATATGGAAGGCGGAGCCCATCCCTCTCCTTCCGCTGCCCTGAACCTTCCCTGAGTTTTAGTCAGGTACCCATTTATTGCTGGGTGGACAGAGGGAGTTTTCAGACCCGAAAATCCGTGAATGGGATCGAACCCGGGTCGTCCAGCTCAAAGACAAGTGCTATAACCACTTGTCCACAGGCCCTACACAATAACCTCCTAAACTAATGAACGGACGAATCATAATTAATCATAATCATATATATATATATATATATATATTCTAAATAATATATGTACTTCCATCCGTCACGTAAAAGTTAGTGAGTCAAACACATGTCTTTTTTTACACCCTCAGATAAAACCATTTCAAGCAGTGAGGGATAGCGAGAAAGCAAATAGCAAGTCAGGCAACCACCTCAGACTTATTCTGCCGCCGGAAATGGATTTAGAATAAAATCCTTCATTCTATAATAAAAAGTTAATGGTCGGTGTTTTTTGTTTAGGTCATCAGAAATGATAATTATTTATAAAAAAAATTTAATGACATAATTTTATGATTTTTTACGAATATTTTAGTAATATATCAAGATAAATATCGAATTTGAACACTGGCGAAGCATAATATTTTTTTCGTCATTTTTCAGTGAGGGCATACACTAGTTTGAGTATAATTAACATTGACATTAATTGGCATCAAAAGGTAATGCTAGTTATAGAAGGGATTGTTAATTTTACATCTACACATTATGCGAAATTTGTTAAGAAAAATGAATTTAATGAGATGGATATTTGTTGTAATGAATAGAAAATAACACTTGAAAACATGACAGCTTTATTTCAATACTGAATATTTATGTATTTAATATATGAATACTAAAGAGCAGGAGAATATAAATAACATGGCTGATATTTTTAACATCATGCCTTGGGACATAAACTTCTTAAACATTTACATTTGGCATATGTAAGATGGAAAGAGGGACAGATTGTTGATGCCTAATACAAGCGTCTAGTTTTAACTTCTACAACCACAAGGGAGGCAACTGGCTTTAACACCGAATAGGTTAATTTTCTTATCCAGAATCTAGTTGTGCATTTATTTATTTAATATTACTGTATACTCTGGCTTGGTTAATATTGTCTATTTGCTCACCATGATCATCAAGTCCTTGGTATATCTAGAAAATGCACCCAAGAATATACGCATATTTTAATACACTGAATCATAAAGGCTCTCTACCAAAACGACTGAACTCGGAAAAAAGGGTTGATATGCTGTAAAACTAAATAACCAACCAACAATACAAAGCACTATAAAATACCTAGCGGGATCCTGTAGAAATTATAAGGTGCTTTCTACATTATTCTGTATAATGTGCTGTTAATAATTCCTTTTCAAATAATGGATGTCTATCATGATGAATACTATTCAGAAATTTATTTATCTTTCTTCTTCCATAAAAATAAATATCATTGGCAGCTAAATATTCTTTAAATAAATAAAACTAATATGTCTCTTCTATATTTACTTGTTAAATATTGTAACAATTCAATTTTTTTAGAATAAAATATGTTGTCTTCTAACCGTAAAAATAATTGTCAGCTAAATATTGTTCAAATCAATAAAACGAATGTCACTTTTTTGAAAGGTATTTATTTAACATTGTACCGTTTTAGTCGCTCAGACGAAAATTTGATTTTGGAAAAATTCATTTTAAAATAAGTAAAGTCGAAATTGCTTACTTTAGCGACATTAGATTAATCACCATGATAAACAATGAGATCGTCCGATAAACTTTGTTTTATTTAATGTGTGTGAAAGGTGATAGCGTACGCACGAACATGAAGTATCTTAGCGTATTACTATCTAGATTGTTTAAAAATCAAACTAAAGTAGATGCTATTATATACTTCCTAAAGGCAGTGGATCAATATGCAATAATTTAAAGATCTGACAAAATAATACAGACATTATCAAAGAATATACATATGATTTTGATATTTGAAAATTGCTGTATAAAAATGTATTATGTAGAAATTTACACCATGGATAAATATTTAAAAATATTAAGAACTTGAAGCATAAAAACTTTTACCAACATGACAGGAGTTATATTTCTGAATTTTTTTAGATAAAGATAGACAATTTGGATTATTTGGACTACTGTTCTCATCTTGAGTGTTATTCTCACAACGTTTCAGTCGATGTAACCTCCGACCTTCTTCAGGTGTATCTTGTTGAACTTGAGAATCTGTACTGAATTTCGAACGGAACCCGTCATTTAATCCACGAGGGTAGCATACTCTCGGTCCATCAGCCATGGCCGGGTAGAAGTCTTAAGCAATTCGCAATTGTATTCTTTGTATCGCCCACACTGAGGATTGAACCTTCACCTTTCAGAAGAGTGTCACTTAGAACTAAATTTTTTCTTAGTACTTTATCCGTTACGCCACCGGTATTTGTACGCTTGAAATTCCGTGCAGATTTCAAAGTTTGATAGGATACACCTGAACAACGACGGAGACTACATTGGCCGAAACGTGAGAATAACACTCAAGATGAGAACAGTAGTCCAAATAATCCAGATAATGCAAATGGCGGGAGTTGTCATTAAATAACCCGAAAAGGGTTGATATGTCGTAAAACAGCCATACTAGGATCATTTTAGTTGCTTATAGTAGCCCACATGCTTCTCCCTCTATCTCTCCTCTCACAACTTGTCGTCGGATTCGCCCTTCCTCACACCATCTAAAACATTAAATATGCAATCAACCAAGCAAGATCTAGAGTTTTAGTATCATATTATACCCCCAGTGGTCTAAACAGTCTGTCTAGATAAACGTTATTAATGATCTCTTAGAACCCCCCCCCCCCTCCATTCTATCTCTGGTTTAATATATGACATGATCATTTCGTGGTGTCACCCACTGTGAACGATTAACCGCTATCTCTCCGTTTTAACAGATGACGTCATCCATTGTGCACAATTATCGCCACCTCTATTTTAATAGATGGCGTCACAAAATGATGACAGCATCCACTCTACACGGTGAGAAGATAACAAACAAGATCGACCTCAGAGTTTTAGTCGTATATAATTAGATGATTTCAATTAAAATTCCAACACTCCAGTAAACAACGTTTTTTTATACTGTGTTGTACACTATGGCACATAAACAATCTTTAACGTAATCATAGGCATTGTGTATCTGTTTCAATATCTATATGTATAAATAGCTATTCCTCTGCATGTAACATTCAGGTAGGTAATTCTGTATATATTCAAGCGAATGCAAACAGTTTTCAGTTGAGTTTGTTGGTTTGTCACTATGTTCGTTCGTTTATGTCCACATCGCTTGAGCAATCGTCACTAAACTTGGTCAAAATTTCGGTTATGGTCTGACTTAGAACCGATTTAATTTTCGGATATCTAGGTCAAAGCTAAAAGACATGGAAAAGGTCAAAGTCACACTTTTGATAATGACTTCAGTTCATCGTAAAGATTCACTACTTGGCCTATATTGTAGCTAATGGAGTCTCACATCTTATGTCATTGACCTTGAAAGGTTAGGTCATGGGCGAAATTTTGACGGAATTTCAACTTCCGATTTTTTCCATATTTAATGTATGGATCTGATGCTTTTTGATAACAGTAACCGCCATGCAAAATTTCAGCATGATCAAATAAATAGTTTTTGAGTAATCAATATTTCCATGGCAACAAACATGCTATGTTATGAAAACTATTTATATTTTTATATCATAAGTAGTGGCTCTCTAGTATACTGTTTTATGGATAAACCCTCTGAAATTCACATATAATATTTATACTTTTATGTGCTTACTACAAGAGTTCTTTTTGCTCAAATTAGGTCACAGAAAACGTGATGAAATACATTTGAGCCCAAAGCTTCGGGAATACTTCATAAAATATGGAGAAGTAAGACCCAGTTAATCTTTGGCTCATCTTTACATTGTCGGGGGAGATTTATAGTCTCACAACTGACTTATGTTCTTGTTTGTAATGTAAACAAGACAACTGTTTCTTGTCTTTTTTGTTTAGTGATTATAAAAATTGTAGGTAAATTCGGAACGAACATTTTTTAGAGGAAAGGAGAGTTTTGTCTTCTTACCAAATGTTTACAAAATATGTTTGTGTACAGTAAATAATAGATTGCTACTTTTTATTTAAATATGTATGTATAATTTTTTAGACGCAAAATGTTTCTATATGTTGCAACGTGTATCTATCTGTTTGTCAATCAACATCGTACCAAGCATCAGCAGTAGCTAACTTGAAGTATTAACACTGTTTGTAAACTAGTAAACTTTTTTACAAATGACTTCAAGTTGTTGAGAAGCAATGAAAAAAAAGTATGTCATCATTTTTGATGCCGTGGGCACACTAGTTTATATATTAACACTAGTTTATATATTAAGACTAGATATACTTATGACCCAACGGGTTACAATCACTACTGCTATTCTACTTTCATTTCATTCAAAAGTTCATAAACTATGATATGTCTATTAAGACATTCTTCTTGCATAACTGCTTATCGATAATATAGAAGTAAAGATACTCTCTGGTGCTACCAGATTAGGCTGTCTAAAGATACTGGCTTCCTGACCCAAAATGCACCAAACATTGATGTTATTGGTTTTTTTCCTTTCCCTTTGCAAAACTCAATCATGTTCTGCAAAGCCAAAAACAAAACACCATGAATAAATATTTGAAGATATAAAGAACTTGAAGCATAAAACTTTTACCAAAATGACCAGATTCAGCATTGAATAACCCGAAAAGCGTTGATATGATGTAAAGCAAAACAACCAAACCAAATCTAAAGACACTCATTATTTTGCCATCTAATTTGCAGATGTGTTCGTAGTGTGTATTGACATTATGTAAAATAGATGGCAACACTGAAGAAAGAGTCACTCTTTCTCTAAATGCTCAGTGAGATGAAAAAATATTAGTGTTTGACTGAACCTTGAGAGGTGAATGACTTAAGTAAATTACAAATTACGGCTAATTAGAAGAAACATTGTTTGTTTTTTTTGCGAACATAGCTCAATTACAGAATTGAGGTATATTTTAGCATGTATTTTGTGTGATTTCAGCATAAATTGAAAAACGTCTTCTGGAAACAAACGTTAATAGACTCGGCTTTAGTATAATAACATTTATATAACTACAGCCTATTCTATAAATGAACAAAAGAGTCTCTCGAACATGTCTTTTTCGTTACTAGAAATGTCTGCTTTCTTTTGTATCTCTATTTCTCTCTCTACTTCACTTTTTAAAAAACTAAAATCAAAATGTTGATATTTAATCTTTGGTAGTTGTTTTCTAATTGAACCACAGACATTTCCGTGAGTTCCTTAAATCTATAAAGTTGAACGAAAATTACGTTTATATTTTTATTTAAATTATTGTAAGTGTATAAAATATTTAAATTTGTCTCCTCACTGTTCATATTGTATTCACTTGATATATAAAATGAGACAAATATCTATACTTATATTTAAATAAAATAATAAATATATTACAAATATGAAATTTAAGTGTACTCTATTTAATAAATTGTGGTTAAGAAAACAGGGGGAAACCAAAGCTTCTTTAATTCATGTTTAAATATTGTGGGGGTTTCCAGATAGTGAGAATTTAGCCTCCACCCCCTCGGTAAGCAATGCTCCTATCTTAAAGGTAGACTAAGAACTATATATGTTTTATTGTTTTGTACAATGTACTTTGCTTGTCTTTCATAATTGTCAACTGTAAATAAATGTGTTAACCGTACTTTAGTGATAGCCTTTCGTTCTAATAATGAATATGTTTGGAATATGTTTAATACATGAGCTGTGAAATAAAATAACGTATATTCTAACAACGTTATCTTAAACATTTTCTAATATTTTATGATCAGATTGTCCTTTTAATTATGAGAAAAATACGACTTATGTATTTCATACTATTAGTACTGTTGGGGGCTTTCTAATATTCCTGATTAAACAGTAGTCCAAAGAGATCAATTGCTTTTAATTAGTAAACATACAAACTATGAAAAATTAAAGTTGTGGGTATTCCTTAGCGAAAACTCAGTGTAATTTACTTTTGATATTCGGTGAGCATTATCAACTTTGCTGATTCCGGATTGATCCGAGATTTACTAATGCATTTCCATGGACATTCGAGATCAGGAATTAAATTCTTGAGTGTCACTGAGATTAATGATGGCTTAATCTCCATATCCTGTGTTATCCTTTCGTCTCTGCTAAACATTCATGTCCTGATCAAGCATTAGCTACTTGCCAGTTCAAATATCCATTGAGCGGTCAAAGTGGTTGCTTGACCCACACCTCAACTGTACATTCTTGAATTGTAACCATTCTTGTGATGTATTCTCTTGTCATTACTATTCCAAGTAAATCTGACCCAAACCAATAGCAGTAACATGGTTAATCCTTTGGTGATGAGTCTGACATCTGTTGAGTTAATCTTCCAGACGATGGCAGGGCTCTCCTATGTTCTTGCTGAAGACTAACAATTTAAGATTCAATCTCGGTATTAGACGAGCTTGTATGTCATACAAATTTAAAGTTCTCGTTCATCAGCTGATTATGGTCGATAAATGGATTACTTTCGTGGAATGCACTCATAAGGCTTTAAAAGATTTCAACTCGTAGTGTGTGGCTTGCCGTCTACCCTTGTCCGTTTTCTTCTTTCCCATTCACCCGTTGCCCCCCCCCCCCCCCCGCTGTCTGTGTTGTCAAAGCATGGCGGAGTCAAGTAGCTTCCCTAAATGTGCAAGTGTTTGTGACAAGTAAATGAGGTTTCATCTGATAATACTTGAGAATCCTATCAACAGATGAACGGGATAACTTCAGTGAAGGAAGAATAACCGTGTGTGTGTGTGTGCTCCTCCTCCTCCTCCTCCTCTTCCTTCTCCCAAAGACCAAGGTAAACATTTATACTTTAAAAATTTTCTCACTTTATTTAGTTTAAATTACATAAACACATATAATAGACATATATTATGGATGACCTAACCTCTCCTTCCAAAGACTAAGGCAAACATTTATACTTTTAAGATTTTCTCACTTTGTTTATGTTAAATTACACACACAAGTACACACTTATCTAATAGACATGGTGATTGTTTCTTCATGACAAAAGTTTGCCATCTCTTCATTTATTTGCTGTGCGGCCGTGTGTATGTAGGTGGCTCTATTATCCAGCTTCAGTCATACATGGACGTTCACATATGTGACACAAGAACTTTCCTTCCGGTAAAGGTGCCTGCATGTTAATTTTTTCGGCCAGGATTTCATTGGATGTTTTGCTCAACTTTTCCAACTTTGTCAGGCCACTTTTAGATTTGCAGATTAGACCACAACTACGACAATTTAGCACTGGAGACAGTGCTGTTATAGCCTCTTCATCTTCATCTTCATCTTGTCTTTGGTTGTGTGATTTAAGATGATTTACAAGTCCAGCTTTTGACAGAAAAAAAGTGCACTGTATGTGATATCCTGTTGTATATTCTGGGACACTATACTTTCATATATACCTATAGATAGATATAATTGATAGCCTACAGGTTACTATCTTACATCTACTAAACATGGAGATTTGATGTCTGTAACTAAAACTCATAATCATTTGAAAGAAAATCTATATCATAATATGCTAAGCCACTTCATGTTCGTACGTACCTTTCACACACATTAAACAAATGAGATCATCCTATTTTGATTGGTGATTAATCTGATGTCGCTAAGGTAAAACATTCGAATTTTCTCATTTTAAAATAAATTGCTCCAAAAATCAAATTGTCGTCCCGTCGACTAAAACAATAAACTAGCATATTTTTGCTAGGCTTGGAGTATTATATAATTGTTACAGAACTACATACCATACATAGTTAAAGCAAAATAAATTGTTTCGGACTATTAAAATAATAAGCACATTATTGTTATAAATAAAAAAAGAAGTAAAGTATCTTATTTATGGCTATCAAGTGCAAACGCAGACCCCACGATATTTTTATAAAGAAAATGACATAAAACCTATTTTCTTTTCATAGATGTGAAAATAAATGCAGACATCACAATTTTTTATGAATAAAATTAAGTTAAACGTATTTCCTTTTTATAGATGTCAAGTGCGAAAGTAAATAAAATGAAATTATAACATGGCCGCCAGCGATTAAGGCATTGCATTAAAGTTCGATTTTCAAGTCTTTAAAAAATAAATTAGAATTTTATTTCGGGATAAAAAATACAATGTAAGACTAATTAATAAATTTCATCCAAACTGTGTGCGAAAATCAAACGAAATAAGCGAGATATTCAAATAATCCTTATAGTACAACGCTGACCGGAAATGTCTATTTCGCCCCTTCAGTTTTTACTTTTAACTGTTTAGTAATTTAAAAAGTTTTTTTAAAGTTTTAAATATAAAGGAGGATTTAATACATGGGAGGATTCCCCCACATCCTCTAAAAACGGAGGAGGTAATTCCTGGGAGGACGGTCTTATGACAACAGAACCAATACTACACTTATAAATTCCGATTCAATCGAGTTTTTTTTCATAACCTTAAAAATGTCTAGTCATAAAAGAATAATTTTTTATTGCTCCTTTGCCTTTTGGCTAAAATCAAAGTGTAGTATCTGTTCTCTTAAAATTAGCACCGGAAATGTCTTCGGTATGACATGAAAAATTTCCATTACCTTATTAGCAATCAAACAACATGACTGACCAGATACTATCTTAAGCATCTTAAAAGAAACTAAAATTGTCTACAAAAATCTAACAAAATCACTCACACATTGTGAATAATATATTAAAATAATTCTACACTTCAAAAACACCTTCACAAAAATGGTACCGTAAATATAACCTTCTAGCTCTAAATGACCCATAAAACAAAACCAAATCAATCAATCAATTAATCAATCAATCACAAAATCTTAAAAAGATACAATAACCACTGTTTTTATGAATATGCCTGGTCATCACATCAAAGTCTCAGAATTATTGATTTTGATGCAAACTGTCTATTTTTCCAGAGAATATGGACCAACTTCAATCATCTAACCGAGTTGGGCTGTAGACCCAGAGAAATCCAGATAGCAATGAGCAAGAACTGCCCGGGCAATGAAGATATACCAAGGAAGACATGTGACTCAGTGCACTGTTTAAGGAATATTAGATGCTTTTGAGGAATACACAATAGTAATCCCTATTTTTTGCTGCAAAAACAGGATTAGGATGAATCCTTTGGCAATTGTTATGATAATAACAGAACATTCTCAAACAAAAGCAATTTTTGTTATAAATGCTGTGACTTGCTAATGGGATACGAAATCGTCACGAAAATACTGGACAGAGAGGAAATCCAAAGTGCAAAGTGCGATTTTACAACGGTGCATCGACATTTGCAGATCGCTAGTAAAAGACTACATCAATAGCCAGGACATGATTGCAGAAGAAGCCAGCATATGATAGCAGAAACAGCCCAGGTGTGTAAGCATATTATATGGAGAAACGTCTCAAAGAAAAATGTCATTTCTATGGCTATATGCACATACCCGAATGAAACCTCCTGCACCAAAAGGAAGGATTTTCAGTTACAATGTCTGCAGGGTGAAATGAGAACCCATATCAGAAAAACAATGGCCGCCAGAAGAAAAATAAGAAAATTCTCGCAAGCATTTCTGTCAGCACTATCACTGGAGAGAAATAAAAGAAATTATAGCTGAATGCAGTCATTGCAAATTAATAGTTAAAATATCCCAAGCCCATTATGATACTTGACAAAAATTAGGTATTTTTAAATTGATACTCGGCCAACAGTAGAGTTTTCCAATTAAATTACACCCTATATTTGGGTTATTTAGATGTGGGACAAGATTCTAGCCAAAGGAATATAAAGAACCCTAGAATACACAAAAAGTACTCAGTTGAGTTCCTTGTCTTCAAAGATAATGATCGCTGTAAGCCTCTGCAGGGCCTTTAAGAAAAGGAACAAATTTGACCTCGTGAAAATATAAAAGAAGAATTTTTACCATGTGGCAGATGTTGCTCTAGATGTGGTACTCAATGAGATTTTTGATAACAAGCTAGATGAACTACCAGGAATAGCAACACAAGACGTGAAACCTGGTACCCTCCTTGTGGTCGTGGCCAACTGAAGCATAACAAACTGGGGATCATTTAGTCAGTGAAGAAACCCACACCATGAGGCAACGAGTTAGTTAATGCTAACTAAAAGAAAAAATGACTCATTAAGAATATGCCTTGACTCTCATGAGCTAAATAAGGCACTCATATGAGAGCATTAGATGAAGATGTACTCTATGATATTATGGATACCAAAATATTCTCTAAGGTCAATCTGTCATCGAGCTATTAGCATATTAAATTAGATGAGACTTGCAGTGTCTTCAAAACATGCCGAATCATATTACGAAATTTATGGAAACAGAAGACCGTCTTTGCAAGCAGAATGTGAAATGGCTATTGAAAGAGCTCCATAGGGGAAACGAATGTCAGAAGAATTTTAAATGATACAGACGAAGTTAGATAATAATTAGAAACATTAGAAGAATACCTGTCCCAAGACGAGTAAAATTAAAATGAATTCTGTGCAACAATTTTCTGTCTCCTTAAGAAGATTAAAATCAAGATATAATGCAACTAAACCTTTTTATCTAGAATATTTACTCCAACTTTAAGCAAAATCCATTACATGAGTTTGATTCTAGAGCATGTCTAAAATTTAAGGCTTACGGGGTCTTAAGAAGAAATTAAAATTCATGGAATCTTGTTTATTTGTTGGCTAATAATTATGGATCAAATTTAATGCAAAACTGAAATATTTAAATCTTAAAATTTAATGTTGTGCCAATATTATGCCCCCTAAAACCATTTAAATTACTCCAAAGGAAGTGAAATTTGGGGAATATTTATTAATTGATGCCTAATAACTATTGTTACAATTTCACCCAAATCGTAGGTATCTGAATTTTCATTTTTATCCCGAACCAAAACAAACATGATAGGCGTTTTGAGGCACCAATGGAAATATAACGTGTACTGAAAGTTAAACTGAAACCTGAGAAATTGTATATAGATTTGGATGTCTCAATAAGACACTGTATCCCCAGAGAAGGCATTGCAGCTCACCCAGAAAAAGTAAGAGCCATCTGTGATGTAGCAGTTCTGAAAAGCATGAGAGCCCTCTGCAAATCTCTGAACATTCCCAAGTATCTAGTGAAATTTGTCCCAAACTTGAAAATCATTGCAAGCCTCTCCAATATATAATAAAGGGAAACGTCTCACGAATGTGGTTGGAGTCCCAGTAGGCTGCTTTCTATATAACGAAAGAATTTATCACAAACTCCTCTGTTCTGCAATGAACTGGTTCTGATAAATGACATGAGTTTGGCTTGAAAGCAGTCTTAATGTAGACTAACAGACCAGTGCCATTCATCAGTAGATCTCTCTCAGATACCGAATGTCACAATGCTCAAATTGGGATGCTAGCAGTGGTGTAGCGTCTTGAGAAATTCCACCACTACACCCATGGGAAGAAACTGACTGTTCTCAATTAGCCAGAATCCATGTCAAAGAAACAAATACGACTATAGAATCCCCTCTGATGTTCACATGAGTATAACTATGAAATCAGAAATGAGTCAATAAAGATTTCATTGAAAGATACATTGTCATGAGCACCAACAACTCTGTCAGAAATTAAATAATTATGCTCCGCCAATGAAGTTCCATATCTAATATAATCTCGACCTCTGACCTTGAAGAGTTTTATGTGTCTAATGCTTCGTATGAATTGTGAGGTTTTGGGATCAAGGACCCCTGACGTTTTGACTGAGGTAGGCTGGGAAATGAAACGGTCATTATTAGTAGTTGGTTTAGAAGTTGTTTTTCTCTAAGAATGGATTTTCAAATTCTAACCATATTAGTCATCATGTGCTTATTAATATTACACTATTATTACCAGTCCAAAAAAATATATATGAATATGATCATAGCAGTTCTTGCACACAACTCCCTTCTCTTATCTTTTTTGTTTCTTGCAGTTGATAACACAGTAAAAAATGTATAAAACATCTGTCAGCCTACAATAACTACCGAGCTTGTAAAACATGCCATTTACATTTCTAACTGGTTATTGCGTTAAATATACAATCATAAAAAATTCCATTTTCACTCCATCTAGTCTCTTTCCTTGTCAAATAACTTGGCCGTACTATTTTATTTATCCAGATTATTTTAAATATATTTATTTTAATGATAAAAACTTTGATACATTTTAGTAAGAGAAATTTACACTGAAATTAGATTTGTTTATTGTGAGTAAAAAAGTTAAAAAACTGATTTTTTTTTTTATTATGTTGAATTTATTGAATATCTCTTAAATAGAAATCATTAAATATTTTCACACGGAGGATGCATATATTTTGTCAGTAATGTAAAAAATAAATATTCATTTATGATCCAAAAAGAAAAAAATGTTTTGCACATATTGTTTTATGAGGGTTGTTAAAAAATATGACTTTTACAATTTTCAGCTGAACAAAATCGATTTAAAATATGTTGATTAGTATCGACTTGTATGGTAGAATACAGTTGCCCTTTCAAAATTCATCTTCGGCAGAATAATATTGAAGTATGAGAAGTGTGATTGAATAAGTGTATCATGAAATCAATCCCATAAGATTATTCATTAGAATTAAATGACATCAGCCCTCCATTCACCCCTATATAAACTTTTTGTTTAACCTTCTTATAAATTGTTGATTAAGTGCCAAATTTTTAGATTCTAAATTAAATAAAAAAGACTTGTTCAATTTTTAGTGGCGCTTTATAAGCTTAAGGAAAAATTCCCCCGGAATCTATATTTAATGATAGAATTTTTTTCAATTAAAATTTTTACAACAATATCATTTGATTACTATATCAAATTCTTTGATTATAAAAAAAGGATAGTGAAAAGTTTTCCTCAGCAATTTTTTATATCAAATGATCACACTGCTCTAAATTTAGAAAGGGGGGATGTTTTTTGTTTAAACTAAGTTATTTTGGTTAAATACTTGTTTATATATATATATATATATATATATATATATATATATATATATAATGTTAGGTATGTTTATATGGGATTCACTCTTAAACTAACAAACCGATCATTATGAATTATAGAATATATATTCTAGGCAACACGGTGAATAACGTGGGTGCATTATTTTTTGTAACTTTACTAAGTAAAAACAACTTTTAAAATAAGCAAGATACAAAAATCTAATAGAAAAAATGACTCTACATCAAATTTTAACTATATTATGTAATAACACTTTAACTGAACTCATGGGATACGTATCCTAAGCAAAACGATGAGTAACGTGGGCACATTTATTTTTGTAAATTTAACCATTTAGTGGTGGATTTCCCCTGATATCGCACGTATGAAATTGTGTAACACAAAATGCTTATACCCGTCCTGGGACGAGTATCTTTCTAGTGTTATATGAAATATAGATAGGAAACTCAAGCTGCCTGTTACATGTTTAAAAATCAGATATGTCCTAAGATGGTGTACTGCTGCTATATCTGGGGAGGGACCGTGCAGAGTACTTGTTCTTGTCTTGACAAAATAGAAACCCGACTTTTTTTATGTTCTCTACTGCATCTCTATCACAGAAAAGACGTTGCTAGTCTTTCTTTATTGTTATTTTCATGAAAAGTGCTCGATTGAGCGCAATCTGTGGTTCCTTCTTGTAAGACATTCACAGCAAGAACTCGTCTTCTTGCCACAACTGAAAAGAACTTTCCCTTCTTCCTCTGTGAGCCTAGTGCCAGGCAGAATTTCCAATAACAGAGTTATTTTCTAAGAACTCCCTGCAGACTGCATTATGGTCGTCTTCAAATCCAATGTCAAGAAATACTCGTCAAAAAGTATCTGTATATTTTCAATCCTCTCATAATACTTTTTATCATTTAACTGAGGATCCATCCATATCGTTAACCATTATCTTTAGGTGGCTTTTGGCTTAGATATGTTGTGACTCGTGGATAAAAAGCAAACCTTTATCCTGCATAGTAATTTTTTCAAATTTGTTTTTATAATCGGATAACATGGTGCTCTATTGATAAATATTTTTGCAAAATATTAGATAACAAAAATTTGAGATGGATTCGCTATCATTAAATTTCACCAAGCATTTCTGCGATAGAAAAGCTTCGTCCTTTGATCTGATTGTATTCATTGACTATTTCTAAGTTCCAACAATTTGGTTTCCATTTGGTGATCATGATAAACCAAATAAAGGTTCTCACTTTCTGCAAATTCCTAAGGGAACTATTTTTAAGAAGATAATGTTGGTGTTCAAAAAAGATAACTTCAGGAAAAGATAACCCTGTGCTCCTCCCACACGTGCATACACAGTTGTACTTCGCATTTTCAAAGTACACACATACTCAGTTGATTTTACACTGTTTTTTTCCCTAAAAAACTATTCAGGAAAGTCAATATAGTTCTTTATCATTTTTTTTCACCCCCAAACTAGGCATATTGCCACTAATACCTCAGGGGCTACTTTGATTGGGACCAGATTTACATGGGGCAACCTGGGTGCGAAGTTGGGCAGCAAGATGTTTGTTTACATTACATTTAAATTTCTGCATTTCGTTCTGTACGGAAAACAGGGGACAGGAAGGGAAGTCCAAAGGTCAGATATTCAAGGAAAGAACCTATTAAAATAAAAAAAATCTTGCAGCATTTAGGGACTTTACAGTGAATGAGTGGGATTTTGCTTCTAGTCAAATGGGTCAAGAGTATTTTTACTGAGTGGGTACAAGTTAAATACGTTGTAAAACAAGCACAACGATGCAACATTGTGGTGGTGTGATGGGAGCTAAATCTTGGCAGACAATGCAGGACCTGTTAAGTTAGAAATTTTTTTTTTTTGTACCCTGTCCAAGAGGGAGAGGCTATGGGTTAATGCACTAGCCCAGTTGTGGTAACACTACTTCATGCATGGACGAATCGAGGCCAAATCTGCATTCTTCTATCTTAGCGTTATTTGAGAAAATATTTAAAAAAATATCAATGTGCAAAATGCATTGAAAACAACCTTTATTTTGCAACATTTGATTGCAAAAAAATTTTTTTTTAATTATATGGAAAAGTGTTTTATTAAATAAAAATTATAATACAAAATATAAGTCAAACAATAATTAAAATTTTATTAATATTCTGAAACAAAAAGGTATTAATTCACAATATGATGCTTTTACTGCACAGACCGGGATCGTCTGCTTGTTATCTTCATCCGAATTTGGTATTTGATTTCACCACTTGCCCATAGTGTCAATCATTTGGGGCTTGATTTCAATCATGTAGCCTCTGTCACTTCTGTAACAAAAGGATTTCTCTTCCAAACAAAATCACAACTCAAGTTTAAAACAAGTAACAATGTTTTATTTTGAAAGGTTTAAAATGACACTTGGTTTCACTGCCAGACGACAGACTTGCAATCAGACCAATTATAATTTTTATCGGAATCTTTAAATTTTAACAGCACGTTCAACTCTGCCAAAACAAGTTTTGTTTTGGTCGAAACGATTTATTGCGTACAATTAATTGAATTTAAGTTACTATTTTACCTTGCCTTCCTTAATCATATTAATGTGTGAAAAGATTAAATTGGATTTGAACTCGACATGGCTGATTTTATAGTCCACAACAGTAACTATTAGGCCAAACGGCTACCACTGCATGAACAGGCAGTTATCCTCTGCTCACTATATAAACTGCAAGTTTTACTCTCTTATTTTAACCAAATAGTTATAGTTTTTCTAATATTCTGTGTGTTGTTTTATGTATTACAGTTTATTTAGATAAACACATGTAAAACCCAACATAGAAACGGCATGGATGCTTAAGTATTGACTCTTGTTCACAAACAACTGACAGAGACTGGATTTTTTTAGAAACAGTAAAACTGATCATTGTGTCGACCAAGTTGAACTCAACAGTGATCCAACGTATGCTAGCAAACTACATCTAGATGGATGGGAATCTACTTTGTCTGTTCGTGTTTGGCACCCTGCCTTAAAATCAAAACTGCCCTTTAAGTCTCTGACCATGGAACAGAATAAGGGTACATTGATTATTCCTATACTCGAGGAGGACACAACGTTTAATGTCAACATTATTGATGTGAAATAAGTATGGAGATCCAGATGCATGATCGCCCCTCCCCGATGACTCCACAATTTTCCAAGTGAAGAATGTGATATTCTATATTTGCATTGTCTGAGAAATAAAAAGTCATCGATTCTAGTGTAGACAGAGTTGAAGTCCTCAATAGTAATCCAACATACATGGATGGGAATCTACTGGGTTTGTTCACGTTTGATATCCTGCCTTAAAATTGAACTGGCTCCCAAGTTTCTCACCATGGCGACATCTCATACAGCGACACTGATTGTTACTATACCGGTGGAAAACATAACATTTAAGGACACTGTTGTTGATGTCAAATAGATATGGAGACCCGGATGGATGCACCCCCATCATTATGGATAGTGACTTCACAATGCCCCAAATGAAGAACGTGGTATTCTATATTCGCATTGTATGAGACGTAATTTTGTCAATGTGGTCTATACAAACTGTGATTTTCACCCTTTCATTATAGTTTTATTTACAGAAATAAAGCTTAGTTTTTTTTACTATTGTTTGGAGTGTTTTTCTACTTATTACACAAGCAATTACAATTTGGTGCTAAGATTTCTCCAGCCTTTATTCAATTGATCACATTGAATATAT
Source organism: Sepiola atlantica (assembly GCA_963556195.1). Taxonomy (NCBI): domain Eukaryota; kingdom Metazoa; phylum Mollusca; class Cephalopoda; order Sepiida; family Sepiolidae; genus Sepiola; species Sepiola atlantica. The sequence continues at coordinate 151,965,375 of OY744521.1, read as the reverse complement.
AAAATTGTGGAATTAAAAATTTGCTATCTCTATTATTCTGAAATAAATCTTGGTAGTCATATTCAGTTTTTCTACAAAACCTGTGAAGTTGTGCTTCAAGTTGTACAATAAATATAAGAATAAAACTTCTATTCAGATTTTTTTTAAAAGTAACTAATTTTGTATAAGTGTAATTCAAGTTTCTTCTAAAGAACTGTCGCAGACCTTCCTTATCTCTCATATTTTTGTTGCCCAGAATAATAGTTTTAATGGTATTGACAGAGTTGAAACAACTTATTTAGCTAGAAGACCAACAGTCCAATTGAGATTCCTATATAAGTGAAATATTTTCAACTTTTACCGGCTATCTCTGAAGTAACTACGAAATAGTTGAGGTTTTTTCAGCCTGATGTTATCATTTTCCATCACACTGAACAACAAATGCTTTGTTAATGTCCCCATAAACCCCAGTAGATAAGTGTTTCGGTATTTTCAATGTGTTTTTCATGGATCATGACTTTACTTCTGTGCTTTCTATGCCTTATAAATTCAGCAATTATCATATTTTAAAAAGATTTAAAGTTTAATCAGGCCTATATACTTAAGTGAAAGAAAAAACATTCCCTAACTTGGAGACAACATCATTGATTAGTTTGATTGCATATTCGAGAATTAAAAACGAATTCAGAACAAGATGACTCGAAATTTCAGAATATAAAATTCTCTCCTGATGTTTACTATAAAATCCTCTTTTCTCTTATTTTGCCATTTGGAGTTTCAAATATTCCTGTTCTTCCATTGAAACATAATATATAAGTTTAACTCTTACTGTGTTGATTACATTTCTATGCACTGACATACTGTGTTAAAATTAGCTCCAACTGACACCTCAACTATATTTTCATGGTTAACTCTGCTTTTTCAATCTATTCAAGTATTGGTTGGAGTCCGCACTGCTAAACTCTAGTATAAGCTTTAAATCAAACTTGTCTGTTATTACACAACCCAGATAGCTTGTAAGATTCACAAGTAAAACTATTTTATTCTGTTGTTGCTTTCAAGTCTTCTTTCGACCGTTGTCACTTTCAATGCCATTTTTGAAGTTAACCAGTTGGAATTACTGCCCGTTTGTATTACAGTTAGTGTAGCCATTATGTACGACACAGACGATCCTATGTCGCTTACGTTACAGAGATAGGGTATGTCCACTGCAATAGGTGTAATCCGAAAAGTCAAATAGTTTTTACTTCTGGAATCTAGAAACTTTCTTCTGTTTTCTTGAGACACAGCCTGTCTACCATTTCCAGAATATATTCACCAAACTGGCAATTCCTAGGTGAGTATTTGCCAAATTCGAATTATTATACTATAATTTTATGTTCTGAGTGATTTTAACAAATGTCTTTCCATGCTTCATATAACAGTTGCTTCAGTGTTAATTCCAATTAGTTGTCTTACACCAAAATTCAGAATAACTTTTATAAGCCCTTCTTGAGGTAAAAATGGATGATCAAAAGTTGAATTTTTGCCACATTATGTGCCTTTTTTAAAAAAAAGAAAGGTAAAATGCCGTGGAAACGTATGAAAGCATTTGTGAAGTGTAACTGTTATGTAGATGAATCAATGTCTCAAAGATGTCTTGCAAAAATCAAACTGAGATTTCAGCTTAAAAGATGCACGCCCTTCTGGAAGACCTTCAGAGTTGGATGACAATCTTCTGAAGGTAAGCATTAAAGCCAATCTATAAACCATGCAGAGAAGTTGAAAATTTCACAAAGTACCGTTCATATACACTCAGTAAGACTTATTGTAATATGAATACACTTGTTTTATTTCTATTATTTTTAAATACTCAGAAAATTTGTGAACGACCTAATATTTACAAGGATATATCTATATAATAAAGTAAAGTTATTTTTCCCTGTATATTCAGGCATTATAGCCTAATAACCAACACCTTCATATGCAAATCTATTCTGTCATCCAATTAGGCTAAGCCCTCATGCGTGTTTCCAGAAATTATGCGTTCATTTTGTCTTCTTTAAACTTTTATATATTTTCTCCCACTTAACTGTTTCTCTCAAATAAACTTTTCAAAAAGAAGATGGCTAACATTTTTACTCACTTCTTAATATCTACTCCTACCACCACCAATAACACCGGAGCCTAATAGCTCATCACATAATAATGTCATGAACACTGTTTGTGTTTACTTTTTTACGCTACTGTTTTCATCTTTATCTACTGTACATTTTCAATCGAAATAATGACTGTTCCAAGTTTTATGGAATATAAAAATGGAATTTCGCATTTTTAACATCATACGATTTATGTAAGAACAAAATACTAACATTACCGAGGCACTCCTGAGAAATTAAGCTAATTCAGATTACTTTTTCAGAATTCGGAATTTATTCTAGAATAAGAGATTAGGCTTCAGATTCGAACACATTTCTTACTTTTGTTCTTTAATTCGTTTATTAACAAGACGTCTGTTTCAAGTAAAGTAAGCTTTTTGATGTCGTTCGAAAAATAATGCATTTTTAAAATGATGTTTTGAATTTGATTAATGTCTATATAATAACGAAATTTACGCAACTAATGATATTTTCGGTGACAAACAAACTCAGACTATTAATTCAGAATTTGCAATGGAAGAATCGTTTTGCATAGAACTTTAACGTAACATGTTCCTTTTTATTCACTTACAAAGTATTCCAGAATAAATAAATATATACATTATTTCGCTTCATCACTGTATTCTTCAAAACAAACACACACACTCACTTATTTTTAGAACTTACAGTGGGGGATTAGTTTTGCATATATCTTTAACGTAACATGTTGCTGTTTTTAAAAAAAAATTTACTCTCGAAGTATTCAAACACAAACACACATACACACAGACATTGAGTTTTATACATAAATATTTACAATACTCATAGTTTTATGTTAAGGCCTTAAAATTCTTGATTGAATACAATTTCTCGGGCAATGCTGGGGCACGGGTCCCGTGTCCCGCTAGTATTAAATATTTTGAGAAGGTGTAGAATTTTTTAATCGATCTTCTACTAAATAACTCACAGTATCTACCAACCACATAACGAATTTTAGCGTTAGTTTATTCTAAAGACCAAATTACGTCATACATCATTTCAGAATAAAGCTCATGAAATTTATATTAGTATTATGTATAATTCTAGAAAGATTTTGCTTGTTTAGTAAATTTGTTAAATCATTTCTATTGAAAAACGTCAACTTCTAATTGAAATAATAAATCGTAAATCTCAAATCTCCACACAATTAGAACTATGTATCATCTATCTCTATACCATAAGACATAAGTGAGGAGTGCAATTGGCCTAATGGATACTGTTGTAAACTATTCTGTGTTTAAATCCAATCAACTATTGTAATCATAGATGCACTAATATGTTAGAATAACTCTGTGTAATCTAGCAACTTGTGTTCAATTAATCGCATAAAATAAATAATTTAAAATAAGTATTATGCTTCAGCATTAAATAATCCAAAAAGACTTGCATTTGTTGTATATCTGATGGCCTTGATCTCATTCAAGGATATAGCCATAAGAACTTGGCTGTTGGTAAGTTCAATAAGTAAAGTTTGACATGTGGGACAGACGTAGGGATCACGTGGGTTATGCGATATAACTGAGGAAGTTGAGAGATGTTTTAGAACCTGTTACTGTTTTGGAAATATGTAGAGAATATCAGTTTAAAGATTTAGCAATAGATAATAAGCTGTCTCTATTTCTTCTCTCTCTGCAGCCAGACAAAGTGTAAAATGTTCAATAAGGTTACATTTGACATGTGTGGGAATAGCATGAGTGGAAGTTGATAGACTGAGGTAAGGAGAGTCACCACGTGACGTGATCGCACTTATGTGTGATTTTCAGTTTGTTCTGTTTGGAAGTGCATGGGAAAGATGTAATAATAGATAATAAGCTGTCTCTATTGCTTCTCTCTTTCTCGGTGCAACATGTGAAGTCAAGGAGAAGCTTCCTCAGCCATGTCCAGCCCTAACAACATTCCAGAAAGACACCAGACTGCAACTGTGGACCAGAGTGCTAGAGACTGGTCACCATAATACTGACATGGAAATCCTCCCCTTTTGAAGTCCTCCCTTTTGTTTCTATTTCTTCTCTCTTTCTCAGTGATATGTTCAAGAATAAATAACAAACTGTATTATAATCGTTCGTGTTAATTAATTCAAATTAACGTCCAGCAAGGTAATCTCCAGTTATTCCCGGGAGGATAAAATGCTCATTCTTTCATTTTCATGAAGTAGCAATTAGAGAGTCATCATCATCAGTGTCAAAATAATAACGCCACACCAAAAAGAATACTCTCTCGAAGAGGCTATACAAGACTTTGCAGATATGAGATGGGAAGTTGCCAGTCGAGTAGAGAACACAAAGACTACTCCTTCATAGACGTGGGCCAATGGTCCAACTACTAAAGTCAAGGAGAAGCTTCCTCAGCCATGTCTACCCCATCACAACATCTCAGTAAGACAGACTGCAGCTGTTGATCAAAGGGCTTTAGAAGGTCTTCTTCCTTCATACTAACATGGGAATGCCCCTTCTGATCCCCTCGATCTTGCTTCATACGCAACCTGCGTCCAATAGAGGACACTCAACTGCATGATAACGGTAATGGGGTAATCAAAAGCTGCTATAGCCATATAGGTCTACATGCTTGACCCAACTATATTTGAATGTAGAGAGGAAGACTATACCTTGTCTGCCCTAAACTACCCAACTAATGCAGCTTGAAGATCTTTGATAATACAAAGGACTGCATAAAAATGTAGAATACAGTCTCATGACGACATGCTTCAAAGACACGCACGGAAGAACACATTGTCGTGAATTACCTGAAGTAAATTACCTTTGAATTACCTACTAGACACCATCCTCGAGTGTCTTTGGTCTTTCTGTACAAGGGTTTGTCAGGACAACCTGACATGAGGATAGTTCCCGCTACAAGTAAACTCTGACCAACTATTCAAAATAACATAGTATTCGAAGCCCAAATAAGATCCACTCGACATGACTATACACTGGCTTATATGAGGAATAGTGCACCTTCTCCAACTAATGTTACCTCAAGTAACAGCCATTAGCTGGATACGCCACCGGGCTAGATGAATTCTTGTCCTCGAATCCGGTAAGACTAATGGACCACAAAAAAGATATACTATAACATATTTAACTGGTCAATTGGGGAGAGGAAAATTAATGTTCTTATCTTCTTTACTAACTCAACGTTTGAGAGATAAAAGAGAACTTTAATAGAACAATTTTCATGACGCCTTCAACGGTGATCTTTTTCATATATTTTCAACCTCTTCTATTTGTATTGGACATTTTATATACTTTCTATATTTACATTTATCTTATATTATATTTATATCTTTTAAAATTATGACTTTTGGTAATTCCCCTACCAACTTATCTCTTTGTATTCCTCTGATAAGATTTCATTTTTTGAAAAGCCATGGCTTAAGGAAGGAAAAATCAATCCTTTTTATTTGAAACACCTTCTTTGAATAACTGAGGACGTAATAGATATTGTATTTTTGCAATCTTTATTCACATTTTTTACTTGTTTATGTATATATATATAAATATATAAAATAATAAAGAAATTAATCAAAAGCATCCATAGTGCTAAAGATATAAATCTGAAATCTCAGTGTAAAATAAATCTGAAATGGCGAGAGTTCACCAAATAATAATTTGATGGACGAAATGACTTACTTTTCTTGGGTCATGGTAAGATCACCTTTTGTTTGTTGACCCACTTAGAAGTAAATAGCACCAAAACCTCTTCCAAACATGCTTACAAGAAACACACAGAAGAACACATTGTCGTAAAACTGGTAAATCAAACCACAAAATTAGAACTCTCCATCATTTGTCTCTTAAAATGTGAATAGTGCACTTATTATGAATTTAATTAAAAAAAAGTAGTTGACTATTTACTTTTAACATGTGTTTCATTATATTTTTCTATTAGTCTTTCGATTTATTTTGTGGGTATAGATTTTATAAGTACAAAATGAAACCGGTAACTTAACACTTTTATGTGTGTGAAAATATACACACTTCAATTTACTCGTTTTACATTAAAATATAGAAGCTTAAATATCCTGCCTCATCTCCTTCACATGTGATTTATTGTTGCATAAGTGCCTTCCATTCTGCTTAATCTTAACAATTAATCTCAGTGGATTTTTATAGACAAGACTTGTTATTAATTTGTCAATCTGCCAACATTTACAAGATAAAGTTGAAGAGGGAGCTTTGTATTTTTTCTATATGAAAAAAGAAAATGGCTTCTCATTTTCAAACTCATAATTTAAGATCGTCTGATTTTTTTTTTATAGAACTTTAAATGTTAGAAACTGTTTCAAAAGATACGTTCCTGTTTATCACATTTATCGTTTGCTGATTTTTTTTGATTTTTAAGAAATTACACACAATCAAGCTGAAAACAGTTGATGGATGACTTTAATTCTTAAGTGGATATCCTTAAAGTTTCCTCTGGGTAGTTAATAAGCCTTTTAGATGGTATAAAAGCTTAAAGTATATATTTCAAAGAAAGAATTGCGAACATAAGAGAATGGTAAGTCTTGAGGAGTAAGAAAGAAAATTATAAGAATCTAGGAGATGTGGAAGTAACAAGAAAAGTTTGTGGCTCAAGAAAAATGTTTTTTACAATATTGTAGCTTTAATTTCCTTGTTAGAAGCGATATTTTGATGGGCTTAGTTTGATAAATGTTTTACTTGTTGCTTCTCAACACACGCTATGCCTAAGGTCTGGTGAGTTCCCAAGGTTTGTAAAATCTCCATCTGTAGATAAAGATGGAGGTTGTCCGAGGGAATTCACCGGCCTAAATAACTTCTCAACACACACTTATTTCTTTATCTCTTTTTTCAATTTCTCGATTTTCTTTTCTATTGGATCATCTTCTACAATTGGAACTTCTGTCACTTCCTTTTCTTTCTCTGTCACCCTTTTTGTTCTTTCTTTTTTGTCAACCTTTCTATTATTTCCTTTTTTTATCACCCTTTCTGTTCTTTCCTTTTTTGTCAACCTTTTTGCATTTTCCTTTTTTATCACCCTTTCTGCCCTTTCCTTTTTGTCAACCTTTCTGTTCTTTCTTTTTTATCACCCGTTCTGTTCTTTCCTTTTTTGTCAACCTTTCTGTTCATTCTGGGATACGTTTTGTCTTTCCCGATCACTTTATTTATTCCTTCTTTGTACATCATGTCTTCTTTTTCACTATTTCATTTCCTCTCTTCTTCATTCTTTTTTAAGTTACATGACATACAGATAGGTAATCCCTACGTGGTCAAATCATTTTTAAAACACATGAGAATGAAAGAATAAGCTGATAAACAAAGGCACACAAAATATGAATTTCAACAAAAATAATTAATATAACAAAATCATTTGAAAACAAACTCATCAGGATTGATTGCAATGTTCTTTTATTGCACATATGTTCAATTTTTTTGTAATATTTGATTGTTGACTGTTATTGAGAAGAAGGGTCACTGTATTAATATATGAATACTTTAACGACTCATCATGTGTGTTTAATGATGCAGACGTGACTGACTAAAAGAAGGCACCAAGAAGGCGGGAGTGTCCATATAGGCTGGAATTGTCGATCTGACCATTCTTGAATCATTCGAAATCGATGAAGTAGTTAAACTGAGCAGTAATAACTATTATGATTTTATGGACAATATATTCTTCGAATGATACAAGTGTCGGCCTTGCAGTTTCAAAGTAGAGTGTAGATTTATGTATGGCAATCCTTGTCATGTATAGGATAATCCCATAAAAATGTCACCCATAGAATCTTAAACAATCCTTTCTGCAATGCAACCAAGTTTCAGTCAATAATATCCAACAATCTTTGTTTTATCACATGTCAATAATAAACACACCTGGATGCAAGGTGCAAAATTGTCAATAACTTTAACATATTCCTCTTTTGGCCTTGTACTGATTTTTTCTGTGATAAAATTCTTCATTTCAAGGAACAGACAGTGGATTGTTTTGATAGATATTATCTTCGAAATAAAAATGGGGTTTGATATCCGGTTAGTGTGAAGCTCATTCAGGACCAGTTTGTCTTATTGATGAGATTATTAATGAAGTGGCCCCCATATCATTGATAGAACAAAGACGTTTGGATATTAATTTGGATAGTCAGGGATATACTGAAGTTTATTTGTACCAAACGTGGTTGGATTTGAGGAAAGGAAGGATTGTGAAGTTTATTAACGGTTCCATGGGTGACATTTTTGTATCGAAGTTTACTCTCATAGCTTTTTAGTGTAAAAGGTTTACAGGGTATTTTATGAAGGTGGCTAACAATATGACAACAAATCAGACCTATAGGGACAATTTAAGCCACCATGTTCGAAATTAAATTTGCTGAAGTAAAAAAATTAACAAAATCAATAGTTAATTGATTGCTGGCTGTTATTGATAAGAAAGGTCACCATATTAATATACAAATACTTGAAAAACTCATCATGTGTGTTGGATATTTCTTCTATAATATGTTGATCAATTGATGATAATTTTATTACCTTTTTATTAAAGTAAAAAGTAATTTTATGGTTTTGCATAATAACTTAAAGCAGCAGTTGGAATAATAAATACAATAAAATATGGCAAAACTATCTTTGAATTGGACTCAAGCTTTGTTTGCATATCTAAATTGATTATTTAAAATTTGACAAAAGAATTTAAAAGTAAATTCAAGTTATTGAGATTTATGCTGTTTGCATGATAACCCCAACAGGACTATATAAATTCTAAATATTTGTTAGCGCTAATACTTAGTGCAGTATTCACTCTGGTCGAGTTGGGCCGGCTTCCCCCTAAAGAGGAAGTTTCTAAGGAATTAAATTCACAAGCGACCCCCAATCGTATGTATACCCCAGTTAGAGGAGATAAAGACGTTGTTTTTTGCAGGGAGGTGTCGCCATCTTTCCACATAGAGTGCCTGGTATTCCCAAATGGTCACCCATCTGGTACTAACCAGGCTCAACGTTGCTTTAGTGATCTAATGAGAACCTGTTTGTCAACGTGATTATGCCCGGAGTTACGCAGTAAGGGATTGATCTGTTAGTCTGTCAAAACGAAGTGAGTTAAAACGTTCACTCTATTGTTTTTTATGAAGCTGATGCACCAAAACATACAGATATGCCTGAAACTACAGTTTATCCTGACACCCGAACACATACTTGCTCACAAGCTATCAATAATACAATAACTTTCTATTAAGATCGTGTCTTACCCACCTCCGTTTAATATTCCTGTTACTGCTTCATATCTATATATTTATCAACCTGATGAAGTCAGTTTTCGTTTTTCCTGAAAGATGCAGCTGTTTTCGTATTAAAGGGTGTTTTACAAAAAATTTGACACTTTTGGGAAATGAAAGAAAAAACGTCATATCTTGATGTATTCTCAAAATCCAAAGTGTGTCTCTTAAATGATCTTTTGTTGAATATAACTCACTTGAAGAAGCCGCCTTGAGTCTCAACCATAACTTCTAGGCAGAACCTGAATCTGGAACACGGGGCCTTCTTGGTGTCCTTCAAGAAAAACTTGAACACCAGTTTAATCCTGGCAATATCAGCCTGTCTTTGGTGTTGCAGGCGGTACAGTTGGTGTATTTCTCAACTATGTCCTACATAATTCACGAGGTTGCAATCAAGCGAGTTGGGGGGGGAGCAGATGTCGGAACTGCCACTTCTAGGTTTTCCAGAGGTGTGATACTTCTCGCAGCCACTTTTCTACCCAGTGCTTCAGTGAACAGCAACTCAATCTGATAACCTGAAGTGACTCTGAGTCACTTTTCGAAGATATGGGTCGGCATGACGTGATCTTTGCTGGAAACACACTCAAAGACCATCATGTAGAATGTAGGCTTGCCATCTGTTGTGCAACTGGTCCTGAAAAGAACCAGAGGATCTCTGATTCGATTGGGTGTTTGACCTTGCCGAGGATTTACTTGGATTTAATAAGGTGGTTCTCTTGGGCCTTGTTGGTGAATAGTTGGAACTTGCTACTCTTGTATGAGGAATAACCAAGATCCTCATTCTCCTAATGCCTGAATCTTGCCGCCCTTTTTTATTGACTTCTTGTCGAATTTTATTGTGCAGACACAGAATGCTTAGTATAATGCTTCTTGCTAGCCACTGCTTCCACATCTCTATCCCTATTCCCCAGCTCACATCTCACGCACAACCTTCAAAGTATCCAAGAAAGATTAAGCAGCAGCTAAGATTTCTGAATTTTTAAATCTGGCGTGAATCATCATCATCATGTAGGTCACTCTCTGTCCAGTCGTCCATGGTCTCCATCTCTCAAATCCAGCAATGGTACACAGAAACAACTATCTGTTGCACTTTACTGCTATTAAATACTTGGTGTACGTCAGTATAGACGGAATTAAAACATGCATTTCAGCCATTTATTTATACTGAAGGAATTTTTCTGTTGGTGGCTGAAATTACACTTCCATATATTCAACATTGTGTTTAAGTCTAATTGCTCTTACATTTCAAATTTAACTTTTCAAAATGACCGATTGTTATATCTGACGTCAGCGTAAACTTTCATGTTAGTTTTTGAACATTCACTTATCTAAAATGCAATTACAAAAGCTCTTAATTCATATTATTTCAAATAATATTGATGTGAATTCAAAACAAACATTTTTAGAAAAAAAAATACATGATAAAATAAACAATCTAAATTATTTTAGTTGTCTTCCCCCCCCCCTGTCAAATATATTTATACTCATTTGGCTGTCATTGGAAATTTAAATTTATACCACGAACAACTTAAACCCGGATAAGTGAATTAATAAACTGATGATGATATAGAATAACGTTTAACAAAAGAAACAAATGTTAAAATGAAGGAAAGAAGATGAATAAAAAGTCCGATATAAATTAACATTTACAATGGCCGCATTTTCCATTAAATCATTTGCATATGAACTCTTCTTTCTAACTTAGAGGTTGACATTGCTATTAATTTAATTGTACATAAGTGCAATATTTTCTCTTTTTTTCTTCTTTCTTTTTATCCAATTGGGAACTTGATTCGCGTGAAAGTAAAGATGTTTTTATCTATTTGTTTTGTTTGTTAATCAACAGAAGCTAATAATATCTATTGATTTAATTAAGATTATCTGACAAAACTTAGAAAATGATCAGAATTTTAATGCTATTTATTTGATATATCTTTGTCTGCCAAGAATGTTTTCAAATGCGTGCCTATATGTCTTTATAGACTGTCAAAATGCAAAAAAGTCTTGGGGATGGTCTTATAGTGCGTCAGGTGGTGAGGGTCGAATTTGAGAGCTTTAGAATCATTCCTTAGTTTCTATTATTCCCAGGTCAATTCTGACAGCGCGTCAGGATTCCATCTATGGGTGAAATAAATAGAATCTCTGAATATTTAGGCTGGTGAATGTCATCCAATTTGAGGGTTCTTGATAAGGTACGAAGCATATCTGTAATTTTGTTAATTAACCAACCCTTTTTTATTCTCTGCACCTTCTCTCTCACAGATATAATGTTGCAATTACTATTTTATAGCATGTGTTCTTCAGAATTGTCTGTTTTTTTCTCTGCTTCCTTTGTTCCAGCTTCTTTGACTCGTGTCTAGTGGTCTTCACTAGAACAAAATGAAAAGTACTGCCATGTACAGGGAGATTGAACTCCAAACCTTCAGATTATGAGACTTTTATGTTTAATACATTCTCTACCTAATGCCTTCCCTCCCCCTTCTCATCTCATTTACCTTTTTGTAATTGCGACAATCCATTTTGTAATAAGAGCTAACAGACAATTTCAAAATTACACACACGCACGCACATATATGTATATATTGTGACCAATATATAAGAGTAAATATATTAAATTTGACCACTTATTCACCCATGCATGGAGTATTGATGCCACATGTAGGCTGGTGCACCAACAACTAGTCTCTCTCTCTCTTGGCCAGGGTACAAAAAGCAGTCTCTAACTTAATAGGTCCTGCACTGTCTACAATACACTAGTCCCTGTCCCATTGCCGCAATATTCAATCTCTGTGCTTGTTTTATAAGTACTTCCACGGTCTGTGCTCCGACGAACTTACTACACTTGTACCCCCTCAACATAAATACCCCCGACAAACCCGACTAGTAACAAAATCCCACCCCTTCACTGTAGAGGGCCCCAGATGCCGGAAAACTTTCTGCTTTAATAGTTTCTTTCTTTTGACCGCTTGCCTTTGGAATTCCATCCCTGCTCTCTGTTTCCCTGACTGTACTAACATGCAGAAATTTAAATTTAATGTGAACAAACATCTTGCTGTCAAACTCTCCATTAAGGATGCTCCCAATAAATCTGGTTCCTACTCGCAGTAGCCCCTTACGTCTCAGTGGTAACGTGCCTTGTTTGGGGTAAATAAAAGTTTAAAAAAAAAAGATTACAAGGTAGTGGCTACCAACACTGTCCACATGTGGAGTCCAAAGAAAACTACCAAGATAATCACAGACAAAAAAATCTAACACTAATTTGAACATAAATATTAAAAATTAATAGGACTAACTAAGGCTCTAATATTTAAGATTCAATTCCAGCTTAAGTTTAAAGAATTCTTAGTATATGTCGGATGAAGATTTTGAACTTTATTTAGTCAAGATTATTATATTTTATTGTCTGAAATAAAAATATTTCTAATGGGAGTATAACACCATAATGATAATTTAAGTAATTTTAGAGTCTTGAAAAAAAAAACTATACCAATTTTGATGTTCTTTTAACAGATCAAATCGACAAGCGACAATTGATCTATTCGTTTTTTTTTCTGTTGTGCTAATTTATAAGTTTTCAAATTTAATGATTTATTTGTTAAATATTTATAGTACATCAGTAAAAGACAGTCATGAAAAAATCGAAATACTATAGGCAATCAGGTTTACTTAAAAAAAAAACCAACCATAGCTGGCACTATCTACTCATAAGTTCCTAACTGAAGAGTAGAAGCACTGTAGGGTATTTTCAACAACGCTCTGGAGGCTTACTTAATTTTAGTTAGTAACCCCTCACTATATATATATATATATATATATATATATATATATATATAAAGTATAAAGGTATACTCAAAAAAGAATAAAAGGGAAATACCAGCAGAGTGCTCAATTAAATTAAATTAAGAGCGTAATACTTTTTATTTTTAAATCATTTACTATTTCAGACTATGCTGACGAAGACGGAATCGGGAATTAAACCCTTTTCTTGTCAGAAACCACTGGTCCATGTCTGAATAAAATCTGTATTTAAAAATAAAAAATAAAATATATATATATATATATATATATATATATATATATATATGTGTGTAGATCGTGAAGAGAGAGAATTCTGTGGTCTTTAATGACACTTGAATAAAAAATGACTTGCTGTCGAACTATACGTATATATATATATATATATATATATATATATGGGGTAAGGTGCACGATAAGTCATGAAAATGAAATGTCGTCTTCGTTAATACGAACGAAACCGGTCGAATCTCTTGTTTTTCTTTTTCTCCTGCATTTTTACCTGTTTTCCGTTTGTCTTCTTACATACACACACACACACACACACACACACACACACACACACACACATATATATATATATATATATATTAATTATAACTCGGTAAAATACGAAATTTGTGACATAATCAAGATTATTTAATCATGCTCCAAAAATTCAACATCAGCAACTATTTATGTGTACATGTTTCAGAAATTGGTAATAATAATCACAGCTTCAGCACAAAATAAATCACTCTGTTACAGGTCTCTATAACGATGGAATTTTTAAATGATTTAAAACACAAAAAAACAAAAATACCTACCATCATCCAGAAAAAAATATTAATTATTTTATATTTGTTTCTTTTTCTATGGCTGCTTATAATAATTGGATTTCAGAGTCAAATGTTTATATTTTTAAATACAAAACTGTGGATTCGCTCTTCAAAGTATGTATCGTAATAAGTTCTCTCAAATATATTTTAATAAATGATGCTTATTTTTTTCTGAAAAGTATTATTAGTAATTTTAAACTTTAAAAAAATTATAAAGAACACATCTTTTCATATTACAGGAGAATTCCGAATCATCCGATGATTTCCGAAAAAAAATAACCATCTATGATTGTAGATTTAACTAGAACAATCTAGATATTGTTATTAATCCTGGACATTAATATCGAATTTAAACATAAACTCCAAACTTGAAAATTGCTATGATGTTAAACTTTATAACTTGTATTCTTTATAAAATATATAATCAATTGAATAAATGCTGAAAATTATATTAAAATTGCATAATTCTTCTTTTTTTTTCTTAAATAGGTTTTGGAATTTAAAAAATAAGGATTGATAATTTGTATTATTTGGACTACTGTTCTCATCTTGGATGTTATTCTGTTGGAGCGGATAAGTGTTAAGTGATAATTATATATTAAAAATGACAATCTTCTGTAGGTTGAAAGTTCAATCCTCACTAGAGGCGATACTAACTAAAAAATAAAATAAAAATTACTTAAGAGTTCTACCCTATCATGGCTGACTGAAAGATAACAATCTATCCACGTGGATTAAATAAAGAGTTCAGTTCGAAATTCCATAGACCAGATGCATCTGACAAAGGTCGGAGGTTATATCGGTGTAAACGCCGTGAGAATAACATATAAGATGAGAGTAGTAGTCCGAATTTCAAACATATTTATACATTGTTTTGCTTACAAAGAGCAGTCTTTTAGGGAGATCCTTTTAGAACCGGTACTGTCAGTCACTGTTAAAGTCTGTATGTTATATAGGTAACTATTGCCACTTAAGAATATACTGTAATATTCAAGTAATGATTAATAGTACAATATTAATAAGTTTGTTCTAAACATTTTTTATAGAAAAATCAATTGTATTCAATTTTATTTTTGAAAAGAACACATTATTTATTTACTTTTATCCTTGAGTGGCTATTGGCCTTGATAAATGGTGACCCAATAGTACAATAAACAAAAAAAAACATTGCAGACTATTCAAATATTTGACCTTTAATGACCTTCAAGGTTGAGCTATGTCAAGTTTGATAGCAGTCCTACCTGTAGTTTCTAAGTCTATTGCTGGTAGACAAACAGACACTTCATTTTCTTTGTCTATTTGGTTTTGGAGATTTACATGTGGAGGCAAACATAATAGAATTATTAGATCTTATGTTTGATTCCATAAAGTAAACTTTACCATTTAACTTATTTTGATCTCAACCTTTCAATAGATGCAGTTGGTTAAAAAAAAGTTACTTGCAATGTTTACCGGAAAAGCAACTGAGTTTCATTGACTTTATCTCAAAACCATCTTTGTGTGTATCATTCATATAAGTAAAATACAAGTTGTTTACAGAAAACTTGAATATTAGAACTGAATAACTCTTGTGTTTTACTGACTGGAAATATTTTTTGACAAAAAGACCCCAGCAGAGCTCTGAAGCAATAAGACGCTGTGTGCTTGCCCACATATAGAGATGCACAGCTACTGTTTGGTACCGATAGCACTTATTGTATTTCAGACATAGCTTTCTTGTAGCTTTTGAAGTAAATATGATATTTTAGAAAAGGACAAATAGGAATTCTTGGTGTTCACTTTGAAGATATATTAGTGCTGCTTTTACAAGCAATCGATTTAGTTGGAAAATGTTTTTGTTCTATTAAATGAAGTAAAGTACCAAAGTCTTTGACCTGAAAGGAATATCTTGTATTATTGCATTTATAATTTTTTACTAATACTCGGAAAAAGAGGCAATAAAAAGAAAAACAAATGTAGAATATTTTTTTTATTAATTAGAACTTATGCATCTATAATAAGAACATAATGCAATCGTGAGACTTCATATCTTAACCTGACAACGTAAGGATGGGCTAAAGTATTATGTTATAATAACAGAACAAGAAGAATATAATAATGATGATAATAGAACAATATTTGAATAAATATAATAGAATACCAATATAATAATACTAATAATAGAATGATAATAATGAAATAAATAAAAACATAAGTCAGTTATCAGACTGCATAACGTAGCTTGACAAGACTTATTTGGGCGTTACTTCTCAATATGGTATGTAGTATTCTCGAAGTTGTGCCATGATAGCTAAAAAAAACTATTAATCTGATCATGCTGAAATTTTCTATGGTGATTACTGTTATCATAAGCATCAGATCCATATATCAAATTTAGAAAAATCAGAAGTTGAAATTCTCTCAAAATTTCGACCGAGAGCAAGAACAGAAGTTTTCGCCAAAAGTGTAATTTTCACTTTTTATGTGACCTTGAACTTGATATCCTAAAATTAAATCAGTTCAAAGTTAGAACATGACAAATATTTTGACCAAGTTATGATTGCAGGACAGTTGCTTATGCACCACTATTGTGTTGCTTATGCACCACTATTGTGTTGCTTATGCACCATTATTGTGTTGCTTATGCACCATTATTGTGTTCCTTATGCACCACTATTGTGTTGCTTATGCACCATTATTGTGTTCCTTATGCACCACTATTGTGTTGCTTATGCACCACTATTGCATTGCTTATGCACCACTATTGTGTTGCTTATGCACCATTATTGTGTTTCTTATGCACCATTATTGTGTTGCTTATGCACCATTATTGTGTTCCTTATGCACCACTATTGTGTTGCTTATGCACCACTATTGTGTTGCTTATGCACCATTATTGTGTTGCTTATGCACCATTATTGTGTTCCTTATGCACCACTATTGTGTTGCTTATGCACCATTATTGTGTTCCTTATGCACCACTATTGCATTGCTTATGCACCACTATTGCATTGCTTATGCACCACTATTGTGTTTCTTATGCACCACTATTGTGTTCCTTATGCACCACTATTGTGTTGCTTATGCACCATTATTGTGTTCCTTATGCACCACTATTGCGTTGCTTATGCACCACTATTGTGTTGCTTATGCACCATTATTGTGTTCCTTATGCACCACTATTGTGTTGCTTATGCACCACTATTGTGTTGCTTATGCACCACTATTGTGTTCCTTATGCACCATTATTGTGTTGCTTATGCACCATTATTGTGTTGCTTATGCACCATTATTGTGTTCCTTATGCACCACTATTGTGTTGCTTATGCACCATTATTGTGTTCCTTATGCACCACTATTGTGTTGCTTATGCACCATTATTGTGTTGCTTATGCACCATTATTGTGTTGCTTATGCACCACTATTGTGTTCCTTATGCACCATTATTGTGTTGCTTATGCACCATTATTGTGTTCCTTATGCACCACTATTGTGTTCCTTATGCACCATTATTGTGTTGCTTATGCACCATTATTGTGTTCCTTATGCACCACTATTGTGTTGCTTATGCACCATTATTGTGTTCCTTATGCACCACTATTGTGTTGCTTATGCACCATTATTGTGTTCCTTATGCACCACTATTGTGTTGCTTATGCACCATTATTGTGTTGCTTATGCACCATTATTGTGTTGCTTATGCACCACTATTGTGTTCCTTATGCACCATTATTGTGTTGCTTATGCACCATTATTGTGTTGCTTATGCACCATTATTGTGTTCCTTATGCACCACTATTGTGTTGCTTATGCACCATTATTGTGTTCCTTATGCACCACTATTGCGTTGCTTATGCACCACTATTGCGTTGCTTATGCACCATTATTGTGTTCCTTATGCACCATTATTGTGTTCCTTATGCACCACTATTGTGTTCCTTATGCACCACTATTGTGTTCCTTATGCACCACTATTGTGTTGCTTATGCACCACTATTGTGTTCCTTATGCACCACTATTGTGTTGCTTATGCACCACTATTGCGTTGCTTATGCACCACTATTGCGTTGCTTATGCACCATTATTGTGTTCCTTATGCACCACTATTGTGTTGCTTATGCACCACTATTGTGTTGCTTATGCACCACTATTGTGTTGCTTATGCACCACTATTGTGTTGCTTATGCACCACTATTGTGTTGCTTATGCACCACTATTGCGTTGCTTATGCACCACTATTGTGTTGCTTATGCACCACTATTGTGTTGCTTATGCACCACTATTGTGTTGCTTATGCACCACTATTGTGTTTCTTATGCACCACTATTGTGTTTCTTATGCACCACTATTGCGTTGCTTATGCACCACTATTGCGTTGCTTATGCACCACTATTGCGTTGCTTATGCACCACTATTGCGTTGCTTATGCACCACTATTGTGTTTCTTATGCACCACTATTGTGTTGCTTATGCACCATTATTGTGTTGCTTATGCACCACTATTGTGTTGCTTATGCACCACTATTGTGTTTCTTATGCACCACTATTGCGTTGCTTATGCACCACTATTGCGTTGCTTATGCACCACTATTGCGTTGCTTATGCACCACTATTGTGTTGCTTATGCACCATTATTGCGTTGCTTATGCACCACTATTGCGTTGCTTATGCACCACTATTGTGTTGCTTATGCACCATTATTGCGTTGCTTATGCACCACTATTGTGTTGCTTATGCACCACTATTGTGTTGCTTATGCACCATTATTGCGTTGCTTATGCACCACTATTGCGTTGCTTATGCACCACTATTGTGTTGCTTATGCACCACTATTGTGTTGCTTATGCACCACTATTGTGTTGCTTATGCACCACTATTGTGTTGCTTATGCACCACTATTGTGTTGCTTATGCACCATTATTGCGTTGCTTATGCACCACTATTGTGTTGCTTATGCACCACTATTGCGTTGCTTATGCACCACTATTGCGTTGCTTATGCACCACTATTGTGTTGCTTATGCACCACTATTGCGTTGCTTATGCACCACTATTGCGTTGCTTATGCACCACTATTGCGTTGCTTATGCACCACTATTGCGTTGCTTATGCACCACTATTGCGTTGCTTATGCACCACTATTGTGTTGCTTATGCACCACTATTGCGTTGCTTATGCACCACTATTGCGTTGCTTATGCACCACTATTGCGTTGCTTATGCACCACTATTGCGTTGCTTATGCACCACTATTGCGTTGCTTATGCACCACTATTGCGTTGCTTATGCACCACTATTGTGTTGCTTATGCACCACTATTGTGTTGCTTATGCACCACTATTGTGTTGCTTATGCACCACTATTGCGTTGCTTATGCACCACTATTGTGTTGCTTATGCACCACTATTGTGTTGCTTATGCACCACTATTGTGTTGCTTATGCACCACTATTGCGTTGCTTATGCACCACTATTGCGTTGCTTATGCACCACTATTGCGTTGCTTATGCACCACTATTGCGTTGCTTATGCACCACTATTGCGTTGCTTATGCACCACTATTGTGTTGCTTATGCACCACTATTGTGTTGCTTATGCACCACTATTGTGTTGCTTATGCACCACTATTGCGTTGCTTATGCACCACTATTGCGTTGCTTATGCACCACTATTGCGTTGCTTATGCACCACTATTGCGTTGCTTATGCACCACTATTGCGTTGCTTATGCACCACTATTGCGTTGCTTATGCACCACTATTGCGTTGCTTATGCACCACTATTGCGTTGCTTATGCACCACTATTGCGTTGCTTATGCACCACTATTGCGTTGCTTATGCACCACTATTGCGTTGCTTATGCACCACTATTGCGTTGCTTATGCACCACTATTGTGTTGCTTATGCACCATTATTGTGTTCCTTATGCACCACTATTGCGTTTCTTATGCACCACTATTGTGTTGCTTATGCACCACTATTGCGTTGCTTATGCACCACTATTGTGTTGCTTATGCACCACTATTGCGTTGCTTATGCACCACTATTGTGTTGCTTATGCACCATTATTGCGTTGCTTATGCACCACTATTGTGTTGCTTATGCACCACTATTGCGTTGCTTATGCACCACTATTGCGTTGCTTATGCACCACTATTGCGTTGCTTATGCACCACTATTGTGTTGCTTATGCACCACTATTGCGTTGCTTATGCACCACTATTGTGTTGCTTATGCACCACTATTGCGTTGCTTATGCACCACTATTGTGTTGCTTATGCACCATTATTGTGTTGCTTATGCACCACTATTGTGTTGCTTATGCACCATTATTGTGTTGCTTATGCACCACTATTGCGTTGCTTATGCACCACTATTGTGTTCCTTATGCACCACTATTGCGTTTCTTATGCACCACTATTGTGTTGCTTATGCACCACTATTGTGTTGCTTAAAATAAAATAAGAGTCAAAGAAATCGCCTTGTTTTAAGTTTCCTTCTCCTCGGTATATTTCCTCGTTATTAGAGCCTTCTATGTGACTTATACCCTCACATCCACTCATTTTTAAAATTTTAAAATTGACTTTGGTTTTTAGAAAACTTAAAATCTGAAATCTGATTTCTGAGGATAAATGGACAAAACAATAGATTCCATTAACCCCACCCCCCACCCCCCACCCACGACTATTTATACCATTGTTTTTCGGTTTTAAATTACTAATAATTTAAAACCGAAAAGCAAAGTAAAATATCGTCCAGCTAAGAGGCTTTTTAGTTTGTTTATTTATTCACTTCTAAATTAATTAATCGCTCGTTATGAATTTTGGAACACAGCTGCTAGGTGTAAGGGGTTGGAATGTGGGCTATATTTAACTTTAGATTTATAGAAAGGAGATAAAAAGAGAGTTGAAGTCCTTTGTGAAAATTCAGATAACTCCGATTTTTGTGTAATTTTAACTATAGATATTAGACATCAATTAATAAATATTCCCCAAATTTCAGTTTCTTTAGAGTATTTTAAACGGATTTTAAAGGGCCTTATATTTCAGATTTGCATTGAATTTTATCCATCGTCATTAGACACCAATTAAGCAAAATTACCCTGAATATCAATTTCTTAAGATTCCTTGAGCTTAAGCCTTAAATTTTGAACATTTTCTAAGAATTAAAATAATGTAATGAATTTTGATCAAAATTGTTATAAGGATTCTCGGCATAAGGTTTTTTATCATCATTTTTTTTTATTTTCGTCCTCGTACGGGGACATTAATGTGGTGCAAAACTGTTCTGTTCAGGGAATTAATTTTACCCTTCCTGAGACCGGTATTCTTTTAGTTTCTTTTATATAAGTAAGATCAGGAGATTTCAGACAACGTTTCAAATGAGTGAGTGCTGATTTATCTTTCGACAGATATTGTCGAATATTTTGGTACTGAACATAACACAATCTTCCATCAGATATTGTCATTCAAAGATAAGAGTCTTCAGTCCAGACAGTCTGGTGATACTTCACAATCTCAGGTTATTTAGTATTTCTGTTGTTCAGTATTTATTGAACACACTTGTTTGATTCATCTTGAACAGAAGAAATGGCTTTTGTAGGTAAGACTTTTTTCCTATCAGACAAGACGGGAATTTGCAACTCCTCAACTGTACATATTATCAATAAATTGGTATTTATTTGCATCATATCATAAGAATGTTTGGGTTGAACGTGGATTACATTAGAACATGAGAGAAGAAGAAGCTTCTGTTACAGCTGTATATAAAGTAGTTGTTAATCTCTCTTGAGAATGGTAAATTTTATTTTTTATAAGTAATTAGACTACCTGTGATCTGTCACGTCACAAATACTTCCACTATTTGTTCCACATTGGTTTCGTTAACCAATTCATAAATTGATATATCTGTGAAGAAATTCTTCTTGCATAACTAAAAATAATAGTTTTGGGACACTATTGTGGCACAGGGATATATTCTCATGTCAAATCTTGGTTTGAGACACCATTGTGATAAATTGTCTTAGTTACAGAGACATTGTGACAATATCTGAGGTCCACGAGTGTTTCATTCGCTCCGATCAGTTGTTTTGTCAATAGCTTTTTGCCAACGCAGTGAAATTATACTTACAAAACTCATATATATGCCACTGGACTATGTGAGTGGTAAGTGGCCATTGGCATGCTTTCTCTGTGGTGTGAGAGAAAATGTTGTCTGGGCTTCAGGGACAAAAAATGGGTTTTTTCCTTAGGCTTTTTTACCTATATAAACTGTGTCCATCGCTTTATTGCAGATTACAAAATAATCAATATTTCAGTAAATATAAGTTATAAAAAGCTGAAAATTACACCATCCAAGGACTGTATTAAGGTGAGATAAATCTTAAATTTCATCGAAATTTATGTTATATTTAAAAAGTTATGTTATTTTTTTAATATTCAAGGAATTTTCACCGTCCATTGCTTTATTGCAGGTCTCATAAAATGCCAAAAAAAGGACGTTTAACAGCTACCGAGAAGCAGAGGATTATTGCAGGACTAGCAGAAGGACTCTCGATCATAAATTTAGCCACAGAACTAAAAAGGGATCCCCGAACTTTAGCTACATTCGTCAAGAACCCCAACATCAAGTCCAGGAAAGATAAGGGCACAAGGAGGAACCTTTCTGATCGGGATCTTCGAAAAATTCGTAGAGAGATTGTGCGCAACCCAAACAGCACCAGTGCAACAATTTTTGCGAGGGCTGGAGTCATACCAAGGTCCAGACAAGCCCGATGCAATGTACTGAATGAAATGGCAAGGAACATCAAACCTATTCCAAGGCCTCCATTGAGCCAAACCCACAAAGAAAAACGATTGGCTTGGGCACAAAAATATATGAAAATGGATTGCCAAAATGTTCTGTTTACAGATGAGGCTCGTGCTACCCTTGATGGACCGGACGGATGGGCCAAAGTTTGGAATCCAAATGGAACTCCAACGCCTTATAGATTTCGTCGCCAACAGGGAGGTGGAGGCATAATGTTTTGGGCGGGAATTATTGGGGATAAGCTATGTGGACCATTCCGAGTGCCAGAAGGTGTCAAGCTCACCAGCAATGCCTACACTGCCTTTCTAAATGAGAATTTGTTACCATGGCTAGATGATCTTCCCTTGTCACGTCGTTTTAAGATTATTTTTATGCATGACAATGCCCCATCTCATGCTGCTAGGGCAACTACATCCTTCCTTGGATCTCAGGGCTTTGTTGGAGAAACCCTCATGTCCTGGCCACCGTGTTCTCCGGACCTTAACCCCATCGAACACCTATGGTCAATATTGAAACGAGGAGTTTATGAGGGAGGAGAGCAGTTTTCTTCGAAGGATGCCCTTTAGAACAAAATAGTCGACGTTGCCAGAACTATTACTCCATCTCAGATCAAACAATTGACCTCCTCGGTGGACAAAAGGTTGTTTAATGTAATTTCAAAACATGGGGGATATGTGGACAAATAATTCGTTTGTTTGACACTTAGCCCTCGGGATGTGCCTTTGTTTTTGTTAATTTTCCCCAGAAAATGTGTTCAATATAAATTTATGATGCTTTGGTATTGTTTTATTGAGCTAAAACATTATCTTAGAAGACTTGCAATAAAGCGATGGACGGTGAAAATTCCTTGAATATTAAAAAAATAACATAACTTTTTAAATATAACATGAATTTTGATGAAATTTTAGGATTTATCTCACCTTAATACAGTCCTTGGATGGTGTAATTTTCAGCTTATTATAACTTATATTTACTGAAATATTGATTATTTTGTAATCTGCAATAAAGCGATGGACACAGTTTATAGCTGGAAGAAAATGGCTGGATAAGGATGGACAAGGCATCTTCGTCTTTTAAAAATATAATTTATTTTCAAAATTCTATTTCTTTTCCAGTCAGATGCTGATTCTCCATTATATTTCGATTCTATGAAGCCTGCAGTTCTATACAAAAGTCTTTCCCATGCCATAGCCAGCTACAGACTAAATAATCACTGTCATTAAAGAAATAAACAGAGACTGTAATTCAAAACACACCTCCAGTCCGTCAGTATCCCCTCACCAGGCACAAGCTGGGAAAAGTTGTCAACGTGTCACCCACAGGTATTCACCTGTGTTGACCTTCTGCATTTAATAACATCTCGGTCTTTTAAAAAAAAAAATGGGAATCATCTAAGTAAGATCAAGCCACACAGTGAATGTGGTATTTTGGTGAGAGTGTCTAGCATAGGGTATGCCCGAAAGTTTTGACAAAATTAGATGATCATCGATCCCCAAAAACGAGTCGGGCTTCATGCCTAAGGCAAAGGATGAACTTTATGATTATGGCTTTTGTTTAAAAAACAAACAAACCTTGTTGTGAATGTATATTTTTTGCTTGAAAAATAAAATAACAGCTCGATTATTTACAACTAGGACGGGGGTGGGGGAGGTGACTAACAGTCAGCATAACCTTTTATGAATTCGATATCTCAAACAAAGTTTGCAATTTCAATTAATCAGGTCTGGTACGAGTACATTTGAAGACATTACTTCTATATTATATTCATAGATAAGAAACAAGTAAATTATTTTGCTGTTTATCGTGTGTACGAAAACACTATGTAAACTATCTGGAAAGAGGGATTCACTCTTTCTCTCAATGCTTACAGAACCATTAAGAAATATTAGAGAGTGGTTTAATTAACATAGTGAGAGGGGTCAAGAGAAATACATAAATAGCTAAGCGAGATGGACGACTTGTTGAGTTAATTATAAATTATGGCTAATTAGAACAATTAAAACATTATTTGTTATCAAAAATAATAAGTCAGTCTTTAGCATATATTTTGCGTTATTAAAGTATAGGTAAAAAAGCCTTAGGAAAACAAGCGTTGATTAACTCACATTTAATATTATAAGTAGTCAGTGTTCAACTGTATGACCAGTTGAGTTACAAAAAATAAACTGCCAAGCACACTAAAGTTGTGTGTTTATATTAAGTTTATATTAAGGTTGGAATGTTCCATTATGCTCAGATGGACAATTCCATTCTCTGAGTTCTGATTGGCTGCTAGTTCATGAGTGAGTAATCCAGTTAGGAAACTTCTTGCTTGAATTAAGCAATATTTGCATATAAAATATTGGAGCATTTTATGCCGGAAAGTCAATTTGATAATATAATAATAATAGATAAATATACCTTTCTTCCTTTTCTTATTTATTTTTTTATGTGAACTGAATAAATGGTATTAATCCTTCTTTATGGTTACACTAGTAGAGTAGCACCCCCCCCCTCCACCCTTCACTGCAGAAGTCCCCAGCTGCTGGAAGATTTTCTACTCTAATAGATTATTTCCTCGGACTGCTTGCTTATGGAATTTTCTCCCTGCTCCCTCGATCGTACCAACATGCAGTAATTTAAATATAATGTAAACAATCATCTTGGTGTCCAATTCCCCATTTTGGTTGGCCCCTATATTTCTGGCCGCTATCATAATAGCCTTTACGTCTCAGTGGCAATATGCCTTGTCTGGGGTAGATATAAGTAAATAAAAAAGCGGTATATTATACCATAATCTCTAATCTAGCAGAAAAAGATAATTACAACCTTGAGTTTACTGTGTAATTGATAAATGAGGCTAGAAGCGGGCATAATAAGTCGTCATCATCATATTCAGTGTAACGTCCGTTTTACATGCTGCATGTGTTAGACGGCTTTTAGAAACTGACTTCCAAACTAACCTATCTATAGAAAAGCCTTTATTTATCCCTCTTTCTCTCAAATCCACCCTTATCACACACTTTCATGTTTTACTTGTCCTTTCTCTGTCAACTGATCTTGCTAATTAAATTTTCTATATCTATTAATGCAAGAACTCTCGACCATTCTTTCAACGTGACAATACCAACAAAGTCTCCTGTTCTGCACACGTCTCCCTAGGAAAATTCCAAGCAAAAACTTATGGAAGCCAAATAGGAAGAATCAAGTCAAAAATTGACTAGTGTATAACAGCATCCCAATAGCATGAGATAAAAATGGCAGTTGACTATAGTGAATGAGGATGTGATGTCCTGCCAATGGAACCCCATAAAGTGAAGACTCTCTGGCAGATTGTGGCAGAGGTTAGGGTCATTGGTAGCAAAATGCCTGTCTGAGCAATTCCTGATAAAGACAGAAAATAAAAATTTTATGGTTGACTTAGAAAACAAAAAATAAAAATGTATGAATAAATATATATATATATATATGAAAAAAAAGTCGATATAAAATATGAATAATTCTAATTTTATGGCACAGATTATCTTAGTATGACACAAAGTCAACAATTTTGAGAGAGATAGGGGAATTATCTTAGCTTATCATGCAAGTGAATATTACAATTTTGCTAGACGTTTGCAGCATTATAAATTCTAGCTTTAGAACCGGTCGTAAAAGTTTTGAATGACTGGCAAACCCCTAACTGTTTTGTAGCAAATAAATTTTAATCATAGCTTAGAATATTTATGTTTTATTTATGAACTAGCATGGCCACCCGGCATTGTCCTTAAGTGGTGGTAGAGTGATGAGTTCTTGTTATGGAAATTTTACAAGGAGGAACCACAGATTGGAATGCAATTGAGCACTTTCCAACAACGATAGTCGAGAAAGACTAAACATCTCTACAGATGACGACCAAATCAAGATATTAATACGAATTACACAACACAAGAACTGGCAAAACACTTTTACATATCAAAAGCGAACATTTTTGAGCATTTAGCAAAACTTGGGTACACAGTTCGATACACTGTTTGGGTGCAACATGATTTGAGTGAAAAGAACCTTTTGGATCACATTTCCATCTGTGATTTGTTTCATAAACAGAATGAAAATGAACAATCTCTTCTGTGAGAAAGAGGCTGTGAAGAACATGGATCAGCCCCCACTAGATTGCAAAGTCATATAACGCGTTATGTTCTCTTGCCGAAAGTTAAGAAAATTTTAAAATCTTAAATAAAAAAGACAACTTGTTTGTTTTCACTAAAACTTCTATATAATAATATGCTAAGGCAATTTCATGTTCATACGTACGTTATCACCCTTTCAAGACGCGATCGCCCGATCATCGAAGATGCAATGCACAAAAAATTGATTAAAAAAATACCATTTTTCACTGTTAGATGTGAAACTATAACTAAAATAGACTTTCTTTACCTGCAGGCTAGGATCTAAGTGCAGTATCTGTTTTGTCCAAAGATGGTACAATAATATTGTGGGGTCTTTATTCGCATCGGATGTCTATAGAATGGAAATATGTCAAACTCCTACAATGGTTTTGGAGATAGACCCACCATAGCTAGATATATGTAGAAACTACATTAATCAGAGTACTTAGATAAGTATGTTTCAGTTTGAACACAGGAGGTACAATAACATTGTGGGGGTCTTGATTCACACCAGATTTTCATAGAATGGAAAATATACAACTGTGAAATTTCCACGGGTCTCCTAGTGCAATAATAATTGTCTGTATGATACTATTTAGGGCTGATGAATCTCTGGTCCTATTTAAGGGTTCCTGATAAGGTTCAGTAGCGTATCTGTAATTTGGTTGGCCCCACCCTTTTTTCTCTGCACCTTCTCTCTCACTGACATAATGTTGTCAGTGTCAGTCTCTTCTATAAGATGGCATGTGTTCTTCAAAACTGTCTGATTTATTCCCAGCTTCCTTTGTTCCAGCTCGTTTGACTCGTTGGTCTAATGGTCTTCATAAATTCGCTGTTAAGATACCTCATTATAATACAGCTTCCTATTCCAGTAGCTTCTTTGGCCAATAACTGCAGGCTTGTGGAATTCTCTTCCTGCTGACTGTTTTTGCCTCCTATCTATAGTCTGTCTTTTCAAGGCTAAGGCTAAGGTTAATAGGCATCTCCTGTTTTTGCGTTAATCATCTTCCGTTCTTTTTAGCTCCTTACATCAAGTGGCTTCATATCTTGTCTGGAGCGACTTCCATAAAAAATTTTTAAAAAGAAGAATCTTGTTTCCGAATTTTTGAGATGAGGATTGATAATTTGTATTATTTAAATTATTCTGACTACTGTTTTCATATTGAGTGTTATTCTCACAACATTTCGGCCGATGTAACCTCCGGCCTTCTTTAGGTGTATCTTGTCGAACTCGAGGAATGTTTATATCGAACTCGAGAATCTGTACCAAATGTCAAACAGAACCTTTTATTTATTTAAACCACGAGGGTAGCTTCCTCTCGTTCCGTCAGCCATGACCGGCTAGAAGTCTCAAGTAATATGCAATTGTATTTTTAGTATCACGCGCACTTACGATTGAACCTTGAACCTCTAGAAGACTGTTACTTAGAACTGATTCCGAGTTCAACAAGATTCACCTGAAGAAGGTCGGAGGTTACATCGGCAGAAACGTTGTGAATATAAAAACCAAGATGAGAACGGTAGTCCGGATAATCCAAATAATACAAAATAAGAATCTTTAATTGTTTCAGCAATGTTTGTCATGCGAAGTTTTTTATTTTTCTTTTTATTAAAGAATTGAGCAATATTCATTCCTTTTACTACATAATGTATTCCATTTTATTTGTAACTGAGAAAATTTAAAAAGGGCGGATCCTTATGTCATCAAAGCCGCAGTAACAAATACTTAAAAATCAAGTAAAACAAGATAGAGAGTCGGGGAGGGGGATACACGTCTTATTTACTTTTATCTGTTGAATGTGTTGAGAGAAACACGACCTAACATAAACAAATCTGAACATCAGTTTATAACGATTTTCTTAAGGTTTCTCCTTACCATAAAAATCTATGCTAATGCCGTGTGCACGGGATGATTTTTTTTTTAGAAAAATGACGTGGGTGGGATTATGAGTTTGTTTTCACTGTTCTTTCTTAACTATTCTCTAGGTAAATACCCAGTTAGAATGAACTGTGGACAGCTGATAATCGGCAGCCACAAAGTCCCTGCGCTGATAATAGTACACACCTGAACAAGACTCTCAAGAGAAAAGAGAGTGGTCTTCTTTCTTTTAAATATTTAAGAGAAAACACCGGATCAAACAAAAAAGGGAAGAAAAAGAATAGGTAAATTAAAAATAGTTTCACTATTTTTAAGATAAACTGAAATGGTTAAAAGATTTGAGTTTACCATATATATATATATATATATATATATATATATATAGTAGTAAGTAATGAAAATATATTTATGGCAATTAAGCTACACAGAGGCTCCCGCGTTTCATCCCCGGGGGGAATCTTCAGGCTAAAATGCATGGTTAGTTTTGCCGGGTGTTTTTATATACACGGCTAGCTAGTTAACCAATCAGATTCTTTGTTGTTCTCTTACGCATTTATATATATATATATACATATATATATATATATATATATATAATTTACAAATAAATATTAAATCATTTATACCTACATACGCCAGCGTTTCAAGTTTACATTTTCGTCAGTGTAGGAAGTGACAATTTCAGACGATCACATGGCACGAACACTGTTTACAGAGTCAACCAATACTATGTACGCGTTCACTCTATCCCCACGGTCATCAGAAATTATCGTGTGATACAGGAGAAATTAAGTTCTATTCGTATCATAGTTCTCCAGTGTGACTCTCTAATGTCTGATTCCCCCCCCCCCCTATAAGACATTCACACAAGAACTTGTCTTTCTACCAAAAAGGAAAAAGACTTCCCCTCCTTCCTCCATGTGCCTAGTATCAGGAGGAATTTCTATGCAAGGACCTCGCGTCTTTGGAACACATTACCGCGGGACTGCTTACCTGCAGACTACAGTATAGTCGTCTTCAAATCTAATGTCAACAAGTACTTGTAATGAACCTTCTTATAAATAATCAAACTTAGTTAACTATATTGATGAATTTCGGCTGACAATTGTTCCATACAATTAATCTTTATCCTCAAGTGGCTCTTGGCCTTGATAAGTGGTTACCCCCCCCCCCTCTCCCAAAAAAGACAGGCAAACAGCTGAAGCTGGGATCGAAATACAATGGTTTTAACTATTGGGCTATCCACGAGTAAATGAAATCTTCATATTTATATAAATGTTGTTAGTACTGAAGAGTTCGATTTGTTTTTATGGACAGCTTTCCATTATCGCTAATGGTAACTGGCGATTCCACTTTCTAAAGTGCTCTAACCTACAAAGGGGTGGGACATATATAGTCATCTAAAGACACGTTATCGCCGTATTTCATCTCTTCAGTGTGGCTATAGGCCTTTATAATTGATGTGGTGATTCATTAGTATTATGAATGAAATAAAAAAGGGCAGACATGCACTGCAAACTTGCGCTTCTAACCACTGGCTTATATTGTTGTGTCGTTAGACAGTATTCGTTGTTTCAAGCATATTTTGTTAAATGTGGCTGGTGCCACTCAGAGCACTCTCTCCTACCTTGACAGAGTACAAAATCGACTTCGGAATGTCCTCTTCCGTTCTTTACAGCCTTTTTCTCACAAAAGAGACGTTGCTAGTTTTTCTCTACTCTATCGTTATTTTCATGGTAGGTGCTAGACTGAGATCCCACCTCTGGAGAGACGCTGTAAAACATCTACAGTAAAAGTTCGTCTCGCTACAACCACTGTAAATAATTTTCCTTTCTTCCTCTGTGTTCCTGGATTTGAACGGAATTTCGATGAGCAGAGTTTCTTTCCGTCTATGGAACACTATACCACGGGGCTGCTTCCCAGCTCATTACAACATGATCATTTTCAAGTACAATGTAAACAAATTATTGTTGAGCCGTACTCTTAAATCATCAAATTCTGCCAAGTTTCAACTATTGTCTCTAATCCTCAAGGTTTTTGTCTCATCGGTCAACCCGTACTCAAACCCGTTGACCCTTATCTTCAATTGACCCTTATCTTCAATTGACCCTTGCACTTTGAAAAGTGGTGACTCGTTAATAAAAAAAAATATATTCTGTGTCTATTAGATCTGTTTATTATACTTTGCAAAATTCTGTGTGCACAAACATACTTAAGCAATTTATATCCAGTTGAAACAATGTTACTGTAACCAAATATTTTCAATATTTTTATTAACAAATTGACTTAAAACACCAGTGAGAAAATTCGTTATTTTTCTTACATCAGAAATTTAGTCATGTGAAGGCATGTGTGATTAGGTCCATCATTATGTTTATTCTACAAACCCAGAATGTATAAGTAAAAGGCAGTCAGAATGGCTGAAAGAATGAAGTACGATATTGTTTTATTTTGAGAATATAAGGGAGCATTCGTTATTTAAATTTTAAATCTTGTGTAATATGTATACAATAGTAAGAAGGAAAAAATGAAATAATTTCAGTGATTTAACGATAATTCTCTCTATTAAGAGAATTATCTGGTGAATGTACGAGATGTGGGATTAGATATTGGTATCAGAGTGAAAATGTGTGCCATCTTCTTTGTGAAATACTTAGTTGGGAGAAACAGCTAACCCTGATAAAATGTAAGAAATTTTGAAAGGAAACGAATTGAACGCATTTTTTTCTGGAAACATGCATGAACACTTAGCCTAGGTAGCTGATGGAACAGATTAGCATATGAAGCTTTTGGTTTTAAACCTATTATAGCCGATGAGAAAGGGGAAAATCGACTTTACTTTATTATATAGATATACGAACACATGTGAATGCTCCTATCATTGGCTTTTCGGCTATTATCGAAGTGTTGTATATATTCTGATACTACAGTCCATCTGTTCTGTCTTCGATCAAGGAAGGAGAAATCTTTCTAGATAGGGAAAATTTTAATTTTTGTTTCAATTCAGTGCGCCTTTTTGAAGGTCTAAATTTTCTCTCATTAAAAACTGATCTTGTCTCTAACACTTCTCTCGATGAGAGGCAAGTAAATATGGGCTCCTATTATGTGGAAACGTGTGTAGAGGCACATTGAAAATGACTAGTATGAATAGCAACTGATCGCTTGGTGTTTCAAAGGTACTTTGACAGAACTAGTCTGGCGGTGAGGCGATGCCTGCATGCCCCAGACCTAGTCTGGACAAAATAGGAGCAATGTATAAGTGAATGTTGTCGCATCTGTCATTTAACTAAAAAGAAGGAAAAAGAAAGAGGCAGAAAATAGGAAATGGACTTGTGAGCCATGTCTTTTATATCTGTGATCACGTAGTGAAATCAATCAATGGATGACTGCCCTATGGTCATGTGATCTGAAACGCCACGCATAAGGACAAAAACAGCCCTAACAGGACTATAAGCCTATGTATACAATTTCTTCCATAAACAGGAATGGTTCACAGATTTCAATTTACTTGGATTTACTTAGATTTACTTCAATTTACCTATCTTAGGGCAGGTGAAGTGCTCTTTAGCCTTGGTAGGCAATCACCACGAGATGGTGTCTCAATAAATGCACTGGTTTCAACCACATAACTGGTTTTGCATCAAGAATGACATCCAGCCCAACAAAATCTTGCCTCAACTAAGGAAATAACTTCCAAAGAAAATATGTTGCATTTCAGATTATATAGTTTAAATGATGACTTGCCCTCAGAGATGGGCTAGTTTGGAAGTCAATTTCTAAAAGTCGTCCAACACATGCCATCATGTAAAACGGACGTTAAACTGGATATGATAATGTGGGTATGCATACATACACGTGTAATTGTTATTAGTGTGGACTGTACACTTGGTGTTCTGTGGTCCATTTTTATCAGTGCTGTTGAGTTATTTTCACTAATACTCTTGGAAAAAGTATGCATTCATCTTTTCTCCCCTCAGTTATGGATGAAATAGTAGGGTAGACTCGCCTTGATATCACAACTAGTGGAATAGAAGGAAAAATCTGCTATCATATCGGTCTTGGTCATATAGAACACATTGTTCACCTCTATGGTTATCAGTTGCTGGCATCCTTCTTTTTGAGAGACACACATTATCTCTATTTTTATAAAGTTAGGTATATTTATTTGTTTATATGCACAGGATTCACTCCTTGATTAATTAACCGATCATCATGAATTTTGAATCCCACCTAATAAGCGTAAGGGGTCCAAATTTAATTTAGTTTTATGCAAAAGGGGGCAAAGAGAAGGTTCAAGTCCTTAGTGAAAATTCATTATCTCTGATTTTTGTGAAATTTTAACAATATGTATAAGACATGAATTGATAAATATTCCCTAATTTTCAGTTTCTTTAAGGGAGCATAATATGGGCACGGCCTCACATTTGAAAATTCATATGTATCAGAGTTGCATTGAGTTTGATCCATAGTAATTAGACATCAATGATCTAACGAGAACCCGTGTGTCGTTGCGATTATAGCGTATTTATTTGTATAATTTCAGTAAAAAAAAAAAATATGTACAGCACCGAGCAATCCATCTGCTACAAAATTTCTTATAATTACAAAATTTCTTTTTTTCTTCAATTCTTTGGAATTAGATTGAACACCAACTTTTCATATAAATATTTAAAAAAAAAACTTGCTTGCTTAGAAAGTCGTTCCGTTTGCCATGTTTATTTAATGTAAGTAGGATATTTTGGTTATTTTAATTTACATTTCATGATTTGTAAAATGGAAGGAAAAACCTCGTGGGAAAACAAGCATTAAAATGATCATCTTCCTCTTCTTCCGACTTCTTCCATTTATAAACTAGGCAATTGAAAGAAAATCCTTCCAGACTGGGGAAAAACTGCCCCCAAATAGTCTTTTTTTTTGTATGAAAGAACTTAAGTCAATCAAAACTGTTGGAAGACAGAAGAGATTAATTCGACTTGATCTTCGTTTCAAATCACTGACCAGCGGAGTGGTGGGGAGAAACAGAAACATCGATAATCGCTGTTTCATCATATCTCATCAGTGCATTTTAAAAACCATATGTTCACATGTGTAATGCTGTAGCGGTGCATACCGTAGCTTATTAAGATGTTGTATCTTAGAGAAAATGCTAAGATCCATGCTTACATTTAAATTGTTGTAAGAAATGTTTAAAACAGAAACAAAATCAGACAAAAAACATGTATGAAAGTTGAATGAACAAAGAATGGAAAAAGGAAATATTATTTAAAGAAACACAATATTTATATATATACAAAATATAAGACATTAATTGTTGATTTCAAATGTTCAGTTAGAAAAGTAATAAAACGTTTATGCCTGTAATTTATGAGTGGGCATGTTGGTGCGTAGTTGTACAAATGCGTGTGTGTGTGCATGTGAGTTGAGATTTGTCGGGGTGCCTAAGTGTACGACTGTGTGCGTGAGTGAGAATTGATAGGGCGTGTAGGCATTTGTGTATGTGAGCCTTTGTCAGCAGTGTGTGTAAGCATGTGTGTGCAAGTTGAATGGTGAATGGTAGTCACTTAAGACGTCCCTCACCCAGAATGGTGATGAGTCTTGAAACGTGGCCTCCTGTTAAGTGTCTAAGAAAGAAAGAGAGAAATTTTGTCGCGGCAGTCTGCTTTTATATTTTATGACCAGTGGTCATGTTGACGTACTTGTGAGCAACCCACGTGACAGGCATTTTTGTTTTTTTAGTAATTTTGCTAAGTTGATGCTGGGAGTTGCTTTTTGGAAATAAAATACTGATTTTGTTTGCAGCTTGAATTTGGGGGTGTGGCGTGTTTTCGGCTACGCCGTCGATCACTCAACTTTATAGGATCAGGATAATCTCAATCCTATAGTGCTTCCAATGAACTGCCCAAACCTCTCACTCCCTCTTTGAACCATATGATGTCAAATGCGTTTCTATCAATTCCCACAGTCTAGTAAATCCAACCTTGAGTCAGCAAGTTGACTGCAACTGAACTTTTATTTCATGTTATTTTCAACTAACCAATCGATGTGGGCAGTGGCTAGTGGGTTTATTCGACCAATATTTGACACTAAGTGAAAACCGGTAATACGATAGGAGCAGATGGGAGGTAAAACACATCACGAGAAGAAAAGTTGTTAGTATTTTGGAATTAAGTGTTAATTAAATGAATTGTTAATAAAATTATAACCACAATTTAAAATCTAAAGCATGATCTTGATTTTTGTAAGTGTTATAATTAAAAATTATTTCATTTGTTTCTTTGTTCGTTACTTATAAGCTCCAAAACTATTCGAGAGAATTGCATATGAATCACCTTGGTATGAATCACCTTTGGAATAAAAAACTGGGAACAGGTTAGATTAAAAAACCCATTTAAGATTGCTATCACCTTACAATCAATTTTCAGATTCGCCCACACTTCTCTATAAAAAGCTGTGTTCATTAGTCGGTTGATCTGTCATGCTTGAAACATAATTGTATTACTAAATGTGCTGATTGAATGGATGCATGCTATTTTTGATGCATTCAAGCATCTGTATAAGAGGCTCACTTCATTGGTCGGTCTATCACACTTAAGTTTAAAGTAGAATTAATTTTGAAATAGTATTTTCATCACTAAACATGCAGATTGAATGAATACGTCTTAACAATATACTATCTTGTTTAAATAAATTTTAAATATTTAAATAAAATGTCGATGCTCATGAATTCAGACTGTGACACGATGAGGAACTTGCTGGTGCAATTTTAATAATTAATTAAAAGAAATTAGGGTCAACACATAAAATATCACCTAATATTATTTTCAGCCAAATATTATTTTAACGAATGATTTAATTGAACAGGTTATAGTTCCTATATTAAAGAATTAAGATGCATGTCAAACAGTTATTATATGTATTATATTTAATTAAATACATTGTATCTAGTTGAAAAATCAAGATGCATTTTTTAAATCATTTTATGAATATAACGGTTTAATATTTAAATAAAACGTCGATATCAAAGAATTCAGACTGTGAAACAATAAGGAACTTGCTGGAACCATTTTAATTGATTAATTAAGTTAATTACAGAAGAGTCAATTAAAAGAACTTGGAGCCAACACCAAATATAGCCAAATATTATTTACAGCCAAATATTATTTTCACAAACGATTTAATTGAAAAGGTCATAGTTCCTCTATTAAATAATCAAGATGTATTTGATTAAATTAATTTTATCTAGTTGAAACATACAGATGCATTTTTGAAATCATCTAATTAAGAATAGATAATAAACGGCTAATGTATTCTCCGTATGCCACTCGATAATGGCCATAGAAAGAACACGATAAAATCGGCAATTCTGAAATTAGTTTGAACAGATCTTCAGGTTGGATTAATCATATTTCTGTTTCTTTGCCTGATCTATTTTTAATCTTCACGTGCCAGTTGTTGGCTTATCTTATTGCATCTTATCACTTAGCTACACCTGCACTCCTACGGAAAAAGAAAATGCACAGGTAAACGCAATCATTATGAATATAGAGTAAATATGCACATAAGTTTCGTTTGCACTTATTGCCGTTACTACCATGCAACTTCTCTGCCTATCAGCATCCTCCTCTTCATCCTCCTCTTTATCCTTCTCTTTCAACTGCTGTGTGTGTCATTACATACACATGAAATAGTTGTGTTGCTGCATACACCAATCTACTAATGATTGCTTGATATTGTAGGCAAACTTTTGTCAAAGCAAGGCACTAACATAGATTCTTTTACCGTTTTTTTTTCATTCACCAAAGAAGCAATTGGTATTCGTACAAATGAAGGGTAAACAGTGCAATCACAGTTATAGAGACAATGGATACCACCTGTAAGAGTGCCTGTGTATAAAGTTCATAGTGAAACAATAGTTGCATAATCACTGACCGCACCTATTCTTAACTGTCATTGATTGAGTTCAATGGCAAGGAGAAGTCCTGAATGACTGAAAACAAGAGTGGAAAAATCAAAGTAAGTCAAAAACATAAAGTAGTTAACCATAGTCGAGGACGACTCGAAGCCTCCCCTTTTATTAGCTACAACATACTCACTTTATACTGTTGAGTTTTCAGCAAAGGGGCACAAGTGTTTACTTTTTACATAAATTCAGTTATGGACACACATCCGTTTGTCCAAACCGCCATCTTTGTCCCCCCCCCCCAATAACCAACAACAAGCAAGAGAGATCACTCTAAAAACTTATCGCAAACGAATAGAACTCTTATCTCAATACAAGGGAGAAAACTTAATATCAAGTAGCATTTTTTAAGTCTTTGGCATGACGTGACTGAAGATTGAACTCTGGTCTCTCAGCCAATTAGCGAACCACTCTTACCATTCTGCCAAATGATCCGGTAAGCAAAGTAAGATTGATCTTATTTCTGTATTTTCCTTCTTCTAGACTAGTTGCAAAACCTAGGATCAAGGATTTAGTCTACCCTCTTATCTAAATGAATAAATGCAAAAGTTGGGCCCATTTCTTGCACTAACAATGAAGTCAAGACACCCTATTTCAAATTAATTAAACATTACACTATAGACGCACCCCATTTTTATATACTGCTTGTGTATATGCGATATGGGCGCAATGGTTAACTAATTCACATATTGGATTTGAAAAAGGACATCTTATTATTTGTTATTGTTTTTCAATTTGATGATTGTCTTCGATTTTTTAATATAACAAATAGTTCTGTTTTGCAATGTTGTTTTATTTCCCGAGTAAATATTCAGCATTTGTGTTCAAATGATTCTTTGTTTAGAGGGATCGACTTGATTTCAACAAGTTGCGATCTATTTCTAAATTGTGAGTGAAAAAACAAATTGATTTCTTCTTTCTTTTCTTTACAGTCACATTTAAAAGATGAATAAATTTGTATCTAAATTACCAAAATGTCAATGTTTATCTATATGAATAAATGAGAAAGATTTTGTTTCATGTTTACAACAAAGTTAAAAATTAAATGTTTATTATTTTTAATTAAATTTTCT
The DNA here is from genome assembly GCA_963556195.1 of Sepiola atlantica. Lineage (NCBI taxonomy): Eukaryota > Metazoa > Mollusca > Cephalopoda > Sepiida > Sepiolidae > Sepiola > Sepiola atlantica. Next base: position 151,927,583 of record OY744521.1, on the reverse strand, counting down.
ATAATTTCAAGTAGCAAACTTTGCAAAGCAGTAGCGAGCCGGCAAAGCCAGCTAGTTTAATCTTTTACTGAAGGGAGGATATATGGATTCATACCTTTCGGAAAGGTATAAGTGAAAGTAATGTAGCAGCCCCGGTTGAACTCGAACCTGGCATGCTAAGTGCAGAGTTTGCACATGTATCTACTACACAATACCAATTCTTCAGTTTTAATGTATTCGTAAAAAAGCTGCTGCTGAAATGGCTTTAGTCTGTCTTGTATGATTAAGTTTCATTTAAGTATCTATATTAAAATACACTTCTTTTTACCATCAGTAAGAGACTGATAGAAGACAGCCCCTATCTGACCATGGACAACAAAGAGGTAGATTGAAATCAAGAAGCAGATTCATGGCCAAAGAGAGTTTTGACCTTGCACGGTCACAGAACTACCGCATTGACAGATGGAATGATTGAAATGACTCCTTGAACGAAGTTATTCAAGAACCCGGAGAATATCTTTCACATAAAGGATTGGATAACCCTGAACCGAGCAAAATCGAAGGTTCGAAGGACAGCCAACAACCTCCACATGTGGGGATCAGGAACAACAAGCAACTGTCCTTGTGAAAATCCCAGACAGACAATGGAACACATCCTCAGTAACTACAGTGATAGACCAACTTGTACTGACCAAGATTTGATAGATTTTAACCTTGATGCTCAACAATGGATCCAGGATCAATCTTACAGTGGCTTTGTTGAGTCTAGGTGATGTATTGGTCTGTTCAGTCCTAGGAGGTCCATCCTCCCAAGCTTTACCTTCTCTATTAGAAGATGTTAGTTTATTCTTAATCGCCTGAAGAATGAAGGGCTGCTCAGGCATTTTTATAGGCCAGAGTGTGCTTACCCTAGTGCGCTTGCTTCTCAAAACCACGCCTGACCGTGTGTCTAACCTCCTGCTATGGAGGTAAATAATATGAAAATATATGATAATTATAATATGCTAAAGAAATTTCCTGTTCGTACGTACGTTATCACCTGGCACCCAATTTTTAAAAGATAGGATCGTCTGATCGTTGAAGATTTATTTATTTAAAGAATATTTAGCTGACAATTATTGTTATGGTAATAAGGAAGAGAACATTTATTGTTTAAAAAAACTATAAATTGTTACAATTTTCAATAAATAAATGAGACATATTCGTTTTATTTATTTAAAGAATATTTAGCTTACAATGACAATTATTTCTATAGAAGAAAATTTAAAAAAAGTTATTTTTCTCTTAATAGTATTGCCTCTGACAGACATTTATTATTTCAAAAGGAATATTATTATTAACAATAGCAGATTCAATTTCCATAGATTCCACTATTTACAATTAATATTCTATTAATTTTAATACATTCAAAATAACAAAATATAAAATATGCAATTCTGACCAATACTTTTGTTATTATTATTATTAGTAGTAGTAGTAGTAGTAGTAGTAGTAAGAAAAAATGTCTTTGCAGTTCTGGTAGAGAGACGAGTTCTTGCTGATAAAGTTTTATAAGAATGAACCATAGATCGGAGCTCAGCCGAGCCCCTTCCATTAAGTATTGCTTAACATAGCCAAAAATAAATCAGTGACTTTATTTTCATTTCCAGCTGCATTGTTGCTATGTAGTTCGAGCTTTTAAAAATCTAAGCTAAATTTCTTTTCAAATTTATGTTTTTAAGTTTCAAAATGAAATCGATAAACTATATAAACTTATAATTAGTTTAAAAAAAAACCCCAGACAAACGTCCATTATAGACATATATTTTTATAAAATATAATCTTCCATTCACTTTTTTAAGTGCAGTTGAGAAAAGGGTAAACTAATTTCGACCTAGACATATCTCTTCTCAGTTGGGAACATGGTCTAAAGCGCTATTCGTAGTGATATTAATGGTGTTACAAAAAAGTCATAGTCAATAGAATAACATAACATTTTATAACAAGCTGCGCATGCGTAGTCCCCCTCTGTATGTGACTCGATGTGGCGAGTTGTAAAATGCAATAAATTTGGGCAATTTGGGGCATTTTTGACCCCCCCCCATTGTACCCCCTGGGGGCGCGAACCAGAATTTTTCTGAGGTCAGCGATACTTATTTTCTATTAGGAACAATTGCCTCCATATTTTGGCCAAGTTTCAGAGAAATTGAAAGGATGGATGAAAAGTTATGGGGCAAAAAATGTCATTTTTTTGCCATTTTGGGGACTTTTTCAAAAATCGGAGAATGTCACTTTTTAACCTGACAAAAGTTACAACTACATGCAAAATTTCAGAGAAATTCAATGGATGGTTGCGGAGAAAAATCCGGACGGACGGAAATGCTTCAAAACATAGGTACCCCGATTTTATAAATCGGAGGACCAATAATAAAATATGAGTAGAATTGCCCAGATATTAAAAAGGGTACATATAGAATATATCTAGACAGTTATATTGATGAGTCAACTTGTTGTATTTAGGTATATATAAATGTGGTGAAATGAATTAATGTTTTTATCAGACTGTGTACAGTCTGAAGGAAAAGAAAAGTAACATCGAAGATTGAAACATTTTTATGGTTGTTAAAATATTTTAATATTTAAGTAACGAATGATCTTAGAATGTGATTTGGGAGATCATTGATGAAATTCGGGAAGAGGGTAGAATGGATCCTGGAAGAATGTCCGTGTTAATACTATGTGCTTCTGACTAATGCCCATTCACGACTACTTTTTAAATCTCTCAGAAAGAAAAGATTTGATGATTGAGAGTACATTTCTAGGTATTCCATAGCTAGAAATCTTGTGAAGTAGACCATTATGCCAAACTCTATCAAATGCCTTTGATATGTTGAGAGCTATTGCTCTCGAAACAAAGCCCTCGTCAATAGATTCACTGATCCTGTGTCATATTATAGTCAGTACATCAGCTGTTGATCTTGCAGGACGAAATCAATATTGCTTGTCACCGAATAGGCTGTTTTTGCTGAGGTGATTGACAACTTCTTGATTTATTCGGGATTCTAGCAACTTACTCATGACACACAAGAGACTGGTTGGTCTGTACTGAGATGCAGAAGACCAATCTCCAGTATTTTTAAATACTGGACAGACTGACGAAGTTTTCAAGGTGATGGGAAGCATTTCTACTTTAAGCAACGATTTTACAGCTTTGTAAGAATAGGACCAAATGTTCGGTTGCAGTTTTTAAAGCACTATAATTAGAATGTTGTTAGGACCAGTTGCTTTGTTAATGCCTGCCAATCCCTTTTGGTAATGGTCTATGAATTTATCTTTCTTGTCGTCTTTCGACGCTTGAAGTTGGACCCCACCCCCTCCCAGATATTTTTGACTTGTTTTTGACAACTTATGACTCCATACTTTCAACAAAAAATATATTCCCCTTTATTCTTCCTCTTCTTCTTATTATTATTATTTAATTTATTTTCTCACCCGAATCATTTCAAGTGATCTCTCACTGATAAAAACACGGACGCTCCCTGGACAAATCTCCTCAGATTTCCATGGTTTCTCCACTTTTTTGCATTACAATTGTGTTTTATTTGGTGTTTCGCACCAACCTTTTACCATCGGTTTGTCGTTGATAACGGCCAATGGCTTTTTCAGGAATTTGAGTGAGAATAGCTCTCTTCAGGATTCCAGTACTCTTCATGCTCTACTAATTGAGGTCTGCATGCTGCTATTAACTTTACATCCTCTAGAACTAGTTTGTGATACCAAACGATATTATTGTGTGTGTGTGTGTGTTTTTTTTTTGGGGGGGGGGATTATTATTTTTTGGAGGTGAAATAAACCCCCAAGGTTCCAGTACTCTCTGTACCCTTCCAGTGAAGGTCTGGTTTATTATTACTACTATTCACACACAATATCTACAAAATTTATTGGAGTAATTAAAAAAGAAAAAACATGATTTAAAGATTAATTGAAACTTTGACCTTAAATGATCTACAAAAGATATATATATATATATATATATATATATATATGAAACCTACTTAACCGAGCATGAATATAAGGAATTGATATTTTGGATTATATCTGGTCATGTGTCTCTCTTCTTTGATCTTTTGTCTCTATTTCTTATTGTTTCCTTATCTTTTGCAGTCTTCATTGCTCATCTAAGGTTTTATCTAATGCAAAAACATGGATTAGTTTTGTATGTAGATACGCAATCCACAAAGACTGTAAATGTTTCCTCTCTTATATTCTTCTTTGGCTCCATCTTTCTCTCCATGCTCAATTTAAATAAATAGAAGTTTTTCTTGACCTACATGCTTTGCAATTTTTACCCATCCTTTCTTGAAATCCAGCTCACCAGCCTGCCCATCTTTTCTTAGGATACCAGCCATTTATAAAAAATATATTTGTTCCATCTTTGTTTCGTTTTTTCCTCCAGCAAACTTCCATTCACTCTCCAACGTTTGTCTCTCCATTTCCCCTGAGTTTCTTTTCTACCTGTCCTATATGTACGAATCTCATTTGTCTCTTTGAGGGTTTTATTTATTTATTCCCAGCCCCGTGGACTAAATTAAACGTCTATTTAAGGGCATTGCCCATGCAAACAGTATCAACAACAAAAAAAAACCCAGTGAGATACTAATATATTGTCGGAAACAACTTCCTATGTTTACCATAGAGGTAAAACTACAGAATAGTTAACACTTGATAACCCGCAAACCCCATGCAACAACGACACATAATTTATATAAAACGCATTAGAATAAAATTCTCTATCTAACCGCCAGGTTTTTACGTATGTAAGTTTTTATTTCATACTTTTCTTCTATAAAATGTGTCTTTTTGACAATCAACATTTAATGACGGTCACAACATACTCATAGTTGTTTACCACCATTAAATATCGTCCGGGCCTTCGGGTCTGGATTTACGCCGGTCTATTGGTTGTCGGTCCTGTGCAGTTCTAGGAGGTGAACCCTCCCACGCTTTGCCTCCCCTCTTTGGGGAAGAGTAAGTTTATTGCTTACTGCCTGAGGTGCCCCTACCGGAAAATGCCGACGGGGCTGCCCAGGCAATTTTTAAACAGCCAGAGTGCTCAAATTCTCGAGCGCTGGTTCTTTCCCACTTTCCCGACCTTGTGTCACATCTTACCTTGTGGGAGGAAGATAAATAGAACCACCATTAAATATCAAGAAGATAGACTTATAGAAGCAAAAGTGTGAAATATAAAGTGTTATGAACGTTTGGTGGGTTATATAAAGAATTGAATTCTAATGCGTTTGATATAAACAATGTGTTGTGTTTTTTTTTGTTGATGAGTTATCGAATGTTAACTATTATGTATTTTTACTTTTTAAAAAAAATTTCTTATTTAATTTAATTAAAAAAAATATTCATCACTTGAATTTGATCTGTTCATTTCTTTATTAGGGTTTCTTCAAAATACACTATTTATAGCATCTTCGAATTCACTCACATCTTCATAAAAAATCAAACAGAAATGAGATCATAGTTAATGATTTGAAAATATGTAGAGTAATCGAAACATTGACATATTGATGAAAATGAACTGAAAATGCTGTGAACGAAACTGATTGTAATGAACCTAGTTTAATTAGATTAACTGCGATTAATGTCAAAATGCAAAGGTGTTTTTTTTAAATTTTGAGGAAGCTTTCAATGTTAAAAGTCAATTTGATGTTGTGTTTTTATTTAATTATATTTTCATTCTCCCAGAAATCTACTTCAAGTGATACTTTCTCCAATATTGATGATGCGGCAAATATTGATGCACCAATCTTGATTCGTTGTTCAGTCAATAGAACATTGGTGTTGTCATCTTGTTGGAATCGACAGTTTTAGAGAATGAACTTCATTTGTACTCATTGAAACTATGGTTTCTTTATTTTGAAGAATATAGCAAGATGACTAGTGGTTTGATTGCATGTAAAATTATTGACTTGGTTTGTTGGTTTTATAGCATATCATCCTTTTGGGTTATTAAATATGGAAGCACAATAGTAAATGCTTCATTGAAAGCTAACTCCCTTTTTTACTCATCGTGAGAGTTCATAACTTTCTTGCTAGTTCAGAGTGTGTTTTAAAGACTGAAATTTTTATTACTATTTACATAGCTTAATATTTCCCTTTCTTTCTGTCCTTACTTTCTTTCCTGCCTTTCTTTATTTCTTTTTTGTTTCCTTATTTCTTTCCAACTTTATCTCCATTTTTCTTCCTTTCTCCATTCCTTTCTTTCTCCATTCCTTTCTTTCTCCATTCTTTTCTTTCTCCATTCCTTTCTTTCTCCATTCCTTTCTTTCTCCATTCCTTCCTTTCTCCATTCCTTCCTTTCTCCATTCCTTTCTTTCTCCATTCCTTTCTTTCTCCATTCCTTTCTTTCTCCATTCCTTTCTTTCTCCATTCCTTTCTTTCTCCATTCCTTTCTTTCTCCATTCCTTTCTTTCTCCATTCCTTCCTTTCTCCATTCCTTCCTTTCTCCATTCCTTTCTTTCTCTTTTTCTTTCCTTCTCTTTCTTTGCTTCTCATTTTATCTACTAGTTTTTACCTTTATTTCGTTTTATTTTATTTCTTAACTTCCTTTCTTTTTTTTCGTTTCTTTCTCTTTTCTTCGTTCATTGATTTTTCCTTTTTATCATTTTTCTTTATTTCATTCTTTCCATTTTCCATTCCCTTCCTTTCATTATTCCTTTCTTCCCTTCTCCTTTTATCTACTTGTTCATTCCTTTATTTTATTTTTATTCTATCCCTTTACTTCCTTTCGTTTTCTTTCTCTGATTTTGTTTTCTTTTTATCTTCTTTGTTAAATTTTAAGTGTTATTACTTTTAATTTTCATTGGTTTCACTGTTTATAACTAGATAGGTATCAATATGTCCATTGATGTATGTTAGCGACAATCATCGTAATCTGTTTTAATAAGTCCACGTATGTGCATACATGAATGAATAAGTAATGTGTCCTATTTGTATTATTTCCTTAGGAAGCCTGCTTCCATCATCTTTAAGGATGATAAATAAAAGATGAAGAAAATGCACTTGCCTTCTATTCTCATTCCGGAAAAGTTATCGTACATAGCTAATAAGAATGTTATGACTTTCTTTATTCATATTTATTAGAGACTATTGGGTGTATATTCTCTGAAAGATCATTAAATACATTTTTCAGGTATTTTTAAAAAAAATGTTGTAATAACTGTATACGATATGAGGGCAGGTGGCATCGACTCAGCAGGATGTAAGTCCGTGGTTGAAAGCCGCAGCTACTGGAAAAGTGCTGTGAAGGCATGCTCCAAGAGGACTGAAAAGAGACCAGCAGTAGAGGGAGAGCACAGACGACAGAAGGCTGAAACAAAACTCTCAGTCAGGATAGGCTTGCACAGTCACAGCAGATGCTGCAATTTGGCAACGGACTTAGGTACAGAACTCCATTGTCTCTTAAGGCATACGAATGCCAACAATTAAGTGTATAAATGAATGTAATAGATTCAACAGGATTTGAACTCTCTTGTCTCATTTTATATGTAACTTGTACTTCCTCAATATGTGCAAGAAGTTATACTTCATAGCTATCAAAAACATCGACTGCTATGGTGAGAACTGAAAAATAGAGCTTACACATCTGAAGTTATGAGCTTTTAACTATTTTGTGTGTGGTTTTACAGTTGTAAAATGGTCGAAATTAGCTCAAATTTTGAGGATTCATATAATTTGTATGAAGACATTCACAGAAAGAACTCGTCTCTCTACCACAAAGAAAAAAGACTTTCCTTTCTCACTCCATGTGCCTAGCATCAGGCGAAATTTCCATGGGCAGAGATTCTTTGCAAAGGCTTCCCATCTGTGGAACACATTATTGTGAGACTGCTTCACTGCAGATAACAACTTGGTTGTCTTCAAATCTAATGTCAACAAATACTTGTCACAATCCACCACTTCAGTAATCAAACGCTGTTCATACCATTGATCACTGTTAGTACTCCCATAGTGTTCCACATCTTTTGGCTGGCAATCATTTCCATTTCGTTAACCCTCATCCTCTAGTGGCTATTGGCCTTGATAAGTGGTGGCTTAAATAGTAAAGACAAATTTGAATACATTATTTATTTATGGTTTTACTCTCGTCAAAACTAGAGTTAGAAAAAAAATTCAATGGGACCTTCATGCTATCTTGGGTATGCCTTTATTAATAAATGTATATATAGGACGCCCTTCAACTGATCGGCATATTTAAGGGGTTCATTCATATCAAATTTCACATTACTATATCCAATAGCTTAACAGTAGCTAATACACACAGATACACAACTCTTAGTATAGATAATAAAGCTAGAAATATAATCGTCCAGCAAAATTGCAAATTTGTAATACTAAATAATGAGTTTTGTATCCATTTGGTGCCCAGAAGTTGCAGCCTTGTGCCACACTAAGCTCAGTTTATGATTAACTGCTACCATTTTTAAGAGGAATCACAAAGTTTTATAAATGTCATAACTTGGAAAGATTTACAACTTAGTAATACCATATACAATAAAGTAAATAATAATATAAGAATAAAATTTGATAATGATAATTGGTATAGTCACTGTAATAATAATGTGAATTACAATCAATGGTTTAGTATGTATTTTATGGCATATCAACCCTTTTCCTGTTCTTGAAATATTGTTTTTTGTTGGATCACCGAAGATAAGCAATGTTGCTATTGGTCAGAACTTAGATGGTAATCATTTTAGAATATGAGGCACTGTTGGTTTGGAGGTTGCTGTAAATACCATTGGGAATAGTATGAATTTATTTCTCTTACCTGAAGCTAGTGGTGAAATAGTAGCGTATGGCAACTAGACTAGGAGAAGGAACATTCTGAAATAATACTAATTCTTCTTAGTTTGTAAAGTGGTACTTCTGCAGTTTACGGACCATGCTATTTTTTAGATAGGATTTTCAAGTTAAATTCAATTTTCACGGTATCTTTTTGTATTAAATTGTTAAGTGAAAATACAGACTAATTAACAAAGTCCCCCCCCTTCTCCATGTTAAGAATGGATTTTTTAATAATAACATTATTATTTCAACACGGTCCATAAACTGCAGAAGTACCAGTAAAATAAATCCATATGAATCAGTATCGTACGATTTTTTTACTGGCTTGATTCTGTTGTTGGCATTGGTTTCCTAAATTCTTTCTAGAATCAGATAGTTACAGGAGGGACCATGTGCAGGTTGCCAACATCCATAAGTGAAAGGGGTGCTACGAAACTGACTGAATCATTAGTCTGCATCGTTATTCACTTCACCATAGCCACCTCTGTCTTCTTTGCTAAGCCCAGTATTGTTTTCAATTGTCTAAGATTAGTCCTTACCACTGGTCAGGAAAAGTGTGGTTGCGGATTTTGTAATCATTGCTTCACTATAAACTCTTAACCATGCAGACACCCTTATAGAGACAGAAGGAAGCCAAACAATCAGTGTTGAAGCACATTACCTATTGTAAACGATTAATTGAACATAAGTTGCTACTTTACCCATGTGAAAATTCTGGTTTCATGACTGTTCTAACTCTATTAGTGTGTAATCAAACCCGTCTGATCAAACTTGAATGCTGTGTGACCGCTTTCATAGTGTGTGACGGTATCCATTTGGCCAATAAAGTCTTCCGCCTGTCGATGAATGGAATTGTGGTAACATTGATAATCATAATTTGAAATAATGTATTTTTTCCTCATTCTGTGATGATTATTATTAGAGCAATGCATTCTGGGTTTTTATGCCTATTTTCCATAATGTAATTCTTCGAGTGCATTACCTGCTAATCCACTTTCTTCATCTTTAATGTTTTCCTAATGCTTCCACGTGATGACAGCTGATATATTTTAAGAATATTTCTTCGGAATCTGCCGCAGTAGGTAAACTGTGTTGCAACTGTCACCACAGTTTTCGTTTACATTGACAGGTAGTTGAAAAATCAATAATAAATTGCCTATAACAAACATCTACCTGATATACGTGAAAGGAGGAGCATTATTCCTCTGCTCCTATTTGCATAAATATGGCAGATAATGAATTAACATTGGATTCTTGAAATTTGCAAACATTCTGTAATAATCATTATCATAAAAGAATTCATATGAGAATACAACACATTTGTACGTATGCTAGAAAAATCACCACTCACAATAGTAAGATACATTTGACCCCTTTAATAAGTGCAAGAGGGTCAGACCTTTAAATACATATCAGCAATCAAAAAGATGATGCTGTAGTAAAAACTAAAAATCGAGCTTAGTTAAGGGCAAAAAAGCATTTTAATTTTGTGTAGTTTATTTTTTAAGTGAGTGTAGATTTTGGTTCGATTTGCCTGTAATTTAAATGCCATTAACATTAACAGTGAACACGTTTACTGTTGAAGTTTATGCTTCCTATGAACTCTATTATTAAAATAACTCTCTCTCTTTCTCTCTCCCCTATATATATATATATATATATATATACAGGGCTTTATGCGCTCCACTACTTTTGGAGCTGCTCCCGCTCCTTCTCCAATGCCCAAAATTGGAGCTGGCTCCTCTCACGCTCCCCATTTTCAAAAAGGAGCCGCTCCTGCTCCAACTCCTATAAAAAAGGAGCGGCTCTTTTTCAGCGCCTCATAATAAACATGTACCTTCTCTCATAAACTTTCTATTCTACCAATGAGTGGTCCAAGGATAGGGATGGGCGTCAATATGGGTTGAGATGTCACTTTAAGTGTAAGACCGTAAGATAATATTTCACTAAATGTCGCTAATATTTTGAGAGTTATAGGAGAACATGTCGGACGAAGTATAAGATTATACGTAAATGTTCGTTTCCTGAGGTATAAAATAGAAATAGAAAAATCCCTGAAGTATTTTAAAACAATTTTTATATTCATTACATTGATAACCTACTTTTTCAGGAAAGGGAAATTCAACCCGATATATTTAGATTTGTAAATATCAGGTAAATAAAGTTTTCCTTTTAAACGTTATTCGTGGTTATTTTCTTTTTAAAGAAAACATTTCTCTAGGCGAGGAGAGACAGCCAGGGCAACATTACTCGTCGTGTTGTTGTTTAATATTTGTTTGTTTTACGAACGTAATTATATAGTATAATGTATACACCACAGAGAAACGTGCAAGTACTTTCAAACGAATTTAGGAAAACTCGGCAACGGAAAATTCGTCAATGGAAAACTAAGCAATTTTGGCCAAGTAGGTAAATTCGGCAATTATCGAATAAATATCGTTTGAAAATAGATTTTATAACCGTTTTTACAGGGGATATACTTGTAAATACGGGGCTACCCCCCCTCCCCAGTGAAGAACATTTTTTATATTATTTTTTTTGTACTTGTGCAGTTTAAGAACCGGGCTATTTTTTAGATAAGATTTTCAAGTTAAATTACATTTTTACGATATATTTTGTTTATTAAATTGTACAGAATAGTTAACAAAGCTCCCTAAATCTAACTTTAATTTAAGATTTTAATTGCTGGTGGCTATGCTGGCTTTTATTATTTTTTCCTTGGACTAAAGATATTTTTTACTGCTGTAACATTTTATTACACACACACACACACAAAAATTGAACATTCTATTTACAAAAGCAAATTTTAACGGAATTTAACGATTAAATGAAAAGGTTAAAACATACTAGTCGTGAATTTAAGAATAACAAAATGTCGGTAAAAATGTGGCATAAAAGTTCAATTCGATATATGCTAAAATATAAATTATAATTTTTTTGTCAGGACAAAATGTACCATTTCACCTCCAAAATCGATTTTATCGAACATTTGGGTGAATACCGCGCAAAATGGGCGAGAAAATCCAACGGCCCCTATAGTACAATTGAATATAAAATTATTTCTTTAAAAACACGAATATGTCTTTTAAGATTAAATAAAATAAATAAATTGTTATCAAATCTGTGTAGTTATTTAACATTTTCTTTGTTTACTTCGGAATTTCATAACAGTTAATTATAACAGTTTAAACACAGTGTGGCTCTTAGAACAAAATACAAATGTGCTTTTTTTCTACCCTTTTTATTCTTGGACCAAAAATATAACCAATTTTAAAGCAAACATTAAGAAGTTAAAACTAAAACATACCAGTCAATGAAAAAAAAAATGTCGGAATCGTGATGGTGGGTCGGGTAAGAATTTGACATAAAAGTTGAATTTTATATACGTTAAAAATTAAATTCGAATATTATGTCAGGACAAACAGTACAATTTCACACTGAGGATCGATTTTATCCAATATTTGGACGAATTCTTGGCCTTTTGGCTAAGATCAAAGTGTAGTATCTGTTTCGATGGATACTACACCCTATAGACCTGTACCGTCTTGGCCTTCGGGCCTTGATTCCGCCGGTCTGTGGGTTTTTTCTGTGCAGTTCTGGGAGGTCCACATTCCTGGGCTTTGCCTTCTCACCCTTTGAGAAGGGGTTAGTTTATTGCTAATCGCCTGAGGCGCCCCTACCGGGGAATGCCGACGGGGCTGCCCGGGCATTTTTCGAGGGTCATAAGTGCTCTTCCTCTAGGGTGCTGACTTATCAAATCCCACTTTCCGACCTTGTATCACATCTTATCGCTGTGGGGGGGGGGGGGGGTAGATAAATACCACCATCAAGCGAAATAAGCGAGAAACTCCAACGGTCCTTCATCTACAATTGAACCTAGGTTTTGCTTATTTACAACTAAAACTTAATTTATTTACTACTTTTTTTAATTAAAATAATAATTTAAAAAGATAATACAAGAACAAGTAACTGAGAAAAATCGATTTTGTTTGCTTCAAAACAATAGAGTAAATAATTATTTAAAAAATATTTATTTAAAAATATTGAAACGGGGGAGGGGGTGTTTCAATATTTTTAAGTAAATATTTTTTAAATAAGTATTTACTCTATTGTTTTGAAGCAAACAAATATTTAAAATATAGGGGAGTGGGCCTAGCCTCCAAATCACCCCTCCAGAACGGCCCTAAAATCTATTTTCAATCGATATTTATTTAATAGTTACCGAATTTTCCTATCTTGTATAATTTACCGAATTTTCCATTACCGAATTTTGCTAAATTCATAGTTTACATTTGATTTTTAAATCGTTTCGGCGGACTTTAACCGAGCGCTCTTTTGATATGCTTTTTTTATTTATGAAGTGAGACAAAATGATAAATACATTTATTAAAATTAAATATTTAAAATTATTCCGGAGGACTTTAAAGAAGAAGAATATTCAAACATGTTAAGTTAACCTTGTAATGAATGTAGAATATCATTTTCACATAACTAGAAAAATTAATGTTATTTTTTTTTATTTACATGAAGGAGGACTTTAAAGAATACTATTTGGAAAGTTGGGAATCTTTTACTATAATCAACAGAACGAAAAAAGGATTTAAAAAAACAAATGCATTATGCAATAAATGTCAACAATCATGCGAAAATGTAATGTTCTATCAGTTTCTATCAGTATATTGTTTAGTTTTCGATTTTTTATCGATTTTCAAGTCCTGGCCATGGACGAGCCTCCATTTTGAATTTCTTTTCAAGCAGTCAACACCGACTGTTTTGGACAAGAAAACCACCCTTTAAAATAAGTTAAAACACAAATAAAAGTATCCAGGTAGGTAGATGAGTAACTTAACTTGCCTTTGCTAACATTTATTTGTTGTACATTTGTTTTTTAATCCTTTTTTCGTTTTGTTGATTATAGTAAAAGATTCCCGAAAAGTTTATATTTAAAGAAGATAAGATTTATAATATAACACTTTAATCTTAATGCATTCTCATTATTAAAAATTGGTTACACGTTATTTCCTATGCTATCTGGTCGGGAAGTGGTTGATCATTTTATGTTAAATTTATATAGGAAAGTGATCCTCCACACTAAAGTCTAAAATATTGTTTTTTTTATTCCTTTTTTGCGGATATTTTACCAGACTGATTACATGTAATCGCCTAAAAAATGTAGAATCTCATTTTTATTTTTCGCTAAAATTAAAATACGATGGATTAAACTAAATGATCCAGTAATACCAAGTTTTCTTATTAAAAACAATGTTAGAACAAATAAAAGAAATACATTTTTTTAGAAAGTCTCGGTTTTATCATAAAGAAGAACACGGCGTCGAAAGTATAAACTTTACCAATGTACGGATAGGCATTTAAAAGATGTTAATAGATGTATTGTAAAATTTTAGTTAACTTACAGTTTCGAGGCGAAAAAATATTTTCGTCGGTTAGCAGGAGAGGAGACACTTGCGAAGATACTACACTTTGAACAGCAGACAAAAACACAGTTCTATTTTCAAGAGTTAAAACGATATGTGGTATTATTTCGTTGGGTGGGGAATAATATATAATGGGTAGGAGTCAAATGGCTTAAAAACAGATGTATTTAATTGTTACGAAAATAAAAATTTCTTTAGTTATTATTACCCTTAAAGATTTTTTTAATACCTTTATTTGAAGAAGAAGAAGAAGAGCAGTAAGATTTAGTACAAAAATAAATTGTCTTTAAATTAAAAGAAAAAATGGCTTATTTATTCAATCATCAATAAACCATCCTCATCATGAATACAAAAAAAAGTTCAAATCTTTAAGAAAATAACTTCAAAGACATCTATAGACTACGTGGCATCTCATTTGAAGACATTTGTCGCCAAATTGTCTCCTTAAGAATACTGTCCTATCAAAAATGTAACATGTCCACGTGAAAATTTACAGAGAACTTAAAATGTTCTCTTTTCATGTGTAACTCTCTCGTTCTTTCTCCCTCTCTCTCCCTGTCTCTCTCCCTTCCTCTCTCCCCTCTATATCTCTCTCCCTATCTCATATACATTTACAATATACATAAAAAATAACTCAAAGATGTTAGCTGAAAGAATCTTTTCTTTTCCTTTTTATTGCTGAATAAAAAAACTAATGCTTTAAAAAATTTAAAATAATTTTTGAGCGTGGAGCGATAAAACCACCGCTCTTTAGTTCAAAATGAAGTTGCTCCCGCTCCACTCCCGCTGAATATAAAAAGGAGCGCGCTCCTTTTTGGAGAGCTCCGTAAAGCCCTGTATATATATATATATATATATTGTGTGTTTCTTGTTCCATTTTCTTTCCCTTTTTGCGAGTACTTTCGAACTTTCGATTTGATTTGTCAAATCATCTTCAGCGGTGTTAATTTTGGTTTCTTAAAAAATGTCTTTACGAAACCAAAATTAACACCGCCTGAAGATAATTTGACGAATCAAATCGAAAGTACTCACAAAAAAGGAAATAAAATTGAACAAAAAACACATGGAACTTCCATACAGCAATTTGACCGAAACACTAAATGGACCATTCGGAAAATTAAAAAATAAAGAAAGCCTTATCAAGCAAAAACACTCCGTCTTATTCTCTGCATAAAACGCAATGACTCCCAAAGGTTTTCTGTTAATAATTAAATAGATACTTTTATTATTTTTAAAACTGAATTTGTTACTGTTGTTGGTATCACAGTGATGATAACAACTATTGCATTTGCCATGAAAAAGAAAAAAAGAAAAGCCCCCCCCCTTCTTTCCTCTTTCTAAATTAATTAAAAAAATATTCATTAAGTTTTTTCCCTGTCTTTTAATAATAAAGGCGAAAAGCACAAATTAATCATTTCAAATTGTTTTATTTGACCAATTGCTGTTTCATTTGTATCCATTTACGTCGACTTCGAATATCGAAAATACCATATAAATAGCCTTTTTGTTAGTCACACTTTCTTAATTAGGAAAAAACTATGTTCATACACAGTGAATTTCATCAATATTGGAATATATAAAGAATATATTGGAATATATAAAGAATATATTAGAATACATAAAGAATATATTGGAATATATAAAGAATATATTGGAATATTTAAAGAATATATTGGAATACATAAAGAATATATTGGAATACATAAAGAATATATTGGAATATTTAAAGAATATATTGGAATATTTAAAGAATATATTGGAATACATAAAGAATATATTGGAATATATAAAGAATATATTGGAATATATAAAGAATATATTGGAATATATAAAGAATATATTAAGAATATATTTGAATATATAAAGAACACCATGAAAATCATCTTTTTGTTCCTTTTCTCCAAATTATCAAAATGTGAAATAAAAATTGTTTCTTTGCTTTTCTGTAAAGAAGACAACAGCTTCATTTATTGCTGTATAGTTAGCAGGTAGTTTCTGCTTGCTAGTATATATATATATACATATATATATATATATATATATATTCAAATTCAACTGTCTCTTATTACTGTTTCTTTATCATTGTCTTTTTTCTTTTTATATACCGACCTCGTGTTATCCATGATAACATATTCAACATAGCAGTGATGAACTAAATGAAATAATACTTTAAACTTAAGTAATTTCATACATTTATGTTTAATCGTATTCTGTTCATTTTTTTTTTGTGTGTTTCTATATAAAATGTTATTGTTGTATCTGTGTTTTAATTTTGCCTTTTAACTACGTATAAATGCTTAATGCAGAGATATTGAAAACAGAACAAGTGATTCTCTATCTCTAATGCAACCAATACCTTCATGCTTTTATATTTTTAAAACAAATCCCTGTGCTTCTCCCCCAACTGCCTTGATATAATTGATGGCTATTTCAAAGTGACCCTATCTCCTACCACATGATTTCGTTTGACCAATCAGAGTCTTTAGTATCTCTGTTTTATTATCTAACAATAGCAGATCTTGTATGCTTTTTCAGACTTAATTTTTACCTCTAATTTTATACTTACAAGAAAAATGAATAAGTAAAAAAAAATTATTTTCTAGACTACTTTAAAGCGATAATACTAAAGCATTATTCATTGAATAATCTTTAAAAAAAACACTTAACAAATTTGTTGTGAATGTTACATTAACTCACTAGTAATCCATCACAAATTCCATAACTCCAGGAAAGAACGTGTTCTTGCATGCACAATAATGATAGGTTGCCAGCTTAGATCAAAGCAGCCAATTGGTTCTTGAGATCTCCAAAATGACTGGGTATTTTCCCAAAATATCTTGGAGATTTATTTCACTGTTCTTGAGCCTAATGACTCTTGGATTTATGGTCTGTTTCAATGGAGTCTTTGGGCTCTACCTTGTGATTGTGTATTGCAGATATTAGGTAGGTGCGTATATCTTCAATGGGCAGAATAATAAGCACACTTTTATATTCATCAAAGTATACTTGGGCAGGAAACCTTCCTCTAAATATGCTTCATTGTATATTTATTTAACTTCAGCATGGGCAGACAACTCCACATTTCTCGAGCAGGAGTTGTTTCCTTTAGCTGTCATCTAATAGTTGGTCTGTGTATTAACTACATATTTAACTGTATATTCGTCGGTTAGTGTACTACCTATCTATATATAACTGTATATCAGTCTATCTGTCTAAAATTATATTTGACTGTTTAGCAATATGTGCTGCTTATCTATGGTTAGAACACCAAATGGTTACCATATCATTGAAAATATATTATTTGCATTCACCACCTCTGATGAAAGGATTGCAATAGATATCTGTGACCATTCGATTTGCAGTAACCACCTTTTAATAAATTATTTGTAATAGTTGTCTCGTTGAAACCATATAATTGAAGACTAAAATGACTTTATTTAGCATTAAATTACAGGCAAGGGTTAATATCCTGTGAAAATATTATTTCATGGTTAATCTCTAAATTTAAATAAATTTTTTGAAAGGTCCAAATACTAAAAATTTACATAACAGGGCCAGAACTATCCGAGTTACTTTTCCTGGATTAACGTTAGATAACATAATCTGTGCAAAAGTTTTTAAAAAAAACTCGTTTTGTCAATGTGTGGGGGAATTCAGAAGGAGACTCTGTCTTTCTAGCATATCATTAAAAGTACACAGACAGGACGTCCACACTTCTCTTAGGAGTATTCCTTCCAAACCATAGCAGGTTTTACTATGCACCCACTGATTACACATACCTAAAAATCGCTATTAAATTATTTCTACTAGCCAATCATTAGTACACGTACACTCTTCCTTTCATCACCACCCACCCTACTATCTCCCACTAATCTCACATTTTGGATCCTTCACTTCCACAACAACACTGACTTTATGTGCATTTATTGTCTCTGTTAAATTAATATGAATTTTTTACAAAGTCCAACATGGGTGAAATGTAAATTGGATCTTGTATGTTTCCATGTAAATCATTTTGGTTCTATTTCATTTGTCTTTTTGTTTATATCTTCTTTTAAAAATTTTATACCTACAAATTCTGTTAAATATTCATCCTTTAAACATAACTTTCACACATACACACATGTATATATATATGGGAAATAAAAAGGAAAAACCAAAAGATGTTCTTTTTATGTATTCATCAACGTTTCGTCTTTATTTGTAAGACTTCCGCAGGGTGATAATTTTAATAAAAAAGTCATGCAAGTACATGAAAATATTGGGTTGACATGATGGGTTAATGAGAAGAAGTAGTAGCCACTACTGGGAGCGCAGGACCAAACTGAGAGAAGTTAGTGGCAGGGAATGAAATTAATGTAGATGGCTGTGAGTGAAAAAGTGGAGGGGTGGGAGTCAGATTACCCTCATCCTTCCTTTCTCATATATATATATATATATATAAACTCAATGCCTGTGTGTATGTTTGTGCATGATGTTTGTGTTCCCTATAGAAAGAAAGGTTAGAGAACTTACATAAAATCTAAAAATGTATTCTTATGTAAAAGTGGTCTCAAATCTCTACGTTACCCTCTGTGTGCCCCCACCTCTAAGTGACCCATAAATAAAATTATATGAAATCAAAGAATATATCTTTCCGTTTTTTAATATAATAAAATGTAATTGTAGAATTTTGGTATATTTAGTATGTAACGCCCCTCCGTCTGTCTGTTTCTCGCTTTCTCTCTATATATACAACTAGCTGAACCCGTCCCCCGGCGTTACATGGGAGAAATAAGAAAGAATGAAATAAAATTTGTCAACATCCGATCAAACGCAAATAGGTCATATCGGAATGATATTCACAATAGTTAAAGTACTACATATTACATTGATTTTTTTTTCAAATGACTACATAATAATGTTGATTTAAAAAAATCCTGCCTATAGTCCTCTCCTTCTCCCTCCCTCCCAGGCAAAAGTTTAACAATGTAAAAAATTTTTTTTTTAAATAGTGTGATATGACTGGGATCGAAACATAAACCTTTCAGTCTTTGATCTACGCTGTCTACCTTTCAGCCACGAAAGCAAGTAGAACATCTACGAAAAAAAGGTCATTTAAACGAAGCCAGTCAGTAGCTGGCATGTGTGTTATCGTACGCTATAAGGCGAACGAATGTAGGTTCCACCAGTCACACGTTTTGGGTCATTTCTATGCCAAGAAATCGATGTTTCTTTTCCAATTTTTGGGTAATATGCATGTGAAAGGTGTCGGAATCAGAAAATGTACACTTCATGGTCTGTCAAGTATTTTGGCGTATAGTGACTTAATTCGGAAGTTGAGTCGTTGAAGAAATTGTAGCCGCATGTTGAAAGATAAAATACTGCAAAGAAAGATGTTCGTTGTTTGCATTCTCTAAAAACCAGAATGACTATAAATGTATATTAAATAGATAGAAATAACGTAATACGATATTCTCGAAATTCAGCAGAATTAGCGGGAACATCCATTAAATGTGTGCGTAATGTTTTGTATTATGTAGAAAATTAATAGAAGACAAATAGGAAATAATACGAACACTTTTTTGAAAAGTATACATTGCTTATTAATTCCCGGTGTCGATTGGGGGAGTGTCAGTACTTAAGTGTTAGGGGGAAAAGGTTTTGCTACTACCTATATGAAGTATGTTTGGAGAAGAGTCGAAGATGGTGGGGCAAAAGTAATATTTAGTGTTAGCTGGAGAAAATTAATAACAAATTTACTAAAACATGCTCGAGTGAATAGGCGTAATATAGTGGTGAGTTTAGTAGCCTGTGATGCATGTGGTTATTTTCCTATTCTTCAAAAAGGTACATGGGAAATATCGTCTTAACTTTATATATTAGATAAAGGAGAACACCTCTCTGTCTGCATGCATGTCTGTCCCTAAAAAGGAAGACATATTATGGAGTGTACATTAAATATAAGTGTATTCTCATGTACAATTTTCATGTGAACATAATGGAAGTAGGTTTGCATCTCTAGCTGCTCTTGGAAGGAGCTAATGATATGTTTCTAACATGTTACAAAATGAAATTAATCTATTTGTAAGTGTTAGCTAAGAGTAATAACATATATCTGAA
This sequence comes from Sepiola atlantica, assembly GCA_963556195.1. Taxonomy (NCBI): domain Eukaryota; kingdom Metazoa; phylum Mollusca; class Cephalopoda; order Sepiida; family Sepiolidae; genus Sepiola; species Sepiola atlantica. Next base: position 151,907,232 of record OY744521.1, on the reverse strand, counting down.
TAGCTCAGTAGGTAAGATATCTAGTGGACAACATCAAAGTTCCTGTTGAATTAAATCTACTTAATATGATGTTGCATATGATGCCATCCCACACTCTGTGTGTGTGTGTGTGTGTGTATGTATATATATATATATATATATATAAAAATACATGCATACAATCGCATATATAGAGAAAGTTGGTGGTGAAAGAAGAGAAGCTTGGTTTTAGATGTATTAAAAGTAACCAGACACTTTTCCCCAGTTGCACAACGTAACAACTGGTCAGAAAAGAAGAGAATCAGAAAGATCTCTATCGTTAATGCTATTCGGGGTGCTGCCATAGACGGCTGTGTCATCTGCAGAGATATCAACAGATGATCTTAGAATATTATTTTAAAGATCATTGATGAATAACGGGAAGAGGGTTGGGTCCAGAATGGATCCATGAGGCACACCAGTATTGATACAATGTGCTTCAGACTACTTACCATACAACTACTTTTATAAACCTATCAGAGAAAAGGGATTTGATGGTTGAAGACATTTCTAGATATTCCATAACTGGCAAGCTGGTGAAGCAGACTTTTGTGTCTAACTGTATCAAAGGTCTTTCATATATGAACACCAATTGCTCTAGAAACAAAGCTGCCGTTAATACATTCGCTGATCCTGTGTTGTATTACTGTTTGCACATGAACTGTTGATCTTGCAGGACAAAATCCATATTGTGTAGAATTTGGTATATATTCGGACTACTGTTCTTATCTTGGGTGTTTTTATCACAACGTTTCGGCCGATGTAACCTCCGATCTTCTTCGGGTGTAACTGGTCGAACTCGGGAATCTTTCTGCCAGACTCGGAAATCTGGACGGAATTTCCTGAGTTCGACAGAAAGATTCCCGAGTTCGACAAAATACACCTGAAGAAAATCGGAGGTTACATCGGCCGAACCGTTGTGATAAAAACGCCCAAGATGAGAACAGTAGTCCGAATATATACCAAATTCTACAAATTATCAACCCTCATCTAAAAAATTCCGAAACACAAAATCTATATTGCTTATTATTGATAGCTTATTTTTGCTGAGGTGGCTGACAACTTATTTATCAGATTCCAGCAACTTACTTATGAGACTGATTGGTCTTCTGCATTTCAGTACAGACCAATCTCCAGTATGTTTAAATACTATGAATAAACTTATCCAAATGGATACAGTTTCATTCATTTTCTCTAGATAGAAGTGTAAGCTTAAACTATTCATAAAAAATCGTTAGAAATGTTTCCTCCATCAGAGGCTCCTGTTCTACACACATCTCCCTATGCTGTCCAGATTTAATCTTCCTGAGGTCATCAGATCCAAGCCTGTTTATAAGACCCACAATATATATCCATTATATCATTCTCTCCTAATTTTGCCTCATGCAACGAAAATGATATTAATAACTTAACTGTGACAGGACCGCCAAAATGCAATTTGTAACTTAATGGTCACAGAAAAACTAAAATGCTATTTGGAATTTAGTGATGACATACCAACAAAAATGGTATTCAGAACTTAATAGTGCCCCCCCTACCCGCAAAAAAATGCTATTCATAACTTAGTGGTGACAGACTAAGAAAGAATGCTAATCAGAATTTCGTGGTGACAGACTGAGAAAGAATGCTAATCAGAATTTAGTGGTGAGAGACTAAGAAAAATGCTAATCAGAATTTAGTGGTGACAGACTATGAAAAATGCTAATCAGAATTTAGTGGTGACAGACTAAGAAATTATGCTAATACGACTTTCGTGGTGACAGCAAACAAAAATGCTAATCAGTATTTAGTAGTGACAGACAAACAAAAAATGCTAATCAGAATTTAGTGGTGACAGACTATGAAAAATGCTAATCAGAATTTAGTGGTGACAGACTAAGAAATTATGCTAATACGACTTTCGTGGTGACAGCAAACAAAAATGCTAATCAGTATTTAGTAGTGACAGACAAACAAAAAATGCTAATCAGAATTTAGTGGTGACAGACTATGAAAAATGCTAATCAGAATTTAGTGGTGACAGACTAAGAAATTATGCTAATACGACTTTCGTGGTGACAGCAAACAAAAATGCTAATCAGTATTTAGTAGTGACAGACAAACAAAAAATGCTAATCAGAATTTAGTGGTGACAGACTATGAAAAATGCTAATCAGAATTTAGTGGTGACAGACTAAGAAATTATGCTAATACGACTTTCGTGGTGACAGCAAACAAAAATGCTAATCAGTATTTAGTAGTGACAGACAAACAAAAAATGCTAATCAGAATTTAGTGGTGACAGACTATGAAAAATGCTAATCAGAATTTAGTTATAATAGACTAACAAAAGTGCCAATCAGAATTTAGTGGTGACAGACTAGGAAAAAATGCTAATCAGAATTTATTGGTTACAGAATAACAAAAATGCTAATCAGAATTTAGTGGTGGCAGACTAAAAAAAAATGCTAATCAGAATTTATTGGTGACAGACTAAAAAAAATGCTAATCAGAATTTAGTGATGACAGACTAAGAAAGAATGCTGATCAGTATTTCGTGATGACTGACTAAGAAAGAATGCTAATCAGAATTTCGTGGTGACCGACTAAGAAAGAATGCTAATCAGAATTTCGTGGTGACAGACTGAGAAAGAATGCTAATCAGAATTACGTGGTTGCAGACTAGGAAAGAATGCTAATCAGAATTTAGTGGTGACAGACTAACAAAAATGCTAATCAGAATTTAGTGGTGACAAACAAAGAAAAAATGCTAATTAGAATTTAGTGGTGAAAGACCAAAGAAAAAAGCTAATCAGAAATTAGTGGTGACAGACTAGGAAAAATGCTAATCAGAATTTAGTAATGATAGACTAACAAAAGTGCTAATCAGAATTTAGGAGTGACAGACAAAAACAAATGCTAATCAGAATTTAGTGGTGACAGACTGAAAAAGAATGCTAATCAGAATGTCGTGGTGACAGACTAAGAAAAATGCTAATCAGAATTTATTAATGATAGACTAACGACAGTGCTAATCAGAATTTAGTGGTGACAGAATAACAAAAGTGCTAATCAGAATTCAATGGTGACAGAAAAACAAAAATGCTAATCAGAATTTATTGGTTACAGAATAACAAAAATGCTAATAAGAATTCAGTAGTGACAGACTAACAAAAGTGCTAATCAGAATTTAGGGGTGACAGACTAATAAAAGTGCTAATCAGAATTTAGTCGTGACAGATGCAGAAAAATGCTTATCAGAATTTAGTGGTGAAAGACTAAGAAAGAATGCTAATCAGAATTTAGTGGTGACAGACTAAGAACAATTCTAATCACAATGTAGTGGTGACAGACTAAGAAAAATGCTAATCAGAATTTTGTGTTGACAAACTAGGAAAAATGCTAATCAGAATTTAGTGGTTACAGACAAAGAAAAATGCTAATCAGAATTTAGTGTTGACAGACTAGGAAAAATGTTAATCAGAATTTAGTGTTGACAAACTAGGAAAAATGCTAATCAGAATTTAGTAGTGACAGACTAGGAAAAATGCTAATCAAAATTTAGTGTTGACAGACTAACAAAAATGCTAATCAGAATTTAGTGGTAACAGACTAGGAAAAATGTTAATCAGAATTTAGTGTTGACAGACTAGGAAAAATGTTAATCAGAATTTAGTGTTGACAAACTAGGAAAAATGCTAATCAGAATTTAGTGGTAACAGACTAGGAAAAATGCTAATCAGAATTTAGTGTTGACAGACTAGGAAAAATGTTAATCTGAATTTAGTGTTGACAAACTAGGAAAAATGCTAATCAGAATTTAGTAGTGACAGACTAAGAAAAATGCTAATCAGAATTTAGTGGTTACAGACAAAGAAAAATGCTAATCAGAATTTAGTGTTGACAGACTAGGAAAAATGTTAATCAGAATTTAGTGTTGACAAACTAGGAAAAATGCTAATCAGAATTTAGTAGTGACAGACTAGGAAAAATGCTAATCAAAATTTAGTGGTGACAGACTAACAAAAATGCTAATCAGAATTTAGTGGTAACAGACCAACAAAACTGCTATTTCAAAGTTAACTATTACAAACGACAGACGAGGCTATAAAATAGAATAAGAATCAATCTCCAAGTTTAAACCTGAAAATGCTTTTTCAGACTCAGGGGATACTGATCAACTGACGAAGAGATGCTTTTAAAGAGATGTTGGACAAGAAAAATGCTCATCAGAATTAAGTGGTGACAGACTAGGAAAAAGGCTAATCCGAATGTAGTGGTGACGGACTAATAACAGTACTAATCAGAATTTTGGGGTGACAGACAAAGAAAAAATGCTAATAAGAATTTAGTGGTGACAGACTAACAAAAAATGCTAATAAGAATTTAGTGGTGACAGACTAAGAACAATGCTAATTAGACTTATGTGGTGACAGACTAAGAAAAATGCTAATCTGAATTTAGTAATGATAGACTAACAAAAGTGCTAATCAGAATTTAGTGGTGACAGACTAGGAAAAAATGCTAATCAGAATTTATTGGTTACAGAATTACAAAAATGCTAATAAGAATTCAGTGGTGACAGACGAACAAAAGTGCTAATCAGAATTTAGTAGTGACAGACTAACAAAAGTGCTAATCAGAATTTAGTAGTGACAGACTAACAAAAGTGCTAATCAGAATTTAGGGGTGACAGACTAATAAAAGTGCTAATCAGAATTTAGTCGTGACAGATGCAGAAAAATGCTTATCAGAATTTAGTGGTGAAAGACTAAGAAAGAATGCTAATCAGAATTTAGTGGTGACAGACTAAGAACAATTCTAATCACAATGTAGTGGTGACAGACTAAGAAAAATGCAAATCAGAATGTAGTGGTGACAGACTAAAAAAAATGCTAATCAGAATTTAGTGGTGACAGACTAAGAACAATGCTTATCAGAATTTAGTGGTAACAGACAAAGAAAAAATGCCTTTCAGAATGTAGTGGTGACAGACTAAGAAAGAATGCTAATCAGAATTTAGTGGTTACAGACTAAGAAAGAATGCTAATCAGAATTTAGTGGTGACAGACGCACAAAAATGCTTATCAGAATTTAGTAATGATAGACTAAGAAAAATGCTAATCAGAATTTAGTGGTGACCGACTAAGAAAAACGCTAATCAGAATTTAGGGGTTACATACTAACAAAAATGCTAATCAGAATTTAGCGGTAACCGACCAACAAAACTGCTATTTCAAAGTTAACTATAACAAAACGACAGACAGAGGCTCTAAAATTAAATAATCAATCTCCAAGTTTAAACCTGAAAATGCTTTTTCAGACTCCGGGGATACTGATCAACTGACGAACAGATGCTTTTAAAGAGATGTTGGACATATTCAAAATGTGTGTCTGTTCAATGGGCATGTTTAACACTGACATTGCCATTTCAATCTGAAGTGTGACAGACCGTTTTACAGACAAAGCCTCTACTATAGATGCATGGCTGTATCTAAAATGTAGATGAAGTCGTGATAAATGAAGGGTTAAATGATGAAAATTCTATTCTTAACTTAATGCTTACAGACCAACAGAAAATTCTGTTCAGAACTCAATGGTGATAGACCAACAAAAATGTTATGCATGTTTTGTACTGAAAATGCTATTTGAAACTGAAGTGTGACAGATGAACTGAAAGACTGCTTTTTTAATAGATGCTTGAACGCATTTAAAATAAGCTGCGTCCATTCAATGTGCACATTTATTGCTGGCATTGCTATGTCAATCTAAAGTGAGATAGACCGAGTGACATACAAAGCCGCTCTTAGAGATGCAACGTCGCACCTAAAAAGTAGATGAAGTCGTGATTAATGAAGTTTTACCTGACTCCACTGCCTTTCTGTGGCACGATGTTACAAGAGTCTGCGTCTTCGTGCTCGGCTGTACAAGAAACTGTCAACCTTCCAATTAGACATTATCTCACAAGTGAATAAATCAAGCCTAATGAAGTGCTCGGCTCACACTGTTTATTGCTTCCAGCTGAAAGACTAGAACTGCAGTTTCAGATGAACTTTGAAAAAGACAGATTCTTCTCCTTCACATGAACACAAGAAATAAAACATAAAATGTACTTCTTTTAACAAATGATAACAACAGCTATCATCATCAGCATCATCATTTTCCTCCTTGTACATTTAATGCTTATATATTTGGCTTGACTTATTTGACTTATGTGATTACTCCAGAGAGCTTTGCCACATTCTTGAAAACAAAATTCTGCCACTTTTCATGGTCTTGGGCCAGTGTTTCAACTGTCAAGAACGGCATGCATTTTTTATCTGGTTGTCCCACCTCCTTGGTGGTTGCCCTATTGATCTTGCTCTTGATATGTCACTATATATTTAAATCGAAGAATACCCGTCTGAGGACGGATCAAATTAATTCCCTGAACGGAACGTTTTTGCCCCACTTACCATATCCCCTACAAAGATTAAAATCAAGATTTAATGATACTAAACCGTATGTCTTGAATCCTTATTCCAATTTAGATCAAAATTCATAACCTGATTTCTGATTTTAGAAAATGTAAAAATTTAAGGCTTAAGCTTAATGGGTATAAGAATAAATTGAAATTCAGGGAATCTTGCTTAATTGGTGTCGAATGACAATGGATAAAATGAAATGCAAATCTGAAATATTTGAGTTTTCCAATAGAAGGTTGTGTCCATATGTCCTCAAATAACCCTTTAAAATACTCTAAAGAAACTGAAATTTGGGGATGTCTAATACCTAATGTTAAAATTTCACAAAAATTGGAAGTATCTAAATTTTCATGAAGAGTTTCCACCTCCTCTTAACAACCTTCTCATAAAACTAAAGTAAGCTAAATATAGCCCACATTACAACCCTTTCCTGTCGCAGCCATGTTCCAAAATTCATAAAGATCGATTAATTAGTTTAATAGTGAATCTAGTACTTACAAATATATAAACATATGCACATGTTTAACTGTATATAAATAGAGATGAGCATCTTTGTTTTAACATTCTGAACCAATTTCAAAAAGTCAATTTGAATTAGAAATCTTAAAACGATTTGGTATTATTTTCTACCTCCTTTTAGCGATAGGTGAAATAGTCGTGCCAATTAGATTCTCGGGCTTTGGTAGGGTAACTGGTCTAGGAGAAGGAAAACTCTAAAATAACACAAATCATTTTCCGCTTATCCCAGCATTACTTACGACTCTCTTGGATTTCCATTAACGACTTGACAATGAACAATGCTGGAGCAGGAGAAATTCTTGCTTCATTATAAACTCCTCATCACGCAAAGAGCCTTTCTGGGAGTGTCGTTGTTATTCAAGAAAAGAAGGAAGCTATAGAGGAAATAATTGAATACAAAAAAAAAAACACCTACAAATAAAAAAAGTCAATAAGCATCATAGAGGTGATCAGGTAGTGATTATTGTCACAGATTGATAAAACAATTAGATGAGGTGTAGCTTTGTTTATGTCTTTGCCCATTAAATGCTTATATCTCAGATGAGCTGCTTCTCTGTTTTCAGATTCTTGATCAATCTCAATTTGAGCATTACTCTGAAACGAGGTTGTCTTAGATTGATTTTTCTGTATTGTGCACGCTCGATGGAGGAAAGGATGATGCAAGAATGCTTAGTGTAAAGACATAAGATATTTCAACAATATTTTATCAAAGAAAGAAATAAAAACAAAAAATGTCGAATCCAACCTGAAATCTATTCAAACTAATTGCTGAATTGCCATTGATTTGACCATGTTTCATAAAATTTTCTGTTGAAAAGTATTGAAATGGTCCCAAATCTTTAAGTGTTTTCCTAAGGGAGCTACAGGGGTCAAACTTCTTTTAAAACTTCAACTATATCCTATTTTGATGAAATTGATAACATATGTATAAAATTCTTCGGGAAAGACGATGGAAGTGTCCCAAATCTTACGTCACTCTCTATTTGCCGAATATTTATGTGCCCTCACTTCTAAATGAACCATGATCACAGAACACCCTTAAAACTTAAAATATATATATCCGATTATGTTATTTTAAAAGTCGACTTAACGAATGTCTGCATTGTTTAGTTGAGAAAATATCAGACTGAAAACATCGAGTATGCGGTTTCGATTCTATCTTCACCCAAATTATTTTTAACTAAAATTATATGAACTCTCAAAGAATATATTTTTCCTTTTTTTTAATATAATAAAATGTAAGTGAAGAATTTTTGTCTAAATCTAAAGTGGCATTTATGAGGAGCTGAATTTTCACCATAAAAATAAAACCTTGTGTCTAACTCTGCCCTCGTGGGGAGGCAAGTAAATAGGGACCATCATCAAGTGGCATTTTTATTACAGGGAAAAATGCGGACGCATGTAAAATAATATTTTTAAATTAATAAACTTAGAAAAGTTTAGAACAAGTTATTACACCTGGACAAGTAAAAGACAATGAAACTTCTTAAAACTTAAAGTCTAAATTTTGAAAAAAAAAATAGATTATAAAACTAAAAATAAATAATTATGAGTTAATTGTTAAAAAAAATATCAGTTGAAGAGACTGGAAAAATGACTGACATTTAAAAAAAATAGCATCAGCATATTTGACATTTTTTTCACGCAGTGAATTTTTTCTGAGATAATAAAAAAAATTTGATTTAAATATAGAAAGTTCTAAATTCTAATACAGTTGACTATCTAATTGATAAAATATACTTTATGGGACTGAAAAAAAATCAGTGATAATTATAAACAGCAAATAAAACAAAAGTTTAAAGTAAAAAAAAAAAAAATAAAATAAACGTTTGGCATGGAAATGACACTGACAATAATTAATCAGGGATTTTTAATTATTTTTTAATTAATTAATCAACTGTAATGATAAATAAACATGAATTATAATTGTTTGATAATTAAATTTAAGTTCTGCCACTGATCGAAATAATCAATCTACACATCTAGGTAAAAGTAAAATATATTCGATTCTACTTAATTTGACAGTTCATACCTTTTTACTATATCTTTAAAAAAATTACTTTTATTTAATTTTGTCGACTTTTGATGATTGAAAAAATTTAATTTAAAAAAAAATAATTTACTTTTATATTTTGCCTTTTTACTTTTGCTTTTTGAGATGTTGAATTTTATCGTATCATAAAAAAAGCTGTGATTGTCATAAAAAGTGCAATTATAAGACACACTGCTTTTGATTTATTTTACTGCATCATTTTATCACTAAATATTTTAAAATTTAATTTGAATGAAAGTTTTTAAATATCTTTTAACATAAATTAATAAATTATTATTAATAAATTTTAAATGACAAACTAACATAATAACAAATTTTATTTATAAATAAATAAAAAAAGATTATTTTAAAAAGATTAATTATTATACCTACATAAAGTAAAGTACACAGTAGTCAACTCTCCCTATAAGTCAGTCATTTTGCCAATCCCTTAAAGTAATATTTTTTAATAATTAACTTATAATTATTTATTTTTAGTTTTATAATCTAATTTTTTTCTCCAAATTTAAACTTTAACTGCAATATTTTAAGAGGTTTTAAGAAGTTTTATTGTCTTTTACTTTTCTAGGTTCATTAACTTAAGAATATTTCTTTATATGCGTCTGCATTTTTCTCTGTAATTCACTTTTTTCAGTCATTGCAAGAATTTTAAAAATAATTATCAACAAATAAGTTAAAATATAGGAGAAATAAGTCCACTCAAGTGACTGATTCCCTCCCATTATATGGACTGCCCAATTAACCAAAAAAACATTTAAAATAAAAAAAAACATTCTATATTTTGTATAAATCTTACTATTTTTTCTTGCCAATATTTGGAGAAATAACATTTCAAATTTATTTTGCCAAATTTCAATTATTTTTATTTTTTGTGGTTGAATGGCATACAAAAATAAAAAATATATTGAATAACATTATATGGACTGCCTAATTAACCAAAAAAACATTTAAAATAAAATAAAAAACATTCTATATTTTGTATAAATCTTTTTTTTGATATTTTTTCTTTCTCAATATTTGGAGAAATAACATTTCAAATTTATTTTGCCAAACTTCAATTCTTTTCATTTTTCAGTGTTGTAGAATTAATCATGAACTTTTAGAAAGATGAACCGGAACTGAAATGATTCTTTTTAAATCTTGATTCAGGCATAAATGATAGATATTTTGAAACTTAAAACTTTTTGTGATTCTTTCTTTTTTGTTTTAATTTAAAAAGTTTTTTTTTTATTGAATAGTATTTGAAATATGAAAATATGCCGAAATATTGTTATGTTAATGGAAATGCTTCAAATGCATGCCAAAATTAAAGAAGAATACAACTTTGCCACCAAAAATGTCCAATTGCTAAATAAATGGCTATTATTATTATTATTATTATTATTATTATTATTATTATTAAATAGCAGGACCCGTGTTCCGGCGTTTCCGGAGGTGGGCGATATGAAGGAATGATTTAACTGTGAAAAAATATCAGCTAAAAAGGCGACAAAAAATTCATTTTTTAGCTTTTAGAATGGGAGATCAGTTTCCTGTATTAAGTTAAAATCAGCACCCACTTCTGGGTCATTTAAAGGTAATATGGTTTGATGCGCTGTATTTATGTATTTATGTATGTATGTATGTGTTCACTCACCGTATATTACTATAGTATTTCAATTTTTTGTGGGGGGGGGGGGGTGATAATATTTTCTCCTATACTAAAATGAAGTGCAGAAACAATATTTATATTTTTTTGCCTATTCTGTTAACCATACTACACATAAATGCTACAACCCTACTAATACCCTAAGTGTGGGGGGCTGTTGCCAGTCGGACTTAGAGCTAGTGGTAAGTCATTTTTATAGAAACTCATAGGTCGCCTATTTTGGATCTTTTACTGTCTCTGAAGGAGTGGATATCGACGAAATCTTACATTGAAATAAAAAACTTAAAAACACTTTCAGAAGTTTAAAACTGTGCAGGTCAGTAGAAAAGTAATTTTTATTGCGTTTGGTAGCACTTATTTGTTCTAACATTAAAAAATAAGTGAAAACATAAAAAAATGCTGCTGACAGTTTTGTTGATTAAAAAAAAGTTTTGAAAATAATGCCTTAATCTACTCCATTCTTAATAATGGACGTGACTGAAATAGGATTTAACAAAACGATTCTTTCTTTGCTCTTAAACCAAGGAAACAGTATTATTCACGAGATGTTATTGACGATGGGTATTTTTTATCCCCATTTATATTGAAAAGTCCTGATTGTCTGCCTTTGCCGCGAATGTAATTGTTCAAAAATTAAAAAAATAAATTCGCTCGAATTGCAAAACTGCAGTAGTGTCAAAGTTTGTTAGTGTGTAAACTAGTACAGTGTTCTAGTAAAGATTTATTGTGAATCTATTTAAATAAATTGTATTTCAGTCCTCAAACTGATTTTGAATGTTCACACGTAATCGTCTATATAAGCAGTAGGAGAGAACTTGAAAGCCTACTAAACACTGTCCTCGAGTGTCTAACGTCTCTCTGTACAGGGATTTGTCATGCCATCCTGGGATGAGGATACTTCCTCCAACAAGTAAACCCTGACCAAATATTCAAAATAACATAGTATCTGAGGCCCAGATAAGATCCCCTCGGTATGGTTACCCCACACTATCTTATATGCCGAATGGTGCACCTTCTTCAGGTGATGTTGCCTCTAGTATCATCACTAAGCTGGATACTCCACCAAACCAGATGAATTCATGTCCTGGAATACGGTAAGACCAAGAAAACACAAGAAAGATGTACTATAACATAGTTAACTGGTCAATTGGGGAGAGGAAAATGAATGTTCTAACTTATTTACTTACTCAACGTTTCAGAGGTAAAGGATAACTTTAATAGATTATTCGAATATCTATGTATCTATGCATATAGAGATCAAGTGTTAGCCCCAGGAAGGGGAGGGCCCTTGATTTCTGAGAACTTCGACTCAACTAAAATGAAACGAAAAAGCAAAATCTTTAGTTTTACGAAAATAAATTCGCCGAAATCGGAAGAAAACGAAAATATTAATATCCTCTCTACCAATTAGACTGAATGTTCAACTGGTCTAAATAAAGTTTTGAGTATAAAAAGATTGATTGCTAATTTTTATGAGTCTTACTTTAACTCACTGGCGTAGCTAGGGGGGGGGCGAGGGGGGCGGGCCGCCCCGGGCGGCACACCTGAGGGGGCGGCATTTTGAGAGGGTAAAAATAGAAAGTAGAGAAAAAAATTTAAAAAAACAAAAGTTAATAAAAAATATGAAATTTTATACTATAATTTTATATAATAATAAATTTAAATGAGAACATTTGAAAACCTGAAAATGTTATGAAATGATAAAATCATTTTTATTTACTTTTTTTGTCGTTGTTGTTAAAGTCCGAATTTTCGCCAAATAACATGGATGTATCAAGGAGAGAATAGTCCGATGTAGTTTTCTTTTCTTTGTCTTCATAATGTTATTATTAAGAGGGCGAGCCCTCCGAAGAGAAAAAACGTCTTGTATCGGTGCTTTTTTAAATCCGTGTGTGTAATCGCTCGGTTTTCAGAAATTTGTTGTTGTTAATAACGTTTCAACTCTTTTAAAAATAGTTTTAATATATTTTAAACAAATGTATTTATGAATGGCAAATAAGGCTATAAATTTATTTTTTGTGAGAGAACTGTCGCAAGGCATCAAGTCGGTTGAAAATTTACAAACAGATTTTTCGCGCCTTTTTTTCGGCAAAGTTATCAATGACTCTATCAAAATTCACTTCCTCGACAAGTTCCCTCTCTATTGAGAGGATTGCCAAGTCTGTAAGTCTTGTCTGGCTCATTGCTGATCTAAGGTAGTTTTTTATGAGCTTCAGTTTTGAGAAAGAGCGCTCACAGCTAGCAAAGCTAATAGCTCTGGTGAGGAAAATTCTCAGCAAGATCACAATATTAGGGACGGAATCCCCAAGTTGGTATCTTTGTATAAAGTTCAAAAGTTCAAGAGGTCCATCGATTTTGTCTTTTTCTGAAGCTTTTACAACATACTGTAACCTCTTCTTTTCAGCAAAGAATTTCTCTTTTTCTATATCTTCGTCAAATCCACCAAGCTGACAATCATAATTATCATCAAGCAGATTTGACGGTATAAGAAAAGCGTATTTATTTGCAAGATTGTGAACTTGTTGAAATCTGCAAGATATTTCTTCAGTCAATCTGTCTATGACAGACAGCATTTCCCGTCTCAACTCAGTATCAAAACTCAGCGCTGCATCAGTCAATCCTTCACCATCCATTCGTTTCTTTTTGCGAATACGACGCTCCATGCTTATCCCCATTTCAGAGCAGAGTGTTTTTGACTCGTCTATTGCAGTGTCCACTATTTTTTCCCCACATTAAAAACCGGCCTTGTGTCTAACTCTGCCCTCGTGGAGAGGCAAGTAAATGGGAACAATCGGCAGTCGTTGCCAAACCGACCTCAGCTCTAATTGTACACAAGATCTAATTTTAAACAAGACCATTGCTATATTCGCTTACGGCCGTTTGCCATTTTCGGCTCTCATTATGCTCAACATTATGGGAGCATTATAATAAATACGTATTTATTTTATAACTATATATGTGCATATATACATATATATGTGCATATACACATATATTTATACATACATATACATATATACATACATACGTACATATATACATATATACATATATACATATATACACACACATACACATATATAAATACGCATATATACATACATATATATGTATATATATATATATATATATATATATATGGCTGGTTTTAATTCTTGAACAAAATTTCCATTAATTGAGAATAAATTGCTTTAATTCATTTCAATCACTAAGTTTAAAAAATGCAAGCATTAATTATTTCTGGAGATATACTCAGTGACCGGCTGACCTAACAGGATAGGGCCAAGCCTAGGCTTCGGCCAAGCACCAAAAAAACAAAATGACCTCAGAAAGATTTCATACTTAAAGGGGAACTTTCATATAAATTTTTATCGAATAGGTGCGAAAATAAAGTTGGATATTTGGGTGTATATACACCGACATCAAAGAGGAAATAACATTAGATGCGAAAGTTTGAATTCATTAATTTTATTACTGTCCAAACGTTTGTTTTTGTAGCATACTTTTTATAACTCCTTGTAAACTTTACAATTGCTAGCTGGGGGATCGGACAAAATCACCCCGGGCAACCCCCACCATCTACTTAAAACAAAAGGAAAACAGATAAAATCTCAAATGAATAAAAAATATTAAAAATCAGTTTTCATATTTTAATTTTAATTTAATTGAATTTAGGAAAATTAGATACCGTAGAACTAATTTTCGCAAGGTATGAAAATTAAGAATAATGTTAACTTAATAATAATGGACCAGTTTTCCTACCTAGCAAAAAATTTTCCATGGACGAATTATCCATGGGCGAATTATCCATGGACGAATTTTCCGGGCACCCAAATGCCGGGGGGGGGGGGGGGGCGGCAAATTTTACTACCGCCCCGGGCGGCAAAAGGTCTAGCTACGCCACTGCTTTAACTGACCCAAATTATCACATTCAAGGTTTTAAAATCGGTCATGAAGTAGTTGGTAATCAGAGGCCACAAAACTAAAAAGACGTTGAAACATTTTCCTGATATTTTTGCATCACATGATTAGTATCCCATGTGCTAACGTGAAAGATGAAGTCATTTTGTGAGTGGATTGGAGAAATAGAGAAAATCTTATCTTTAATATTTTTTGTAATGAAAGAAGAAATTATTAGAATAAATGCGCAGACAGAGTAAATAAGCATTAGTTTAAAATGGTAATTTAAAAACGTGGAAAAATACCATACGATGTTTTGATTATCGTCGCCATGTTGTTCGAATGGATTGTGCTTGTCTGTGTGTTCGTTTTTAAACTATATCTGTGTATCTTAATCAGTGATGGCTCGTGTATAGGAACTGTAGAACTGCAGCACCCTCAAGTTATTTCTGCTCAATATTATCGATAAAATTAAAAATAATATGTTCGTTTTTCACTAATTCTTTCTTTTTACGTGTACATTATACAATTGGTAAGTTTAATGTCTACATCCATCACCAAATTCATGTAAAAGTTTTAAAAAGCCGTACATGGAGCTGTGAGATTCAGTTACAATTATTTGGTGTTTGCTTCTTGTGCGCATGCACTAGTAAGGCAAGCGGCACAACTGTTCTCCCTGTCGCTCTCCACAGCGACAAGTCTCCTATTCTTGGTATGCTGGCAGTGTTTGCTTTGCACTCTGCATTTGCTGTGTTTATATATCGTCTACCATATTCTTGAATGTGATAAAGTGTAGAATTCAGGGCCGTATCCTGCTAAAAATGTTTACTTTCTGAGAAAATTAAGACGAAAACTGGGAACTTTGTGTTAAATTTAGATTTTGCTGACATGTTTAGCATTGCATAATATTATTGGTTGACGAAAGATCACTAAGTTTAGCCGTATATTAAATAAAGACGCAGATTTAAAGGCCTTGCAAAAAGAAATACATCTTTTTGACACCATCCCTTGCGCACAACTTGTTCGAGAGTAATTCCATAACTAATTTACTTTTTAATAATTTATGTGACTAAAATAGGATTTAACCATAATTTGTTAGTTCAAAAATGTTTGATCTATAGAAAAAAAGGTTTCGAAATTTTTTAGATGAGAATTGATAATTGATATTATTTGGATTACTATTCTCTAATTGGTTATTTTCACAACGTTTCGACCGATGCAACCTCTGGCTTTCTTTAGGTGCATATTTTAAAACTTGGGAATCTTTATGTCGAGCTCGGGAACCTATATGGGATTTCAAATTGAACTCTTTAGTTAATTCACGAGAGTAGAATGTTTTTGTTCCGTCATCCATTACCGGGTAGAAGTCTGTCGCAGTTTCAAAAAACCTCCTCCCTTTTAAAAAACAAAAACAAACAAAAAAACAACAATCATTATTAATATCAGCTATAATAGCGGCGGTGAACGAAACCACCTCCCACTTTCCCTCTCATAGATTTCACCACTCCTACTCCCTCTGTTTTCGTTACGTACGCGAGACAGCTTGCTGTACCCCCTTCCTTTCTCAAATCGCCCTTTTATTTTTCTGTACTTTCAACTAACAATTTCATTTAAAAGATGATATATAAAAATTTGAATTTAACTATAATAAGTATTATGGTACCTGTTCAGTGCATATTTACCTATAAGTATGGCCAACCACTTATAATTCAGTAACTGTAATTTAAAAAAAAAAACAATTATAATAAACAGAACGACGCATAGAAATCTATCTATATTCTTCTTCCATTTTAATATACTTACATAGAAATGCTTCTGTTATGTAAAAAAAACCTATTTTCTTTATGCCACAAGTGTCACGCACATACATGAATTCCATAGCTAATATAACAAACTGACCCAACGGGTCACGGGTGGTCTAGTAACTAATAGTAATAACTAAGAATAAGATAATAATCAATTAAGAACTTCTACTTGGTCAGGGCTGACGGAACACGAACAATCTACTCACATGGATTAAATAAAGGGTTTAGTTACAAATTCCGTCCAGTTTCCCAAGTTCGAATCTTAGGTTCGAGTTCACAAATTCGAAAAGATATTGTATCTAAAGAAAGTCGAATTATATCGGCTGAAACGTTGTGAAAATAAAAACCAATATGAGAATAATAGTCCAAATAATACAAATAATAATCATTTAAATAAAAAAATTTTTCTTAATGAGTAAAAATTAAAATCGGTAAATTTGACATCTTCAGCTAAATCCCCCCCCCCATCTAAAAAATGAGATTCTATTTTTTATACGATTACGTGTGAACACGCTAAAAAAGCATCGCAGAGAGAAAGAAAAAAATGACAATTATTTTAAAATTTAGAGTGGGTGATCAGTTTGAAATATAAATTAAATTTAAAATGTATCCCCCATTTTCGGACTATTCAAACATTTTAGGAGAATTAACTCAATATTTTTACCACTAACCTTAAGTCCGAGTAGCAAAGTTGTAAAAGCACAGGTAATCATCTAAAAAAGTAGACCACCCCCTAAAAAACGTACAGAATTTATTTCTCATAACGAAAAAAAGGTTTAATGAGGGATCATTTTACATTAAATCTTTATGTAAAACCGACCCCCCTCTCTAAATTCTAAATTGATAGTTTTTTTTTCTTGCCATTTTTTTTAGAGTGTTCACACGTAATCGCTTATAGAAAGTAGAATCTTACTTTATGGGATGTGGCTAAGGGAGTTTATTTATCTACCTCCCACAAGGTAAGATGTGACACAAGGTCGGGAAAGTGGAATTAGATAGGCCAGCGCTCGAGAGGTGAGCACTCTGGCCATTTAAAAATTGCTAAGGGAGTTAATATAAAATAATACTGTAATAATCGAATTTTAAATCAAACGTCTGAAAAAACAAAACAAAAACAAATAACGTTGTTTAATTTGAAAACAAAAAATGTGAAAAAGATCAAAGGAAATAAATTTGAAATAATTCATCTCTTTTTCTATTACCTCGTCTCATATTCCGAGTAGAATTTGTTTTAAAAACTGGCCGGTAGTTTTATGCATAAATTATGTATATTTCTTTTGATGTTTATTTTCCTTTTACACAGTATTAAAACAATGTGTAAAACTTTTCTGAAGCACCACCCACACTAATCTTAGTCACAAGCAACCACCGATCGTAATGTAGTAATGGAATAGATTAGGAATGAAAGAATACTATATTTAATTTACTGGTGATTACTTTTTATTGTTTTTATATAGGAATCAAATTATCACCCCAAAATATTTTATAAAACTTCTATCTTTTTTTGTGTTGATATTTTTGGATGCGGTGTTCATTATTGAATTCCTCGTGCAATTTTCTAGAATTTAAGCTCAAATAAAATACAGTTTTCTTTTAAAATAAAAAAAGATAAATTGATTTGAACATGATCGGAAACTTTTGTAGAATGGAACCAACACCATTAGGGTCCTCATGCATTTTTCTATCTTTTAAGTTTAAATAAAGTATAGTCTGCTTTTAAAATAAGGACACAATTTTGAATGAAAGCTGATGGGGTGTGTTAATTACATGGATTTTTATGACATTTTACCTTTCATCTTTTTACTACAAATTCTTGTAGAATGCGACCAGCACCATTAGATTCATCGTGCATTTTCTATCATATAAGATTAATAAAAAATATAAATTGCTTTAAAAATATAAAAGAAAAATTAAGTTGAAGCTGATCGGGTGCGTTACTCTTCTTTTTTTGGTCCTTACATATTTTAATGTATCTTTTTTTTCTACTGGACCAAATTTCGATATTTTTATGTCAAAATGTAGCTTTTGTGAGGTCCTACGAAGTACAAAGTAATCGAATCAAATTTAATTAAAAACTGAATTAGTGACAAAGATTTGAAGGTGCTGTGAGTGACCGAAATAACACCCGTCTTTCTCCGCTTATCCCAGCATTACTTTCGGTCTTCTGTACCACAAGAAAGGATAAAATGTCAAGGACCAGTTTAGTCAGAGACAAACAAGGTGATGCCATGAATTTGCTGATTTTGAGTCTTTGGTGATTTTAATGAACCTTGGGCTATAGTGATTCATAACTTGTAATTCTGTTCTGTTGCAGACGAGAGGAAGTGTGAAAAGGAGACAAGACAATAACTTATAATATATATATATATATATATATATATTATACACACACTGGAATGGCTTCTTTTTAATAGGATGGGAAATAAATCAAATAACCATATTTTTTTCTTCTATTTTTTCTGTATCCTTATTGATGCATTCACTTAATTGGCTGGCCATTCTGTCAGATTTTTACTGCCAGAAAAATACCAACAAATAAGATTCATCCATCTTTAGGCTAGAAAAATACTTGCATATGTAAATATCATTAAGAGGCATTGATTGCATGTTATTGCAATATTTGGTTTTTAGGCATTGGCATGTTTTTTGCATGCGCCTCTTGGTTATTTTGTACAATAATGTAATGATTATGTAATAGACCCAAGACATTCTATCTATCGGCGGTTTTGTTTATTCTGGTGTAAATAAGATAATGTAGTTCCTTGCAGTACATTATTATTTTTGTTATTATTACTGTCATTGTTATTATTATTATTATTATAATTGTTATTGTTATTATTCTAGGATGAGAAAAAAGGCCATTCGTTTTTCCCCTGATAATTTATCTTTTCTTTTCATTTTTTGTCTGCCGTTAACATTTTGTACTTTGCATCAACAAAAGTGTCGTAATTTTACACAAAAGTCTATTGTCTGCTAAGTAACAAAGGTCTCCATGATGTTTAATATACATCATTTTCAAAGAATTTTAAAGTGATTGATATTAGGGTGGTAGGAAAATGTAAGTAACATGATAGTTCTGGATCACCTCAAGCAACTAGAGAATTCAAAGACACTCCACAAAGAAAAGTAGAGAGATCATCACTTTTTGGTGAACAAAAACGATCAATTTAAAAAAAATCCTATTCCTGCATGTTACAAAGGTGGATCCTTTTATAATACGTGATGATCAACTCGGTGATTGGATCAAGTTGTATCATCATTTTCTCAAACCTCATAAGCATTAAAACTTATGTGATGGCGATTGTTTAGTATACAAGGGACAGTACTCTTCTAATCTTATGTCTCGGTTTTTTTGTTGTCTTTTTTGTATTTTTATGGAAATTGCTTCAGACAAGACATGAAGCCACTTGATGTAAGGAGCTAAAAAGAACAAAAGGTGATTATTGCAAAGACAGGAGATTCCTATTAGCTTTAGTCTATAACATACCAAAACTATACATAGAAGGAAAACAGTTAGCAGGAAAAGAGTTCCACAAGCCTACAGTTTTTGGAAAGAAGCAACTGGAATAGGAAGCTGTATTACAATGAGGTATCAAAACAGCGAATTGATGGAGACCACTAGACCAACGAGTCAAACAAGCTGGTACAAAAGAAGAAAAGAATAGATCACACAATTCTGAAGAACACATGCCATAATAGTATTTATAGAAAAGACTGAGACTAGCAACATCACGTATGTGAGAAAGAGAATACAGAGAAGAAGAAAGGGTGGGAGCCAATCAAATTGCAAATTAAACAGTAACTGCAGAGAAATGTTGTCAGCAAATTGACCAGAACCTGCTGTAGATTTCCTTGCCCTGTCCTGGCATGGAACACATCCTATACGTGTTCAGACGGCTTCCTTCAAAGGAGAAAGTTTCTAGCGAATATCAAAGTCGCATATGGTCGCCAATCATATGTGTATCTGGCTCAGGCAAAATGTAATAAACGTTAGGTTTTGCATTTTTGAAGGGAGTGATCACCATCCTCCCACATAAAGTGCCTGGTATTCTCAAATGCTCACCCATCTGGTACTG
Organism: Sepiola atlantica; assembly: GCA_963556195.1. Classification (NCBI taxonomy): domain Eukaryota; kingdom Metazoa; phylum Mollusca; class Cephalopoda; order Sepiida; family Sepiolidae; genus Sepiola; species Sepiola atlantica. The sequence continues at coordinate 151,886,770 of OY744521.1, read as the reverse complement.
ACCAAACTCAATGTCGCCTAACTTTGATGATCTAATTCATCAATGCGATTATGCCATATATATACTGTAGATTTACCTGGCTTTGGTCAACACAAAATGTCCAATCCTGTTTTTTGCCCCACCCACCACATTCCTCACACACATCATCCACTGACTATTAATTCTTCAAGCATCTCAAGACTTTTCATAGAAGATCTTGACAAATATGTGGCTGAAAATGTCTTCCAAGAGTTTGGGTCTTGCTCTGCCCACGTGAGGAGGTAATTAAATAGGGACTTCGTAGCAGTACGATTCTATATAAAAATTATAAAGTATGTTAATTCAAGAATTAAGTCCCTTAACTAGTAAAATGCACATGATCAGAAAATACTAGAAATGTATGACAAACAAAAGAGGATTAAAAAGCACGAAAGAAAAACACTTTTTTACAGGTGACATACATGAGTTTAGTAGTTCATTGATATACGTCAGTCCAGCAGTAGTACCGATGAGGAAAAGAAAAGAAAGCAATTCTTTTTTTTAGATAACGATCACATGACTTTCCCAGGAGACAACTCACGTGACCAATATGCCCCCTAGCATCGTAACCAATTATATCCTCAAGGGAGACAATCCTACTCCCTACAAGGAAATTAAATATGATTTTATTATTAACTAATACAACTAAAATCTAATAAAAATATAATTTTTTACTAAGACCTTTTATATTTATCTTTAAAATCCTTACCTACCAAAATACTATCTACGAACTGAATCCATGTAAATTCAACGGTTAGTTAAAAAAAATAGGTTTTGATTTTATCTACTTCTTATATATGTTTTATTACTTTTAATTAAATACTTTAAAACTACATCGAGACATAACAGAAAAAAGAATCACCAGTAAACAAAGGAAAATACATTGTGTAAGTTATTTTCCAAGCATATTGGCATGAGATGTTATCACTCTTTTTCATTGTCTTTCTTTCTCTTAGTCAAATCATGTGCTACTCTTACTCTCTTAACTGATATAGCACCCTCTTTATCACTTCGTATATAGTGGCATGTGTGAATTACACTCTCCTCTCGTCCATATCGGTACACATCCTTCTCCCACATGTTTCAATTATCTCCCACTGACAATATAACCTAAAATTTAATTAAATCGTTAAATAAAGGGAAATACATTAACTAGCTTACTTAACAAAAGAACGAATATTTGATGCTTTTCCTTACTCTTATGGTCGTTCTTTCTCTTACTGTCAATTCATATACGACTCTCTCTCTCTCTCTCAACTGATTTAACACTTGATTTATCACCCTTTTTCATATATATCAACAAGTGTGAATTACTCTTTGCCGTCTATTTCAACCCTCCTCTAACCTTCTACTGAACACTGTTATGATTTTGTTACTATAGGAACTAATTAAAGTGTAGAGATAGGTTTAGAAGACTGTGACAATGCAATGTAAGTCATTGGCACCAGGTGAATAGAAAGAATGTCTGGGTGAGAAACGAGATGGTAATATGCATAAAGAGACAATATGTAATGTAATAATTTCCTTTTATTTTTTACCTGCTGTTTTTCCTCTTCAATCAATCGTATTTTATGTAGTTCACGTTTTTCTTATATTTCAAGGTTAAAACCTCCTTTTTAAAGTAAGTCCATATTGAATCCATGTGTGATCTGTTTGTTGGCCGGATATAACAATATGTTGCTGCAGTGATGAAGTCATAGCTTCACAGAGAGAATCAGAAATGTTTTTGTTTTAATTTGTTTTTTAATTAATTTTTGTTAATTTACTTGGGTCCATATTATTTATATTGGTTCATTCGCTTTTCTATTTTTTTTTCCTTTACGTATTATTTATTTTCTTAGTTTGAATTTTGTTTGCATTTAAGTTTTGTATGTGTTGAAATGTAGTATGAAGGGAAGTAATCGTGCTTGTATTAATAGTCGCAAGGTAGAATGATCTCCCTTATTAAAGTGTAATGTGCAAAAGAAAAAAGGACAAAACATACATACCTCTATATGAAAAAGAAAAAACAAAAATTATTTTATATTTATCAACGTTTCGTCTTTATTTCAAGACTCTCAGAATCATTGATTTGAAGAAATAATAAACAAGTACAATATTTGAAAATAGTTGGTGCATTTGTAACGTGAAAATAATTTTTTTATTTCTTTTTTCAAACGAAACATAGTCGTTAGAATTCAAAACATGTGATGCGATTATGACGTGAAAAGAATGTTTTTGTTCTTTTTTCGAACAAACCATAACCGTTAGAAATCAAGATGTGTGATACGTTTATGAAATGAAAACAGTGTTTGTTTTTTGTTTTTTTTTATATCGATGTCATGTACAAAGTTTTGTTGGGAATATGGTGTAAAATAGCTAGCCTGGATCTAAATTCAAGTCATGTATTGCTTTTGTTATTTTCAAAATGATCCTTAATTATCCCTTAGGAAAAGATTTGTGAATGTATCAAAATATTTTTAGTGTAGCAAAGAAAAAAAAAGCCATGATTGCTGTGTGCATTTGGCAACAGGTGGTAGAAATATTTTGAAGAACTTCACCAGAAGTTGGTACTGCTTTTCCGTCACACATGCAAATGATTTCACATGGTATAAAGCCATTGCTATTGTGATCTCATTGATAGTGGGAGTAAGAAACACTATCAATGAGGACCGGAAGTGAGCTGTGGCTTATCGCGCATGCATCCATCTGTAATCAGAGCAAGTAATAACAGCAAGTATACTCAACTCCATAGGATTATTCATTCACTTTGAAATCATTGTTAACTTGTTCCTGCTATTGTGACTTTATTCACCTGCCAAGAACACGGCTACCCTCATAAGGATTATTCATTCACTTGGAAATCAGTGTTAACCTGTTCCTGCTATTGTGACTTTATACCCCTGGCAAGAACACGTCTACCCTTATAAGGATTATTCATTCACTTGAAAATCATTGCTAACTTGTTCCTTTTTTTTTCAAACATATTTTTATAGATGTCAAGTGTGAAATAAAATAAGAAAATACAAGATGGCCTGCAATTATTAAGACATTGCATTATAGTTCGATTTTCAAGTCCGGAAAAAATAAATTAGAATTTTATTTCAGGATAAAATATACAATTTTAGACTAATTAATACGTTTCACTCTCCCTTAAAAATGACTTTTAATTTATTACAAATTTTTACTATATTGTAAATAAACTGTTCGTATTGCAAAAATACAAAGAACAAAAGAAAACACATTTTAATTTATTTCAATAAATACTCTATTAATTAATTATTTTGAATACTCAATTTTGTGTTACTTTATTGAATTCGTAATCTTTCATGTTTGATTTACTTTTAAGTTAAAAAATCAAGAAACATTTATTTTTTTCGGAAATGAGAGCAACTCTTATCAAATTATTCAGCTAAAACTAATGATAATGAAATGTTCATATAAAAGAATAAAACTGCTTAAGAATAGGGATTTGTCTTCTTCTTGTGTCTATAAACCAAGAGATATTTCAATGCAGTATAACTGATATTAGTCTTAGCATGTAGACCGGAAATAATGAACTTATTTAAAGAATGAATATTAAATCAGATTTTAAAATTTAGATTAAAAATTATTTTGATTTTAAGCAGCGAAGGACTAAATTATAAGAATACTTTTTACATACCTATAAAAATGGGTTCTGTTCGCAATGTAAATCTGATGTAGAAATGCACACTGACTATCAGAACAGTCTCCCAACAAATTAGAAGAGGTGATTATCGATCAATTGTCTTGTATTAAAAGTTTGTGGTAAAAAATTTTTAATTGACAGAAATATGAAACTAAACTCTTGAATTCAAAGATGCAACTTGATTTTTTGACTTTCAGATACTGTTCTGACAGCCAGGGTCCATTTTACAAGACACAGAACCCTACACGTAAGTACGAAAGGGATATATATTTTTTTATTTTGTAGTTTACTGTTTAATTCTTCGTTCTATAATACAAACCAATGTGTATTCATTTGTGTATATATTAATATATAAATATCCATTCAGGCAAAAGTTAGCAAAAAAAAAACCCAAACAAAACCATTTCGTATGTTTAAGGAAAGAAAGAAAGCAAATAGCAAGTCTGGCATCTTTTCTCTGTCTGAAATGAATTCAGAAATCCTTCACTTTATTTCAATAATGAGATGTTTTCTTTCTATTTTTCCCTTCTTCATCGATTGATACATTTAAAAAAAGTTTTTCGCTTTTTAAACTTTCCGGTTTGAGACGTTATATTTCTTTTTTCTTATTCTCTTTCTTATTTCATCTATTAAGACATTACTTTATACGATTATGAATATTAGTGCGAACACTAGCGATGCATTTTTTTTTACGGAAGGTGTACACTTGTTTAATAATCAAAATATTTTTTTTTTAATTTTAAAAGTCCAGATTTTATAGAGTATGGATGCCTATCTCACCTATAAGTTATATTATTGTTTTTTCTTCTCTTACCTTCTGCATGTCTCTTTTTGATCGTCTTTTTAACTACCTAAAACATCGGATAAAATGTAAATGATGGTGGTTATGTATATACGAATAATGTAAATTCTTTTTTTATGATATAAGTAGTGTTTATGCGCTGTACATTATGAACTACTTAAAAAACATTCTATCCGATGTAAATCTATTCCGATAACAGGTTTTGCTTACTTAAATAACAAAACCAAAGAAACTTCGAAGATGTCACCTGGAATCTTGAAATCTCCATTATGTGTGGACAATTTTTACATTTTCCCATTGATACTTTTTCTATTGCCATTGGCAACTGAATTTCAATTGCAGTGAATTGCAGAGTTTACTTAAAATCACCTTCCTTGTCACTTCAAACCTGTCATCTTAGTCGTGTTACATTCTGATGCAATGATCCTAGAATTCATTAAAATAAACCTCGTTTTGTAATGTGCAAGTTAATACTGAATCTGTCAGGTGTAAATAATGTATGAAGTGTACATGGAAACGTATACTACTCTACCTTTGAAGCCTCAGGCTTTGATCAATTCAAAGGAAGCCATCACAGAAGTATATCCAACTGAATTGTCTCAAGTTTTTTTTTTATCTTGTAAAGTTCACTTATTCATGATGTTTTCAGTCCACAAAGTTTTCAATGATGTTTTCAAGAAATCGTATCTGAAATGATTTAAATCTAAAGAGAATTTTGCTCATTTTGGTCCAGTTTATTATGTACTAACGAAGAGACCTGGTGTTGCTCGGGAGAAATTACTTCATCTCGGGTTTAATTAAAATTCTAATCTAAAGTAAAGACGAGGTTTCACCTATACCTTTGACCGAAATAGCTTTAATAACAAATAAAAAAAACTGTCTTGTCAGTGATTTAGGTCAACTAAATTTTTTTTATACCGATTTCTTAGATTTTAATATTTAGTTCTAATGAATATTTTATGTTTTTAAATAGAAGACGGTGGGGGAGCGTTTACCCTCATAGTCAGAAGTCCTGACACTACTATCGAAATTATTGTGTAATAATTTTATAGCAGGAAATAATTCGACATCCAAATCATATGGGTGCAGATTTCGGTAATCATTTTTTTCATTTTTCAGCATTAACAGATATGAGTAATGAAGGCGTTTTGTAAAATAATTTCTAAACTGTAGAAAAAAAAATGTTTAAGACTAGGTCTCTTAAGTATATCTTTAAAATTGTAAGACCTAAAATCTCTACTAATCTTAGGCATACACTACTGACAATGTGGCTCGGAGTATCTGCACAATTTATTTTGCAACAAGAAAGGGGATATAATTTTAAGCTAATAGTTATAGCCTGTTGTCTGGCATAGATGGATATATCCGCTTGTATGTACATATTGGTGTCACATTTTCCAGTCAAGTTTAAGAATAACATTTCCGGATGAGGTAATAGTATTTTCTTAAATGTTTGTTAATAAGGAAGTCGGAGTAATCTCCCCTTGTTTCTTAAATACATTGTTCAGATACATTAACCTTCTATGAAAGTTTGTTAACTCTGTGTGTAAATATATATATATATGAGAGAGAGAGATATATTTTTTAAGTTATTAATTAATGTTCTAGAGATGAAAACTAATCTTTGGAACCTGAGATACTTGCGTCACTTTGATGTCACACTGGAGATGTGCTGTCACTTGGTTTACTACATTTACTCAGACTAAGTTGTGTCCATGACGAGATAAAGAACAGTTTTCTAACAGAGACATAACCAATCTGGAAAAGTTTGGATTGTAGGCTTGACATGAATGCTTTTGTATTCTGAGATTTATTTGGACAATTCAGTTGATTATTTCTGCTTCTGATATTGTTACATTTCAGCCAATCCTCGTTGCAGGTTTCTTCAACAAAGAAAGAAATAAGGAAAAGGAAACTAGGAACGGTCTCGTTTTTTTATTGTTGTTTTCCCCTTTTTTTAAAGAACATTATCTTTTTATTTTTCACAAAAGTTAAAAAATACAATAATCCAGAAAAATATAACCAAATAATCATTCTAAATTAATGAAAAACAATAAGTAAAAACATACACTATATATATATATATATATATATATATATATATATATATATATATATATATATATATGTCTTGGAAGTTTCTCAACCATTAAAACTATATTAAAAAAAAACAAGAAAAAAACAAACAAAAAACCTTAAGTCCCAAGGCGTTCAGTGGAAAATCACTCATGTAAGTCAATTTAACTTTTACAGTTATTATATTAGTTTGCTTCTAACATTATTTAAGGGATCATCAGTTGTTTACCATGAAAAACTGTTTCGGGAATTTAAAAACAAGACAGTATTTAATTTCATGGCTTCCCAGCATATATATATATATATATATATATATATATATATATATATATATATACACACACACGTGGTGTATATAATATATCTATGTACAGACGCATGTTTTGTCGTGCTTACGATTAATCAATGTTGCCCGGGACCCAGTGTTTAACATCCTGTGCTCTACCAACTCAGCTTAACAAAACTGCTTGTGTCAGTGGTTTAAATTATATTGTAGATAAATTAAGATATTCATTTATCTATCATTTTTACCCGACTCATAACCGAAAGTACTCAATTCGTTTTATGGAAGAGTATAGCCTTAACGTGAAGTGGAAATCATCCTTTCCTCCATGAATGTTTTACACACATAAGGGAGGAGCGTATATATATATATATATACAGGGTGTCTCAAAAAAATGTACTCACTCGTAGAATGACGAGAAAACTTTTATTTATGAACATAGAGTGAAATGAAATAGCATCGAATACATGAGACAGATGTAATTGAAGAATCATGTTCGCAAATGTTCAAACTGATGACCATTATTGTTCAAACAAAGCTGATAACGCGCACCAAGGGATTCGCAAACGTCGCAAAACATGTCATTAGGAATATCACGACAGTGTCTTTCAATTTCCAATTTCAATGCATCAATTGTCCTTGGTTTGTTGCCATAAACTTTGTCTTTTAAGTATCCCCACAAAAAAAAGTCCATGGGTGTTAGGTCTGGGGAACGCGCAGGGTATTCATTGGGGCCCCTTCGTCCAATCCATGTGTCAGGAAATACTGCATCGAGGTAAGCTCGTACATCGCGATGGTAGTGGGGACGGGCTCCATCTTGCTGAAAGTAAATATCGCCGTCATCACCAAACCTCTCTGTAATTTGTGGACCAACAAATTCCTGAAGCAAGTTGAGGTAGCTCTCACCATTGACAGTTTCGTTGAAAAAGAAAGGTCCTATGATGCCCAATGCGGATATCCCACACCACACTGTTACTCCTGGTAAGTTTACATGGTGTTTAATTGTTACGTGAGGATTTGCAGGACACCAGTACGTGCAATTATGACGGTTAATGGTACCATTTAATTTGAAAATTGCTTCATCGCTCCACACAATTTTGTGTGCAAACTCGACATCTTCTGCACATTTTGCCAGGTACCATTCACAAAATTCGACTCTCCGGTCAGGATCGTCTTCGTTGAGAGCATGACACAGCCTTGGAATGTAGCATTTCCAATGCAGACGCTTCATTATGCGGTTGACGCTATCTTTTGAGATGTGGGTTTCCCGAGCAGTTTGGCGAAGTGATTTCTGTGGTGATCGAAGGAGTGTTTCCTGCACCTGCAGTTCTTTTTCAGGGGACGTAGATGTCCGTGGTCGTCCTGAACGTTGTTTGTTGGTATTCTGTACGGTTCCATCTGCTTCAAATTTGTCTCTGATGCGCGCAATGGTCCGGCGCATGGGTGGCGGTTTTGCGAATTCCCTTGTGAACCGGCGTTGCACTTCAGTGGCGTTTTCGGTCTTCCAATAGCATTTCAGGACAAACTTTCTCTCTTCGAAACTAAGTTGATTTCCTGCCATGGCTTCATTAATTCAGAATATCTGAAACAAAAAAAAAGAGTGAGTAAATTTATAATGGACATCAATTTGAACATTTGCGAACATGATTTTTCAATTACATTTGTTTCATGTATTTGAAGCTATTTCATTTCTCTCTATGTTCATAAATAAAGGTTTTCTCGTCATTCTAAGAGTGAGTACATTTTTTTGAGACACCCTGTATATACAGAAACATATGGCTAGACCTAACGAGATTCGAAACAAACACCCAGTTTTTAGCGTCTGATGTGATACCAACTGAGTTAAAGTAAACTGCTAGTAGCAATAGAAGAAATTATACCGCACATAAATAAAGCTATTCCTTTTTTAATATTTTTTTTACGATACTGATAATCAAAAGTACTCAATTCTTTTTATAGAGGAATATTGTCTTAACGTGAAGTAGAAATAATCATTTTCTTCCATCAGATTGATCCACCACTAGGAGAGCGTGTATATATATATATATATATGTATATATATATATATATATATATATATATATATATAACATATCTTTATCCACAGACACGTGCTCTGCCCACTACAATAAAGCAAACACCTAAAGTTAAAAATAAACTTTTTGATATTAAATATTGTGCAGTTTATATTGGGTGTTATTCTCACAACGTTTCGACCAATGTAACCACCGACCTTGTTCAGATGGGCATTGTCGAACTCTTAATTTAATCCACAGGAGCAGATTGTTCTCTTTCTGTCAGCAATGACCGGGTAGATGTCTTCGATAATTTTTATTATATTCTAAGTATCGTCTGTAGTGCATCTTCAATCTCTAGAAAACTGTCACTTACAACTGGATATTACTTAGCGTCTATGAGGAGTCCTGAGTTCGACAAGAAGATCACAGGTTACATCAATCGAAATGTTGTGAGAATGACATTCAAGATGAGAACAGTAGTCTAAATAATACTAATAATACAAATTATCAATCCTCATCCGAAAAATTCAAAAGCATTAGTTCGTTTCATTTCATGTTTTGTTTTCATCTATTTTGTATCTTTTTGAATTTCTTTTTTAAAAGAATCCATTTCTATTTATTGTTGAAAGGCCGGAATAGTTTTGAATGAATGCAAAAATACATTAAACAAGTCTGCATTTACATGAGGCCACTGATGTCATAAATATTTTGGGACAATGGATGATGTTTTTCCTTTCCATTCAATTGTATCCACAAGCAATCTAAATAATGAAGCAATTAAAATATTTGATTGTTCTTATTATGACGATTAAAAACCCAAGTCACTAATTTATTGATTAATGAAGCCGTAATTTTATCTCATTGATAATTACAGATTGAATTAATGAAATCATAAAAGCTTAAATCTTTTGAAAAAGCTAATAATCATTGGGTTCAATAGTTAAAGGTCAAGATCAAAGCTGCATATTAACATGGAAGTAAAGCATTTTTGTAGAAATGCTGTGGGAAATATTAAATTTTTATTATCGTTTTGTTTTTACAGTACATTATGAGAAATGTACACGATATAATTGGCTTGGAAATGTAAATGAGGATATTCCAATACTTAGTCATTCCAAGACTATTCCAAGATAATTTGAAGACAGTTCTAATTCCAAAACATCTCCAAGTCTAAGACGATTCAACTACAATTCCAAGCCCATTTCAAGCCCATTCTAAAACAATTCCAAAACATTCCCAGACTTGGCAATTCAAAGACAATCTCAAGACGTGGCCATTCTAAAACGACCCCAAGACGATTCTAACGCCATTTCAAGACTTTGCCACTCGAGACAATCACAAGGCGATTCTAAGATGAAGACTATTCCATTATTAAGACGATTTTAAGACAAGTCCTACCCCATTCCAAGACAAGTTCACACTCCATTCCAAGACAAGTTCACACTCCATTCCAAGACAAGTGCCCACTCCATTCCAAGACAAGTGCCCACTCCATTCCAAGACAAGTGCCCACTCCATTCCCATCTTATTCCAAGACAATTACCACGCAATTCCAAGACTATTTAAAGCCAAATTCCAAGACTATTTAAAGCCCAATTCCAAGACTATTTAAAGCCCAATTCCAAGACTATTTAAAGCCCAATTCCAAGACTATTTAAAGCCCAATTCCAAGACTATTTAAAGCCCAATTCCAAGACTATTTAAAGCCCATTTTCGGACTATTAAAAGCCCATTTTCAAACTAATCAAAGCCTATTTCTAGACTATTCAAAGCCTATTATCCGACAATTAAAAAACCTTTCATTGACTGGGCCATTCCAAGACAATTTAAAGTCTGGTAATTCGAAATCAATTCTAAAGACAATTTAAAACCTTGACCATTCCAAGAACATACCAAGACGTATTGTTTCCAAGAAACGATTCCAAAACATGGCGATTCTAAAACTTTGCGATTTCAAGACAATTTATAGACTTGGTAATCGCAAAACAATTCCAAACCAATACCAATATTTTTTCAAAATAGTTCTAAGACTTGGTAATTTCAAGAAAATTCTAAGTTCATTCAAAACCATTAAAAGACTATTCCACGATTAAAACTTCGCAATTCAAAGACCAGCCCTGGACGATTCTATGCCAATTCCAAGAAAATTATAAGATAGTATCAAGACCATTCCAAGACCAAAACATTTGCACTCTTATTCCACGACTAACATGATATCAAGATTTAGAAATTCCAAGACAATTTCACAACTAAGACAATTTCACAACTAAGACAGTTTCAAGAAGAAATCAAGGCCATTGCAAGACCATTGCAATACTTGGCCATTTCAAGACCATTCCAAAAGTTAGCCATGCCAAGACATTTCAAAGACGATTCCAAATTTTGACTATTTCAAGACAATTCCATGTTTATTCCAAAAGTATTTGTCTTGGAATCGTCTTGCTAGACAATTAAACAACTAAGACCATTCAAAGACGGTTCCAAGACGCAGACCATTCTAAGAGAATTTAAAGACTATGAAAAGACTATTCTATGACTAAAACTGTATCATTCTAAGACTGGGAAATTTACAAAATAATTCTTACGCGATTCTAAGACAATTCTAAAACTATTCCACGATGAAGACTTGGCAGTTCTAGGGCAATTCCTAGATCGAAACAACTGCACGATTATTTGGTAACTAAAAGATGCCAAGATGATGCCAATATAATTAAAAGACGATTCCAAGACTAAGACTGGACCATTCAAAGACCATTACACAATTATTCTACGACTAAGGCCATTTAAAGACAATTACAATTTCAAGATGATTCCAAAATGATACCACGACGATCCAAAAATGACCTTCATGATCATACTAGGACTCGACCATTCCAAGACGATTACAAGGCGAATACAAGATGAATACAAGATCTGGTTATTCCAAGACAATATCAAAACTAAGAACTGGTTACTCAAACACGATCCCAAGACGATTTTAAGACAATTCTCATCCCATTACAAGACAATTCCACCATTTGACTATTTGACCATTTGGTTATTTCAACCTATTTTACTGACTATTTGAGGGTTCGATCATTTGGCTATTTCTTATGTTTTACTAATATTTGGTTATTTAGAAATTTTGCTATATGACTGATGAGCTACTTTACTAGGCAAATTGTTAAATAGTCAAATTGCAAAATGGCTATTTTGCAATTTGACTGTTTAACAATTTGTTTATTTGTTATGTCCTGCTTAATATGTAGCTATTTGTCATGACTTATTAATGTTATAGCATATTTGGCTATTTGTTATAGCTTACTGATATTTTGGTTATTGGACTATTTTGCTATTTTACCATTAAACTATTTAGCTATTTAACTATTTGACAAATAGTGAACTCACCAACTGATCAAATAGCTAATTTTAGCTTTTTTATGATTTAATGTAAACTATTCGGCTATTTATGACCTACTAATATTATAAGCAATTTAGCTATTTGACTATTTTAGTCTTGTGCTATTCTCCATTTTGCTATTTGACTGTTTAACTACTTGTTATGACCCATTATAGATTTTTTGACTAGTTGACGATTTGGCAAGTAAGCTATTTTACCATTTAGGTATTTGTCTTATTTTATACATTTGTTTATTAGTTATGCCCTACTGATATAACCTATATGGTTATTTGATTATTTGGCTAGTTAGCTATTCAGCAATTTCACCACTTTGTCGTACTGATATTGACTATTTAGCTATTTAGTTATTTTACTGTTTAGCTATTTGTGTAATAACATAGCATATTTGACAATTTAACTTTTTGGCAATTTAGCTATTTGTTATGTTACTATTATTTATCAATTTGACTATTTGGCAATTTGACAATATGGCTATTTGTAATATCTTATTTGTTATATCTTGTTGGCTATTTGACCATTTACTTATTTGACTATCTCGCCGCCTATCTGACAAATAGTCAAATTAGCAACTTTCCAAATAGCTCATTTGTTTATTTGTTATGATCTAATGTTATAAAATATTTTTCTATTTAGCTATTTTACTATTCGACCATTAAGCTAGTTGTTGACTTATTTGGCTATTTCACTAATTAACGATTTGACAATTTGGCTCTTTTAACGAATAACTATTTGACCATTAAGCTAGTTGTTATGATTTATAGCTTATTGGCTATTTGACTATTTCGCTTTTTGTTATTAATATTAGACTATTTGGCTATTTTACTATTTAGCTTTTTGGCAATTTAGCATATTTGATTATTGGCTATTTGACTAATTTATTGACCAATTATTATTTGACTATTTAAATAGTAATATTGCCAAATAAACAACAAGTCGAATAGCCGATTTTGCTATTTGTGATGACTTACTGATGTTATAATATATTTGACTATTTTACTATTTACCTATTCTGCTATTTGACTATTAGCAATAGTTAAATAGGACTAAACTTAAATAGTCAAATAGCTAATTGGCTTCTAATATCACAGATTTTCATAACATATAGCTAAATTGTCAAATAGCCAAATAACTATAATAAGTCATATCAACTAGTTAAATGGTGAAATAGTCAAATTGGCAGTTAGTATGACATAACAAGTAGATAAATTGCCAAATAACCAAATATGCTATAACATCGTCATAACAAATAGCTAAATTATTAAATAACCAAATAGCTATTTGACTAGTTAGCTATTTGGAAATTTGACCACTTTGTTATCATTCAAAACTGCAAAATAGTAAAATAGTTATAATCAAACAGCTATAGTCAAATCATAGTCAAATAGCCAATTGCTAAATAAAATAGCCAAATAGTCAATTAGCTAAACGGTCAAAGAGTTGATAAGATCAATTGGTCATAACAAATAGCTGAACAGCTTAATTTTCAAATAGCTAAATAATCAAATGATCAAATAACCAAATAGCTAAATTGGCAAATAGCAAACGCCATACATGTTAAGCAGTAGGTCATATATAAGCCAATTGTCAAATATGTTATTATATCAGTAGTCAAAGCAAATAACAAAATCAGCATTTAGTTTTTGACTATTTTGCTACTTATGTGACAAATAGTCAAATTCTCAAATAGCCAACAAGTCAAATAGCTGATTTTTCTATTTGTTAAGACTATTGGGATATTTTTGGTGTGCGTTTGAGTTTTTGGTTATTTAGCTATTTGACTATTCAGATTAGGACTGGCTATTTAGCTATTTGACTATTAAACTAATTAGCTATCTGTTATGACCGATTTATTTTATTAACTCTTTGACTATTTGATTTGACAATTGGCTATTTGACTATAATTTGACTATAGCTATTTGATCATAACTATTTTACTATTTGGCTGTTTGGCATGAAATGTAATAGCTAACTAGTCAGATAGCCAACCTTTTTGGTTATTTAACCTATCAGTAGTATATGACAAATAGGTAAATATGGTATAAAATAGCTAATATGCTTTAATAAGTCATAAAAATAACTAAATTCTTAAATTGTCAAAAAGCTAAATCGTCAAATAGCACAAGACTAAAATAGGCAAATAGTTAATTAGCTTCTAATATCAGTAGCTAATAAATAGCTAAATTGCCACATATGCTATACCATCAATGTTAGTCAGTTTCTCATCTTTCAGCTGTCAATAATTTCAGTCTCATTAATCCTCGAATAGCTCTTGGCCTTGATTAGCGATGACTCAATGGTAAAAACAAAAACTCAGCAATAATGAGTAAATAACCTGCAACGATTCGATTAAAAATTTAATATGTTTTAAAATAGTTACTTGCATGTACATCCTTATTACCTCCGCTGAGGAGGAAGTTATGTTTTCGGCTAACTTTGTTTGTCTAATCATCGTAAAGTTAACAACATAAGAGTTAGCCCATCCTTATGTTGTCAGGCAGAGTTATTCAGTCTCATGACTGACTTATGTTTTTGTTTAAGATGAACTGAATGAAAGCACGAACCAATTAATTGTCCATTTAATATTTCTTGTTTGCCAATCAGATTATTGGTGCTTCTCCAGATTAGGACCCGAGCTAAAATCGATTTGGCATCGTCAGGGTCAGAGTTAAGGTCAGAGTTAGCTCGGGTCCTAATTTGAATAAGTATTAGACTATCTGTTGAATTCTCATTTGGTTCTTTAACAATATTAAATAATTTTTCTATTTTTGTATATCATGTAAAGAAAATCTTTTCCGTGCATTTGACTAATGTTCTTGCATGAGAGGTAATTAGTCCTTCGTCTAGAGACTATTTTGCGTCTTATTTTCAATCTCAAAATAAGATGATTTTTGTTTGATTTCATTTAATGCAATTTTTTAGTTCATTACGGATATCATAAATTCATTTTTTTTCTTTTGAGAGTCATTTTTTACGAGCTTAGAACTTGAAATCTTACCCAATATTTTTGTATATTGCGTTTTAAGTTCTTTTATCTTTACTTTAATTTGTTTATACATTGCGTTTTATGTTACTGTTTTTTTTAAAGATGTTAACCTTGAAGAACTCATATTTTTTTATACACTTCTATTTTTTATTAAAACGAAGACTCGGATCTGCGTGATTCGCCGAATCGAATCGGCTATGTCGTATTCATATCGTTGAGGATTTAGTGTGGTCAACCATGCACTAATTTGTCAAGAAAGTTTCGAACTCACAGTTTCAGCTCAGCTATGAGTTAAAAGATAGCAACTTGTGTTCAATTAATCGTATACAGTGCATCGTTTAATAAAAGCTTAATAATATCCCAAAGATTAAATTAAAAAGATGTGATATGTACTAAAAGAACAAACATAAATTATTTTGTCTTGCTTGTTAAAATTAACTTTTGTTTTAGAAACATATTCATGTACCCTTTTTTAATGTTTCTTTTTATTAGTAGTTTCGAACTGGTGGTCATCTTGGTTATTTTCATCAAATTCCATTAAGACTTTGCCAACACTAAACTAAGCACGTTCTATTGCGTGTTAGATTTATTAATATTTTGTTTATAAATTGTACAGTTTGTAAGACGCATGGGCAGCATTCCTGCATATACGTTCTATCCTATAAACACATACATGAAACAAAGGAATAAATCGAAGAAGATATGTTTGAAATAACATTTATTTAATGCGAACCCGAAAAGGTTCGCTTCCAGTTGTAATTTGTGTATAAATATGTTCATAGGTCCAAGAAAGTGTGAAAAGAGCATGTGTGGGGTTGTGTAAAAAAGTTAAGAGAATATGCCTCAAATACCTTTGATTTTGTGCGTCCGTTACACGGAAAAAATAAATAGTGCCGATCTTAACATCCTTTAGCATGACGAAAAAGGAAATAATTAGGTATGAACGCCCTCTGGTTTATGCATGTGTAAATGAGTGGGTGGAAAGGACAAGTATGCTACAAAATACTTGATTTGAAAATATCTGCATATCTATTGGGAAATCGACGCCTTCAGAAATATGGATCATAAGCTAAGAAGATTAAGATACACATCTATAACTGATTATGACAGAAAAAATTATACTAGTTCATTTATATTAGTGTATTTTTAGTCGTTATTATCCCTACTAAAATACCTTTCAGCTTTGCTTCTTAATATCATATGGCAAAAATAGAATTATCCTCAAAAACATTCCAAGAATTGTTGTTTTGTAACTTAGTCTTTCATTACAAGAAAGCAGTTTATATGTAATTTTATGTCATTCGTTTGTGCATCATCTCCACAGTTCAATATTTTTTGTGTAGATAGATATTTTACTAACAGAACAAACCCAATCAATAGGAAATTCTACCATATTAAATTTATGTGTGCCATTTTTTGGAGGTTGTAGGTTTATTTTGTATCGATGAGAATTGGTTGTTTAGGTGACAGCAAACTAAAAATGGCGAATACTAATTGCAGTCATTCACCTTGCACACAATCACCCAAAATACGGTAACCATTGCAGAAGTAGAGTGCATTTGGGGGGGGGGGTGCTCAAGCCCCATCACTTTTTGACTTGTGCTCCCCCCACTTTACGGTCATCAATTATTGAGTTGATGTGCATGTGTTTAATTTTATCTAATAATATGTACAGAGAAAAAGCCTTTGATTGCATTCAATTTTAAAAAATTTGACTTGAAGTCGGGTAGGGGTGAATTATTCAGAAAACATAATTCCCGTCAATTTTCCCCAAATTTTTCAGAAAAATCATCATTTTTGAAAACGTTCTCATAATTTCTCACTGTGGGGACCTGGTGTACTACAAAATAGATTTTATACACATTATCATTAAAAAGAGACCAATCAAAAGGTATTAAGGAATCAAACAGTATTTTTCTCGAAAATTCTTTATTTTTCAAGGAAAATTGAAATTTTCAGGTATTTAAGTAAAATTTTGCTGAAAATGTTCAATGAACGAACAAACAAAAGTAAACTTGTCAATAATACAATGAATCTGTTTGAGCTTGTTCCATAGTTGAAGCAGTCGACTTAGTATGTCTGATTGACCTTGCTGTGTGTCCAGTTTCATCACAAATATTACAGTGAGGTCGGGGGCGTTGTGAAGCGATTTCAGGGTGACACATGAACATCGTCGAAATATATCATGAATATTGTCCTTGATGGACAGTTGCCGAGACAATGCAGCTGGACCACTTAGGAAAGACCGAACGTGCTTGTTCCAAGACTTTACTGGACTCTCACTCCATTTTGCTATCGAGTTACCGTTATTCCACTTGAACTATGGGCATGCATTTGATGGTAGCTCGTGATTATCATAATCCATGGTTTAGCTTTCTCATCGACGAAGGCAATTCTGAGATGAAGCATCTTCTTGATGCTCAAGGTTTTCAATGCT
The DNA here is from genome assembly GCA_963556195.1 of Sepiola atlantica. Taxonomy (NCBI): domain Eukaryota; kingdom Metazoa; phylum Mollusca; class Cephalopoda; order Sepiida; family Sepiolidae; genus Sepiola; species Sepiola atlantica. The sequence goes on along the minus strand of OY744521.1, from coordinate 151,869,104 downwards.
TCCACATGCACACATTTGTTTGTGACAGACTGGGTGATAACAGGATGATGTTGGTGTTACTCATGAACTTTCAAAATTTTCGCGATCGATGCTGTTACGGATGAGAGAACATCCGTAAAAACGATTTTGAGGGCTGAAAAATCTGTTGCAAAGCGGACCATTATTTGTATTTCCTCCACTCGCACATGGTGCAACCATTAACATACTGGTGATTTTTCGGATTGCATCGATAAATTCTTTTTTCGCATTGTTGAGGATCCGCATAATATCCAAAGTTATTCATTCCATCCTCCCCCAGTCCTTCTGTCCACAGAACAACCAGTACAGTATCTTTTGAGCAAAGTCCAATGAACGCAATTTGATGTGAAGAACAGAGAAACAATGCAAGTCTGCCTTGTTAATACGCTTTCAACGAGCTATTCCAATTCCAATACATACTTTTATACTTAATACATTTAAACTTTTATACTTTTTACTTTTGTACTTTTATATACACCTTGTCAGTTAAGATTTTTAACTTTATGTATTCTCTATATTTGATAAACCAATTGATTCTTGAATTTTGTCATTTTTACTAGAAGCGACTTGCGGATATGTTTCAAATGAGCCATCAAGCAGTGTCAGAAAATCATTTTATGTCTAGATTAAGTCCAAAAAGGTGTATTTGGCCCAAAATGACCAAATATGGTCATTTGGGCCCAGGCCCCCTAAAATTGAAATTTCTGTTTGTTCTTTTTTTACCAGAAGCGACTTGCTCATATATCCTTCTAACAAGACCTCAACCACTATCAGAAGATCATTTCATGTCTAAATTATGTAAAAAAAGGTATTTTTGGTCCAAAATGCCCTAATATGGTAGTTTGGGCCCAGACGCCAAAAAATTTAATTATTTTCAATGTTTCTTTATCTATCACCAAGCGTATTCCATTCCGCTTCTAACGAGCCATCAACCACTACCAGACGATCATTTTAAACCAAAATATGCCCAAACAGTGATTTTTTTTCCCCCCCAATATGCCCAAATAAGGTAATTTAAGCCCAGACGCCAAAAAATTACAATATTTTGAATTTTTCTTTTTCTATCACCAAGAGAATGCCATTCCGCTTCCAACGAGCTCCCAACCACTATCGGACGATCATTTTGAGTCAAGATATTGAATTTATTCCCATATTTGGCATTCTGGGCGCAGAAGGAGACCCCCCTCCACTTTTATAACTGTCCCGCCGGCCCTGATATATGTACATATATGTTGATGAATTTAACTATTTTTGAAGCATATCAACCATCTTCGGGTTATTTAATTCCAAAATAAAATATCTATTTTAACGGTTATGAGCACAGGTAACTAGGAAAAAAGTATAGTATCTGTTTTGATGCTACACTTAGTCTATTCTGTCCTTGGTCAGTGAGGGAGGAATTCTTCTAGATTGAGGCAATTTTAATATTTGTTCCAATCCAGGGTGCTCCTTTTTGGGGAGCTGGATTTTCTTCACATTAAAATTCGACCTTGTACCTAACTTTGCCCTCGTGAGGAGGCAAGGAAATAAGAACTATGTAGGGTTATACTCTGTTCTTTATGTGTCTACAAAATAGTGGAAGGGTGTTGCAGCAAATTGAAGAATCAAAACAAGAAAGGTTTTTCATAGCTTACAATTTATTGCAGTAGACTGTTGATATTCACTTAGCACACTCCACTTCACAATTACAGTCAACTCCTCAACCCAATTTGACTGCATGTCTCACTCTCTGCTCTGTCTTGGCATCAACAGTCAACATTATGAATAATTTTTTGTTTACGTCACCCAACATTAGCTATGAGGTAAATAGCTGTGATCCGATTCCTGATCACAACTTTCTTTCAATACAAGTCTTTTTGCTGATCATACTTTTCGATCTACTTACGTCATGGACAAGGAATGTTTTCGCTTTGTTCATTTCTCTGCAAAATAATAATTTTTTTACCTTTTATTTCGACCTCAAATACGTCTTTGGACGATTCAAGTTCAAAACCTACATCCTGCCTAATAACATTACAACTATTTTACTCATAATTGAAGAGAAAGTGTGGGTTCATACTTTTTAAGTGCATAATTGAATGCAATAGATCTGATAGGACTCAAACTAGGCATTGTCGATTCGATAGACCATGCCAGTATATATTAGGCCAACAATGCACACCTCAAAAACATACAGTAATATGCAACAGTATTGCACATGGAATTTTTGAAGTTTTATTTTCTATTTTCAAGGAAACTATTTAAAATTCCACCCAATGAATAAATTTTAGTTAAGCTCCTGACGATATATATTCGTAATGTTATTACCTAATTTGGTGCAATTCTAACCAGTAATTTTCAAGTTATTATTATTAGTAGTAGTATTTTGCTTTTTATTTCACCCAATCAAACACGGGCATTTCAATATGTCGTCATGATTAATTTAGTTAAATTATGTAGAACTCTGTTTTTGACTATTTAGTTGTTGTAAGGGCTATTCGACCACTTCAAAACTATTTGACTATTTAGCTATTTGGCACTTTTGACTATTTGAAATTTTACTATTTTGCTTATTTAACCATATACATAAAAATATGGTATAAAATCAGACGAATAGTCAAATAGCCAAATATGATATAATAGGTCATAACAAATGGTTAAATAGTTAAATACTCAAATAGCCAAATCGTACAATTAGTCTAATAGTTAATAGTCAAATAACTAAATGGTAAAAAGCACAAGACTAAAATAGTCAAATAGCTTCAATATTAGTATGTCATAAATAGTTATCTGACTATTTGGTTATTTTAGCTATTAGCAGTTTGGCTATTTGACTATTTAGTTAGTTGTTAGGACTTATAGTATATTTGGCTAGTTAATTAATTGGCAATTTGGTTATTTGACTAATTTTTTTTTTCTATTTTGGTTATTTGACTGCTTATTTGACTAGACAAATTGCCAAATAGCTGATTTGCTATTCGTTATTACTTACTGATGTTATAAATTATTAGTTATTATTATTTCGCTATTGCTATGTTTTATTAGCTATTTGCAAATTCAGCTATTTTTTTAATTTTCACTATTTGACTACTTAGTTATTTAGCTATTTGACCATTTGTATATCTGTTACATCATATTTGACTATTTTCCAAATAGCTAAATGGACAGATAGACAACTTGCCAAATAGTAAAATAGCTAAATAGATATAGCCCCATATTCAGATAGCAAACTATTAAAATAACCACATATTTGGAAATTTTTGCAATAGCAAAATAGATAGTCAAATAGCTAAATGATCAAATAGCTAAATGATCAAATAGCCAACATTAAATAGTCAATAACTATTTGCTATGACCTATTTAACAAATAGCCAAATGGCCAAATATATTATCAATAGATCATAGCCAAATGTTTCAATAGGTTATAACATCAATAGATCATGACAAATAGCAATATCGTCAAATAGCTAAATAATTATTGGAAAATGTCTATTATAATAGTCAACTTGCCAAATAGTCAAATAGCTAAATGGTCACATGGCTAAATAGTCAAGTAGCCAAATACTCAAATAGCTAAATAGATATAACCAGTTTAACGTACCCCCCACCTCAGTTAATATTCCGAAAGGGACCTTATAAAGAACATTATTTCAGGCAACCACTTTCAATGGATAAGCGTAAAATTGATTAGGAATTGTAATGTCATTGACTCGGCTCGAGAGACTGAAACAAAAGGTAAAAGAAAGAAGGAACAAAGACAAAGAGACATACGTGTGGTTTCAATCTGCACTGGAGTTAAACTGATTAGTTTTCAATGGGCATTATTTATTTCCAGTATCTCTCAATGTGCATGCCCGGTACTATCTTAACTTCCAATATGCAAAGGGAGGCAAATCATGACTGAACCCTAACCTCTCCAATACCGTCTTTATGCAGATTGTATTTGAACATACTTTTCAATATTGTAGAATCTTTTTTTTGTTTATTTAAAATATTTTTAGATCAAACCTCTTTAATTTTTCAAATCTTTAAAAAATATTCATCCTTCCCTAAAATTTCTTTTACTACTGATTATGATATTAAACCAGTAAAAAAGCACAAAATTATATAAATAAAAAACAACTGAGTCTTAACTCCAAAAAAAATTACACTTTTCTGAGCACATGAATTCATTTGTGTAATCTCTAGCGTAACACATTTTTTACCATAGCAATCTTTTTTAAAAGTATTTTTCGTGTTTTATCGATTGCACACATTAAAGTGTCCAAGTATGTGTTATTATTGTAAACCCACCATCTGCCGCTTACTTCAACTAGTAGAAATACAAAGATACAGAAAACCCATATAATTACAATGAACGATGTTTAAACTAATCTTTCGTTAGTTTCTTCTAGGAATAAACGCTAATTTTATTTTAATATTACTCAGGAAGCACTTGATGAATTCTTAAGATTTGTGTATTCCACTGGGGAAACTCAAAGTTTAAACTTCTTTCATAGATCTTCTCTGGGATTTAGGAATTTTGCTACTCTAAAACGCATACCTTTTTCTCTTCAACGGCTCTCTCATTTGAAATACTGCATGTTTCAGTTCATTATCATGTTGAACAATTTAACCCCTTGGTAGTTGAATATATTATACGTACACATTGGAGAAAGTTCTGCTCCAGTATTTAATCATATGTTGTCCGTTCAATAATACATAATGCACCCATAAGCATAAAAGAAAAGCAACCCCAACTTATGATAATTTCATCAACATATTTAACTGTAAGATGTAATTTTAAAGTTGATAAAAAGTGTGCATTTGTATATGCATCCTTGCATCTCTTTGCGAGACTTTGTCTGTTGGTCTGTCACACTTCAGTTTGAAATAGCATTTTTACTGGTCTGTCACAATTATGTATGCAATAGAATTTATATAGGTAAACATGACTTGCCTGGCTTGGTGTGTCATTAATCCTTGGGTGGGTTGAGTAGGCTTCCTCCAAAGAAGAAAGTTTCTGGGGAATATTAATTTCACAAGCGGCCCCCAGTTGCATGTATATCCCGGTCATGAGAGATGATTTTGATGGCATTAGTTTTTGCAAGGTTTTTTTTTTCAGAGTAGTGCCACCGTCCTCTGAGATAGTATTCCGAAATAGTCGCCCATCTAGTACTGACCAGGCTCAACTTCGCTTAACTAACAAGGACGGGTGTGTTAACGTGATAGATGGACGCATCTTAAGAATGTCCGTTTTTGTTTTACTCAGATAACAAAATGTTTCCAATGGTCGCTGCCAGCAAGAAATCAATGGTAAGAGGCTGTTGCGATAATGCAAATTTATTTGCAATGGTTATCAAAAGAGGTGGAGTGTACTGGAAATCTGGGGAGACATGCCGTCATTTAGATTGCATGAAACACCACTGGTTATTATCAGTGAGAACATTATGATAATAATATATACGTCACATAATATTTTATCTCAAAACAAAATAAAGGGTCAGCTTACACTTTTGTTATGTATAAAAAATGAACATTTCTCATTTTGTCTTGTTCGAGTAAAGACAGCGATTATAATTACATTTTCCTTCATAAATAATCTTATATATATAAAACTCAATGTCTGTGTGTATGTGTATCTGTGATGTTTGTGTGTTCCCCATAGAATAAAAGGTTAGAGAATCTACATGAAATCTAAAAGTGTATTCTAATGTGAAATTTACCGGGGAAGACAATAAAAGTGTTCCTGAATCTCCAAGTGCACCCTAAGGGGGCTATGAGGACGTAAACTCTTTTAAACTTCATATATATCTTATTTTTATGAAATTAAAATCATATGTATAAAGTTTTCTCGGGAAGACAATGGTAGGGGTACCGACTCTCTAAGTGCCATCTCAACCTAAGGAAGCTATAGGGGCCAAAACTCCTTTAGAACTTCAAATATATCTTATATTGATGAAATTTATATCATAAAATTCTACGGGAAAGACAATGGAAGTGGTCCCGAATCTCTACGTTAACCTCAGTGCAGAATATCTACATGCTTCCACTTCTAAGTGACCCATGAGGAGAACATCCCCTTAAAACTTCAAATACGTATATCCGATTTTAATAAATTTAAACCATATTTATAAAACACTAATTCAGAGAGTTTTTCAATATTTCAGCTTCTTCCAACTATATTAGAGGACGAAACAGGAGGGAGGGGCAGTAAAACAAAGAAAGTAATATAGTGTTATGAGCATAGTGAAAAAGGTATATAGTTGTGATCCTCATTCAATCCCGAGCAACGTCGGGTCTTCCTGCTAGTTATTTATAAATGCAAACATACACACAGCGAAAATATGCTGCCAAATTACATTGATAAATGGGACAAGGAGAATGGTCCTTATTTTTACAAAAACGTATTTTTAATGATAATTTTCCGGATAAAACAAAGAGCTATACAATTCTTGAGGCAGCTCCTGCATGTATCAGAATGTTGCATCAAACTATGAAAACCTCGAGATATTAGGTTACTCGTCGATTTTATAACATAAAATAACGAAAGTATTTTCTCAGGATATTGCATGTCTTTCAAAAAAATGATATCATGATAGCACAAGATATCATAATATTGCAAGATATCACAAAAAAGATGTCAAGATATCACATGTCTTTCCCATGAAGAAAGAAAAATCAAAATAACATTATCTCGGGAAGATTCAGGAAGGGATTAAACTGTTGTACAGTTTTCTTGAAATATTATAGATAATGTTTTTAAAAATAGTTAGCAGAAACAGATTTATTCTAGAAAACATTCTTGAATATTAATCAGAATTAATGTAAATAAGTAAGAATATGACTAAAAACAATCATAAATTCAAGAGATTCTTTTACAAAAAATGCAAAGAGGAATCAAGTCGTATTATTTCTAAACAACAAAAACATGTATTTTGTCTCCATTGTGTGAAAAGATAGAATTTCTCTCTGAGTCTTATTTGGACATTGTAAGAATTTTATCAGATTTTTTATTGTTCGTTGTAATGTTGAAAGAGGATTTTCTTCGATTTAACAAAATATTTGCAAGAATAGTTCAAGAATGTTTTCAGCATGACAATAGAAAATAAAGAATCCAATGAACTCCTTACAATGTCCATGCACGATTTAGAGAACAAACATTGAAGATTTTGTTGATTCAGACGAATTGACCTTCAGATGGGTCATTAGAAAAAGTGCAACATTTCATAAATCTTGATCTTTACAGAATTTCAAATTCTAGTTGAAGTGGATTTTAAAATTCTGTATGCATCCAGATTCAGGGAACATTTCCTTGTTGTTTTTTGTGTAATTACCCATTTGCATTTACTGGCAGGTTTTGTCGTCAGAATCAACACAATTTTCACAGAGCACATAATAATGTACTTAGTAATTAATGTACACATGCGAACATGGTGTTGCTATGACAACAAGACTGCACCGACTTAAATAGACAAGGCAAGTTTCTCACGTAGGTTAGGAGAGGTTAAGTAGCATAGCAGCTGCATATTGCCTGGGAACTTTCTCAGTGCAGTGTGGAATTTTCCTTCGTTTGTCTGCAAAAACATACAGATTTTTGAGTATGATTTAACGGTTATCCAATCTTTTTTTTTCTTTAACTTTTTTCTTTATTTCTACCGAAGAGTTCTTTATAGGCTTCCCGCAGTTATGCCCCTTTCTTCTGCACTAACAATGGGTTCATGTATTAACTCTTAGAAATTTACCATGACTTTGATTTGGGACTTGTGTAAAATATTTATCTAATAGTACTGCATTCCATAAGCTTCCAAACAGAAATATTAGAAATACAAAAAGGCATGCAAGTAAGATTTTCATTTTTATTACAGTTAACAATACCCAAAAAGTAAACATATTATACGTAACATTTATAAAACACAGTTCCTATTCCATGATAGTGGTAGATCTTTATCGGAATGTTACAGATGTTCTCTATCTTAACTGGACGCCTGGTGATACCAGATCAGGCTGCCCTGTGGCTCCCTGAGACGAAATTCACCTACATTGACGTTTTTTTTTTTTTTTTTTTTTTTTTTTTTTTGTAAAACTTAATTATGTTCTACAAAACCAAAAACAAAAACAACAGCCCCTCTCCCTTTCTCCCTCCCCTTTTTTATTTTATTTTTAGAACTTGAAGCATAAATCTTTTACTATAATGACCAGATTCGGCATTAAATAACCCAAAAAGGGTTGATATGCCGTAAAACAAAACTACCAAACCAAAAACGATGATTAAACATTTGAAGATATAAAGAACTTGAAGCATAAAAACTTTTACTATAATGACCAGATTCGGCATTAAATAACCCAAAAAGGGTTGATATGCCGTAAAACAAAACTACCAAACCAAAAACGATGATTAAACATTTGAAGATATAAAGAACTTGAAGCATAAATCTTTTACTATAATGACCAGATTCGGCATTAAATAACCCAAAAAGGGTTGATATGCCGTAAAACAAAACTACCAAACCTTAACTGGACGCTAGGCAATAAGGGTCCGACTCGATTTACCGCCCAATTCTCTAGCCTTTTTTTTTATCAGCAAAGCGCCATGACTGACCTGTTTCATGTGACTGGTGAAATTGGGAATTCGTTTTACCTGAATAGGGCGATACAAGTTCAAATCTTCTCTCATGTGAAATTAAAAACATTTTCATTAATGCTGTTTCAAGAAATTGTGTTGGTCCTACTTCTACTTGCCGCCTTTCTATTCTTTTCTGATAACTGTAGCTTTACTACTAATCGCTTTGGTGTACATTATTATTACTGGAATTTATAATATTGTTATTCGTTGTATTATGATAATTATGAATCATTACTAATGTTATTACTCTAATAATAGTTAAGATGCATTTCTTATTGTTGCTGTACATCGATGTTTCATTAAGGAAAGCTATCAACTTAGGTTTGCTGATGGATACATCAAAAGATCCAGGCAGACCCCTCATCTTTCCGTTTACTTACTGAGAATCTAAAGTTTCATAGAAAAATGACCAGATAATTGCATTACATTGAGAGTATGTCATTTCACAATCAAGAAAAATCTATAAAACAACAACCTGCTATTATGATATTACGAAAACCATTCCTGCAGGATGAGAAACAAAATTAAGTCTGCCATTTAATATGAAATCAAGCGCAAGGAAGTGAAGAAGGTATTAGGCAAAATAAGAATCAATGAAAACATGAAAGAAAAAAAAAACGTAAGTTTTACGAAGATCATTTAATTATGATTTCTGTTTCTCTACTAATTACACCGAATACTGATCGTTCCTGTTCTGACCCACTAATATATTTAAGAATGCAGGTTCACAGCAAATTCTGCTTCTCGGAGAATATAAGAAGGTAATTTAAGTGCAAGCACATTTCAGAGTATCATGGACACTCTTTAAACGGTTGCTGGTAAAATATAGAAGGTTAAAGAGAAAAAGTCTACTTGGTGACGACTTTCTGTTTTAAAATCGAAAATTGACAAGCGGTGTTTATCAAAAAACAGTTACCCATTATATTTTAGGTCCATGTTATCTTCTTAGGGCAATTAATAATTTGTTTTTATCATTATTTTAAATTCTTAACACATCAGAAAATCAAACTGATTTTTATATTTTGAAATTATTTTTTTATTACGAATAATAAAATCAAACTTTTTGTTAGGAGGGCGCTTCTACTTTTTTAGGCGATTATGTGTGGTTTTACGACCTTGCCACTCGGACTTTGGGTTAGTAGTACAATAAATTTGGTTAACTCTCTTTACAAAATGTTTACAAACTAGTGAAATTAAAAATTTGGCCACAATCTAAGCGGTAAAAAATTGAGGGAGTTTTTGTTTTTTTTGATAAACACCGGTTGTCAATTTCTGATTTCAAACCAGAAGCTGTCACCGAGTAGACTTCTTCTCTTTAACCGGATGGAAAATATTTTAACAAGTTGATGAAGAGAGTATTCAATAATATTTTTGAGATGAAGTATTGTTACTTACATGTTTCAGACGATTATCCTTATCTTGATTGTTGCTATTTTAACAAGGTTTTGGCCGTTGCCATGTCACTCTTCAGGTTACTTTGTTAGGAATTTAACACTGAACTCCCTATTTAAGCAAAATCCCACCCTTTCATTGTAGAGGTCCGTAGATGCCGGAAGATTATCTACTCTAATAGCTTATTTCCTCGGACTTTTTGCCTTTGAAATTCCCTCCCTGTTTCTTGAACTGTACGAACATGTATAAATTTAAATGTAATGTAAACAAACATCTTGCTGCCCAACTCCCCACACAGGTTCTCCCTCTATACATCTGCTTCCTATTATAGTAGACCCTTATGCCTAAATGTAAATATACCTTAGTTTGGGTGAACAAAAGTTTTTTATTAATCCATTGGTATAAATTGCTCTCATTTAAATTAAAACAAAATATTTACTAAAGAGTTACCACTTATTAAGGCTAAAAGCCACTCGAGGATAAAGGTTAATGAGATGGATACATTGTAAGTTAAATGATGAATATTATGAGAGGATTGAAAATGATGAATGAACAAAATTTGATTACTTATGAAGACGGTTTATGACAAGTATTTGATATGAGATTTAAAGACGATCATGTTGTAGTTCACAAGAAAGCAATCCCGTGTAATGTATTCCATAGATGGGAAAGAAACTGTTTATGGAAATTCCATTTGATGGTAGGCACACAGAAGAATAAAGGTAGATATCTTGTATTAGTTTTTTTCTTAGGTTCCATCAGCAGGAACTTACTGGACACATGACTAAATGGATATAGGCGTTGCTTAAGAGATATTCTAGAGCAATCTTTGCCTAGAATTTGTGAGCTTAATCCCCCTGGAAAAAATTCAAGATAAGAAAAATAAATGATACTAGAGATATTCTCTTCTCTCTTGTAGTAGTTGGAAACACAGACATGCTGAATATTTGCAACAATTTATTTAATTCTCCAATACACTGCTTTTCACCATCTGCTGACTATTTCAAATATGCTTCTCTCCTTATTTTCAAGTGGCTCTTCGCCTTGATAAACGGTGGCCCCGATAGTAAAACAAAAAACAAACAAAACCAAACATATTCGGACAGAAGGTTATTTGCATACACATTCCTATGAATTTCTCATTTCTTTATTTATGTTGGTCCTGAGGAGAGTCTAACAGTAAACATGACAAATACACCACCTTTCACCATCTGCTGACTATTTCAAATATGCTTCTCTCCTTACACGTAACCTTGTTCGACCAATCACAACATGTTTTATTGCTCTTCCCGTTTTCTATCTAACAATTGAACATCAGTTAATCGACGATATTGCTTTTCTATTGGACAATTGTTATCTGGGAAATTACTTGCATTTCCTCCTATTAAGAAGCCATTTTATTTACGTTTTTATTTGCTTTGCTTTATTTTTCTTGTTGATGGATGTCTTTTAAATGTACTCAATCTTATTCTCACCAGCCAATCTTGACTGAATGTCTTACATGTCTGATCAGATAGAAATAACAAAATAAAAGTAAAAAAAGTCAATTAGTTTGTTAGAAAAGAGATGAATTCTGAGGAAGGAGAAATTCTTTCCTGACATGGGACCTCTTCAAGATATTTTTCATGAAATTGTTGACAACGCTGACGATGCAATTGACAAATCTTATTAAGTATGCTGTGTAACTACTAAAACCATCATTATAGGTATGAATTAGCATTCCTAATTATATATGAGGTGGCCTTGAGGGACGAAGATAGGAAGCAAGTGTCAATGGGGTCAAATGTTCAAATTTGACATATATGAGAAAAGACGAGAATCAGAAGTCAGGGACCATGTGACAAAATAGCAGTTGACATAATTCTTTTTGAAGCGAGGCAAATACAGGTGTTGGCATGTAGCTCTTAAAAATAGCACTTTCTCAATCTTTTTCTCTCTCTCACTCTTTTCTCTTTCTCTTCTTTCTCTTTTGTCTCAATTTCTTTCTCTCTCTTTTTTTCTCTTTTTCTCTATCTCTCTTTCTCCCTCTCTTTTTCCCCTCTCTCTTTCTTTCTCTCTTCCCCCACCCTCTCTTTCTTTCTGAAGCATGTATCTAAGATAAAGTAAATTAAAGGACTATATGATTCGGATACAAATGTCTTTGTGTCAGTTAATCATACTTAATGATAAATCGGCCAAACCCAGGCCTCCACAAAGAAGCATCCACCAGAGATGCAGGACAGTTCCAGCAGGACAGTTTCAGCGACCAAGTATGCCTTTCAGAGTCTTCAAGTTTTTCTCCTTCAATCTCATTATCTTATGAAATCACCTTGTCTTATCGACACCGATGTAACAACGATCGCAACAATGATGTACAACACTTTCATCCACTCATACATAAAATAATAAGAAAAATAAAACCACAACAAATATTATTGTTCAAGATTAGAGGTGGGATGAGAAATGCAAAGCCCTGATTGACCAAGCAAATCACTTGATAGATTAAAAAAAAAAATATTGACAGGACAGAAAGCCATGTAGAATGGTTTTCTCAATGGCCAATATGATGAGCGAATGAGCAATTATAGATTCTCTGAACGTAAGAAGTGACCAAATGTTGAATTAGATAAATAAATTTATACTCTAAAAAAAAAAAGATATACAGATAAAAACATAATATAGTCCAAATGTGGGAATCCTAATATGAAGTCATCAAAACAATTGGGGGAAATGAATATACATTATGCTCAGAAATAAAATACCTTGATGTGCATTCAAAGTAAAGCTTTGACATTCAATAATACAAACATGAGAAAAAAACAAATCATTTTACGATGCAAATCATTTGCTATGTTTCATTTATCTCTATATCCACCGTTATAGTGGACGCCTAATAAAACCGGTATCGTCCGGGCCTTTGGGTCTGGATTTACGCCAGTCTATTGGGGGTTGTCGGTCCTGTGCAGTTCTAGGAGGTGCACCCTCCCAGGCTTTGCCTCTCCTCTTTACTGAGGAGTAAGTTTATTGCTTACTGTCTGAGGCGCCCTACCGGGGAATGCCGACGGGGCTGCCCAGGCAATTTTTAAACAGCCAGAGTGCTCAAATTCTCGAGCGCTGGTACTTCCCACTTTCCCGACCTTGTGTCACATCTTACCTTGTGAGAGGAAGATAAATAGAAGTGGACGTACGATATTGTGATCCCCAAAGCAAGGATTGTACATTAAAGAAATCATCATCATCATCATCATGATATTATGTTTAATGTCCGTTTAACATGCTGGTATGTGATGGACAGCTTTTAGAAATTAACTTTCAAACTAACCTATTTCTGACCAGGTCTTTATGTATCCCTCTTTCTTTAATGCCTTCATTATCGCTTCCTCCCATGGTTCCTTCGTATTATTCCTCTGCCAACTGTCCCTGCTACCTCAACTTTTTTACATCTACTAACCTAACGAAACCCCATCTATTCTTTCAACGTGACTATACCATTGAAGTCTCCTGTTCTGCACACATCTCTCGATAATGTCCAGATTTAATCTTCCTCTGAGATCATCAGATCTAAGCCTGGTTTTAAGACTCACATTACACATCCATTGTATTATTCTCATATTATTTCTCTCCATGCAACACATTTCCTTAACTCTCACTGGTCAGGTTTCACTTCCATACCTATCCAATGATGGTTGAGGATATGTGTTGCATGGAGAGAAATGATATGAGAATGATACGGTGGATGTGTCATTAGATATTCTCTGATACTAGCAAATAAATGTATGCTCTCTCTGGTCGCATATGTTTGCTAGCCTGGGAGGATGATATTATTATGAACGAACATATACTGCACTATCCCTTCATATGAGAAGGTAATGCCTGGGAGATACTATGTTACCTTCCCTCCCCAAAAAAAGGAAGAGGTTATACCGTGATCCATGGTATCATGACGAACGCACATATGCTGCACTATCCCCTTAATGAGGAAGTAATGCCTGGGAAGATGGTCTCCTGACAACAGAACAGATACTACACTATCTCCCACTAAAAAAGAAGTTATACCTTGGTGTATGGTATCATGATGAACGAACATATATTACACTACCACCACCTGAATTGAGCATTGAAAGATCATATATTAATATAATTGTAACAACCCAAACGTTAACAGTTATGTTCACAACATTTTGACGTTTGCATTTTTTTTCAAGTGTCTTTTGTCAGGAATTTTAAACTGAACTCTGTATCTAATCCACTTTTCATTCTGTGTTTAATACCATTTTAAATATTTTGTGTCAGTTAATAATCTTTTTAAGCCTCTCCAGAGTGCTTGTTTTGGCCTAATGGATACTGTCACAGACTATGAATTTAACTATACCAAGTTCGAATCTAATCAGATCTTTTGTGGTTATTTACACAATGTTTGGAAAGGTATGAACCTATGGTTTCTTCTAGCAATAGGTAAAATAGCAACTTGTGTTTAATTAATCAAATATGATAGGTTTTGTGCTTCGGCATTAAATAACCCAAAACGATGGAACTGCCGTTAAACAAGCAAAGCAAACCTCTGAAATTGCTCCACCAGGATTGAAAAATATAATGCCTATGAAAACGTGGACAAAAGACAGGAAGACAAAAGTCTGGCACCACTTGACTCTGGAACATGCTAGAAAATACATTGAGGCAATAAAAAGCGCACCCATGTTTGTAGGCAGCTTTTAACCTCCTAGAAGTTTTATCTGTGACCTTATCTGAAAGATAATGTCATTATTTACTTGCCTTCACACGAAGGCAAAGTTAAACAAAATGTCGGTTTTTTACATGGGGGATATCCAGGACCCCCCAAAGGAGGAACTTTGGATTGAACAAAAATAAAAATTGCCCCAGCCAAGAAGGTTCTCTTTGTCTCCAACCGGGAACAGAACATATACTACACTTTTATCGCAGAAAAACTATCAAAACAATTTCGAGACTATTTCTGAACTGAAGAGGGCCATCACAGCTAAAGTCAGTCATATCCAGCTGTGCTTGTAACGCAGAGATGCACATTGAGAGCATATCGGTGAACAACAATAAAAAACAAAGACTGTTGGAGATTCATGACTGTAACTTGGTCGACAAGTGAGGTATAGGCTGAAGTTTATTTGTACCAAAGTATGTTTGGATTGTAGAAAGGATTGTGAATTTTATCAACAATTCCATAAGTGTGAAGCATTTAATTTAGCTTTTGCTCATTTTAATAAAATACGTTTATATATAGTTTTTCAATTGCTAAACAGACAAAGTAAAGCTCTGAAATTGCTTCCACATGATTAAAGAAATAATGTGACTCAGATAACGCGGACAGAAGACAAGAAGCGAATATCAGGCAACACGTGGCTAAGGAATATGCTGAAAAATTTGTTGCGAGGCAAAAACGTACACACGTGTAGGTATGCAGCTTTTAATCCCTCAGATCTTTATTTGTGGGTGTTATTTGAAAGGTTTGCCTATCAGAACAATCCCCAGACTATTCCTGAATTGACGAGGGCCATCGCAGCTTAAGTCAGTCGTATCCAGCTGTGCTTGCTACACAGAGGTGAGCATTTGGAGCATATCATTGAATTGCAATAAAACAAAGAGTGTGGGACATTCCTGATTGAAACTTGGTGGACAAGTCAGACATAGACTGAAGTTTATTTGTATCAAGTATGTTTGGCTTGCAGAAAAGATTATGAATGTTATTTTATTACAAGGATGGGGGACCATTTAATTTGCGTCACATTGTATTAAGTAGCTTCCACTCATTTTTATAAAATACAATTTTTTTTTAAAGTAGGAGACTCTTAAAAAGAAATTCGCTCATACTTTTTTTTTCTAGCGAACGTGGAAAATCGCTGAACTGAAAGGAAAATCTAGTGCTACCAGACCAGGCTGTGTGAAGATACAGGCTTCCTGACCAAAAATGCACCAAACATTGATGTTATTGTTTTATTTCCTTTCCTTTTGCAAAACTCAATCATGTTCTGCAAAGCCAAAAACATAAACAACAATTTTCTTTCTACAAAACAACCAAACCGTGAATAAATATCTAAAGATATATACAGGGTGGGCAAAAATAAGGGTCCTATTTTTAAAAATTCATAACTTTTTTATTTATTGATTTTTTTTTATTTTTTTTTTTTAGAATAAGTAAAGGACCCCTTCCGAAGCAAGCATGAGCCGTATTAGCCCTAAGGAACGTACCCTAATTTAGAAAACATTATTTTTGCTTAAAAAACTCAAAACAGTGTAAAAAACAATACTTTAGTTTTTGTAAGTTTTAAGAAGTGTTTTTCGGCTAAAATTTGTTTTGTTTATTTCAAAAAATCTCGGAAGGGTCAGTCTACACACACATAAAGTTTGGTGAGTTTAACTTTTATTTTGTGGAAGTTATTCAAATTCAAGTTATTCAAATTTAAAGATAGGACCCTTATTTTGGCCCACCCTGTAGAACTTGAAGCATTTTTTTTTTTTACCAAAATGACTGTAGTCGGCATTAAATAACCCGAAAAGGGTTGATATTCCATAAAACAAAACAACTGATAGTAAAACCGAAGTCTTACAAGATGTCTCCTTCACTTGTGCCAGCGATACAACTTTCCTACGAGATGAATTAATCTTTCTTTTCCCGATCTTTTTTGACTTTATTTTTGTACGTCAGATTGTAATATAATCACTCCGGACATAATTAAAAGGACACCTTCCATTGTCCATTGCGTAATCATTCCCTTAAAGCAGAGACTCTAATTTCAAATTATTTGGGTCGAGAAGCCAACAGACAACATAAAAATGAATATAAAAGTGAGTAATATGCTTAAATTGAGACAGTCTAATTGCTTTAGTCTTATCTTTCTAAATTAACTGTAATGTTATACACAAGTCAAGGATGTAAATTTTCCAGACACAAAACAAGAAATTAGGTTTCTTATTTGCAATTAACCTACAGATCGCCTTAGATGGAAATAAAAGTATACAACGAAGAAAAGTAATTTAAATAAGTAAACCAATTGGGTTTTCTATTTAGTGCCTATAACTTAGCATCTCATATGGATAATTGGACGAGAGTGTGAGTAGTTCAGACTGGCATCTCCTATTTAAAGTATTTTCAGAAGAGACTTAATTTTTGTCTGCCAGTAAGTCTTTCTTACACTGATTGTTTTGCCTGTGATAAAACAGAAATTATGTGGAGTAATTAGTTTTTCACTATATATATATATATATATATATATATATACTAATTATACACAATTATCCCCCAAACAAAATAGTTTTGCACCACTTTTATATTCCCTTACGAAGATTAAAATCAAAATATAATGATACTAAACCTCATGTCTAGGATCCTTATTCTAATTTTGATCAACATCCATTGCATAATTTTAATTCTAGAAAATGTTTAAAATTTAAGGCTTAAGCTTAAGGGTCTTCAGAAGAAATTGAAATGCAGGGAATCTTGCTTAATGTGTGTCTAAGGACTATAGATCAAATTTAGTGAAAATCTGAAATATTTCAATTTTCATATAGGGAGTTTGTGCCCATTTTATGCCCCTAAAATGTCTTTAAAATACTCCAAAGAAACTGAAATTTGGGGAATATTATTAATTGAATTCTAATGCCGATTGTTAAAATTTAACAAAAATCGGAAGTCTCTGAATTTTCACCAAGGCTTTTACTCACCCTTTGCATGAAATTAAACTAAATATAGCCCAAATTACCTACCATTTCGCAGCTGTGTTCCAAAATTCATAATGATCGCTTAATTAGTTGAATAGTGAATCCCATATGTACAAATATAAAAACGTATACACATACCTAACTTATGACTTAGAAACAGATAATAATGTTCTTTTCCTAAAAAACGTTTTTGAGGATAAGAATAAAGATATTGTTTTGTAATTTTATTCATTAAAGTCTCTTTCAGCTTCGATAATGACTTTCATGTTAGATATGTATCGTCTACATGCAAGAGTCAGATCATCCTTGTTCATATTGGATATTATTCTATGAAAACTTTTAAGGATTATTTAAACTCCTGTCATGTGGGTAAAACGGACACGCACATATCCGAGGCAATGGCTGAATCCTTAGAAAGTGACCTCCAGTCTGTAGTGGAATAGAGTCATAAATGGATGCACACATTTAATGCTGCTAAGACAAAGCTCCTTTCCTTTAACAACTACAAGAAACCTTTTCAACCACCGATTGCCATGGCAAATAACACCCTACCTGAAAGTCCAACGTTCAAACTCCTCGGCCTAACATTCACTGGTAACAAGATACATAGAAGACATTGCAAGCTTGCTACAAAGAAAGTGGGCTTCCTCTACCGTGCTAGAAAACTTCTCACACCTGACAGTATCCTATATTTCTACAAATCCACCATCTGCCTATGCATGGAGTATTGTTGTCACATCTGAGCTGGTGCACCATCCACTAGTCTCTACCTCTTAGACAAGGTCCCAAAAAAAGAGTATCTAATCTAATAGATCCCTCACTATCCATGAAGCTCCAGCCCCTCTCCCATCACCGCAATACATCCTTGTGCTTGTTTTACAAGTACATCAATGGATTATGCTCCGATGAACTAGCTGCTCTAGTGCCCTCTCGACGTTAATACACTCAACCAACCCAGCAATCAACTAAATCCCATCCATTCACTGTGGAGGTCTCCAGATGCCGCAGAGCCTTCTACTTCAATAGCTTCTTTCCTCGAGCTACCAGTCTTTGGAAATCTCTTCCTGCTCACTGTTTCCTCGACTGTAACGACATGCAGAAATTTAAAACTAATATGAACAAGCTTCTTGCTGCACAGCTCCCAATTTAGTATGACCCCCAAACTTTCACCCTAATTTTCAGTAGCCCCTTACGTCTGCAGTGGCAACTTGCCTTGTTTGGGGTGAAATGTCATCAGAGTGCTCATTAATCTTTTTGCAACTACACTCCATACATAGTAGCCCAAAGGATTAAGATCTGGGGAGCTAGGAGACCAAATGTAAGCAGTAATGCGATCATGAATATTTTCTGCCATCCATCTTTGTATTCATTGAGACTTTTGTGTGGGTTTCTTTACCCTTTTCTAGCGTAAAATGAGCTTTACTGATCACATGAGATTTGTGTCTGATGTCTTTGTAGATAACATTTCAGATTGTTCTTTCTGAAACATAGCATTCTTTTGCAATAGATTTCATAGATTTCCTAGCATGACTACCAACGGTGTGCTGTACTTGCCGAATAAATTCTAATGCTATCAATATATCTAGAATGTCTCTTACGTTTTGATAATCATGATACATTTCTATCTTAAGCCTTTAACTCTTTTTGAGCTTTTTAAATGAAAGATCAAGCGACTTTTAAAAATAGTTCTATTTCTTGATTACTATTTTTAGCCTTTATAGTCACGATAACTGTGCCCTTCATTTGTTGTGTTATTATAAGGGCTGCGATTGATAATTCTGAAATATATAAAATATAAAGTCAAATAATATCATTGCTATAGTAAAAACACCTATGTCCTCACATACCTTACACACCCTGTGTGTGTGTGTGTGTATGTATATATATATATATATATATATGGTGTATGGCAGCTGTCTATTCGATTTTGAATATGACCACTTTCTGCATATCAATGTGATACTAGTGTAAAACTTCCCAGTGAGAACCACGAATATTGCTCTTTAAGTCTTCTAGACTTTTACAGACGATACCACAGATGTGGCAGATGTTGTGATTATCTGATTGGATGCCACAATTGAAGGCACCTCTTGCTTGTGCTTGATTCTGCTGCACATGCGCTTGTTGGTGATTCACCACACTGGCACATGAACCGCAAACTTGACATGTTAACTGTAAGGAAAACTGACCAGGCAAAAGTATAGGCAAGTAATGTTTAGAACACTTTTTCTAGTCCCTTCCCAAATTCACCGAGGAGCAGTGAAATCCCAAAGTTTCAATCCGACACAGAAAGTTGTACCGAATGTGACCACTGCCTAGTTGGCCAACGAATTACATTAAGATAAACTCTCTGCTGGCTCTATGTAGGCTTGTGGTTATGTGCTTCCAGCTTGTCAAATCTGCACATTTAATGACGCCCTCATCGCCATAGGTTTATGATGCAGCAAGCTGTACACATAGTTGATATCTACATAAAGATCACATACGCAAAAAGTATTAGCACAGCAATAGAATTATAATGACCAATTCTTATGCGACACAACAAGCATTCTCTGAGTATTGGTAACTATGAACTCGGATGAAGTAATAACGAAGGTCCAAAGAAATGCAAATCACTCTGTCCATAGATCACAAAGTCCTCTGTCAGCTTCCAAAGCAGATCTCTATGTTCGTCACACGTGCACTTACTTTGCACCGTTTTGTTGAAGACGGTAAGAAACCCGCTTTTATTAGGCTGAGGCACACCTAATTTGCATGCGTGCAATGTGACTTCGCGAGACTCCGCGTGAACCGTACATAATAAAGGTTCATGGACGCCATGTTGAATTCTTTTCCTTCATCCGCAGCGCACAGGACAGACAAACACGAGGACGTTTCGCAGGTAAGCCCCCTTCACGTTCCCCACACTCCCCTCTGATTTCATGATCACAGGGATGGCAGGGAGGCATCGATCGCCTTCGCCGGCTGCTTCTTCGGAGGGGGACAACACAAGCCTCATCTTTGCTTGTGCTCTTGTCGGTGGTCTAAGGGTCGAGAAAAATAGCGTCTGCTGGGATACTGCTGATATCCGAGTCATTGTCCGATGGGGCTGCTGCAAGCCAGAGCGATGCCTCATTGCTCTCTGACTCCGACTCGCTCTTGTTGTCCAGTGATGGTTGCGTTGCTAACCGTAGGTCTCTAACGTGACGGGGCATACCATCGACCTGCACCGCCTGTGAGCTGATTACCTCAGTGACGCGTCCAATTCTGTATTTTGTCGTACACTTGCCGCGCTGGTTCTTAATCCAGACGACATCCCCTTTTTTCAGTTTCTCTCTGGTTACTTCCAGTTCGGGCAGCGGGTTAGTCTCTATGCCTTTCACTCTGACATGATACCTGTGCAAGGTGTCAGCCGGCGCTGTAGAGGGTGAAACATTATCCTTTGGGGTTACGTTATACAGGTAGACTGCCTCAAATACCGTGCAGCCCGTCCTGGCCGCGATGGTTTTGACGGTTCTGTGATTCCGCTCGATGACCCCATTTCCACTCGGTACGTGGGCGTATCGAAACCTCAAGTATACTCCTCAGCCATCAGCAAACTTTCTGAACTGCTCACTGGTGAATGCAGCGCCATTGTCGGTTAATATCTCCGTTGGGGGGGGCCACGTTCAAGAAAAATACTGTTTAACTGACGGACGATGATGGCTGCATCTTGCCGGCGCAGCATGCGCCATATTGCAAACCTGAATGGACCACAATCAATGAGAGTCAGGAAATCCTCGCCGTTGTGGTGAGTAATATCCCTCGCCAGCCAGCTCCAATGGCTTTCCACTCCCAGCTAACGGGTGCTGGATCAATGGATTGGCATGCTACACAGTCTTTGACCACTTTCCTGACGTCTGCCCTCTGTACTCCTGGAACAACCAACTTAGCGAAATATAGGGTCTGCTTGACCCCAGGGTGCCCGGTTTGTTGGTGGACTTCTTTGATGTGATTAGATCAAACGGGGCTCACGGAAGCGGCACAGGTGGGCTGAATGGGTTCAATAGTCTTTCTTATGGCATCAAGCCATCTTTGAGGTACTCTCGTCAAACAATCTGCTTTGTTCAGGCTGGATTTGACCAGGGACACCTCTATTGACAGCGCGTATTCGTTCACCAGCTTCATTATCGTGTCGAGCCGCCGTCAGATGAGCATCTCGCTCATGGCTTTGGTTCGTACTCTGGCCCTCCCGGTGAGAGTATCTGAAATCCAATTATGGACGCAAGCAGAATCTGAATAGTCGCAGGGTGGTCGTCTTCCAAAGGATTGCCAAGTTTATCCCCTTGATAACTGCATCAAGTTCTGCCAGGTTTATGTGCTGGGAGTCCTTTTCTGGGCGTAACCAGCAAGTGTCTTCCACCACCGTCCCATCATGGACCACCAATACGCCAATGGCGAGAGAGCTTGCATCAACCCACACACAAAGGTTCTGGCTGTCGACGCACCATCTGCCCCGCGCTGGGTCTTCCTTGTGCACTCTGGTGAGGACCTCTTTGAGCATTGTATGGAGAGGGACGTCATGAGTTTTGTCATCCCATCCAGTGGTGACGTCGGAGGCTCTCCACTTGATAAACGCCACTGCAACACGAAGCCAGCCGCCCACAGGAAGGTGTCCAACTAACTTTCCGCACAAGGAAAATACGTTTCGTCGTGTGACAACACAAGGCATGTCTGGGGTTTCATTTCCTCGTTTCCAATACAGAACGCCATCTTCCTCCCAGACCTGCAAACCAAGTACTCCTGTGCGCCATCCCGTAGCCTTTCCGGTTCCTTGCTGAGAAGGCCAAAGTTGTAGAGATGCTCCCTCACGCACGCCGCAGATACAATTTCCTCGTCCAAGTACACGTCCTCAATATATGCAGATGTTGCCCGCTGAATGCGCTCATCCTTAGTCAGAATGGCGTCAACAATCATTTGCATAATTGATAGCGCCACATTAAGTCCAAATCCCATGCAGGTTAGGCAATACCTTTTCCCCTTGATGAGCACGGTTTGATAGGGCCATAGTGATTTGTGTACACGCACTTGAAGGTATGCTTTGCGAAGATCCAGTACAGGTACATTAGATCCCTGCTTGCCGCCATTCCCTCAACTTTTCAGTGCATACGTCCGCGCAAGCTGTAAAAGGGTCCACGTGCTCATTCAATTCCCGATAGTCGAGCACCGGCCTCACCTTCTGCTTATTCTGTTGGATAACCGCCATTAACGGGATCAGGCACTTTAGGGGACCCAATTCCTTCTCTGAATAAGGAACTAGCCATCCATTACTAATCCAAGTTTGTAGTTCCTTGTCGTATTCTGCACGAGCTCCAGGGGAAATTTTGTATTCTGGCACCTTATTGCATAATTTCTCGGGTGGCTGCTCCTCCGACCACTTCCAGGAGGCTGTCCAGGACTTCGTGCGCTGGTCGAATTCCGCACAAAAATCAGGCTGTTCCAGCTTCATGGCTGCACTCAGAGCAAGGCCCGCTTTTGCGAAATGTGCTCTACCCTCACCATCAATGCATACACCACCTAATTCCTTGATGACGTCCATTCCCAGGAGCAGGTCATAACCGAGCAGGTCACCGTTTACAACCAAGGCTCGTACGGTTACTGTGGGCCCATCGTCAGCACCTGCGCGAATGATGCTAACGCCACAAGAGGCAATCGAGCCACCGCCAACCGTCAATACCGGGACCCTTTCCTCATCCCATGCGTCACAGCATGCCGTGCGCACGAGGGTCTGCATGCATCTGGAGTCTACGAGTGCGAAGCGCTCACGCCCGTTTACGCGCACGCTCACTGCGGGTAGCACCTTATTTGGCGACGATCTGGGGAGAAGACTGGCGCTATAGCTTACTCCCTTTGCCCGTTTCCCGGACAACCACTTGCCACGTGACCCAGCTTGTTGCACCGGTAGCAACGCACGCGTATTAACATTCCTCGATCGGGCGTGTCCTTTGCACCGCTTCGGCTTCGGCAGTCTTTTGAAAAATGGTTCGGCTCGCCACATTTGTAGCATCTCATGTCTTCTATTGGTAGTGAAGACGCTTCCGCAGCTGGCTCTGTGTCCTCTTTCAAAATGTTTCGGACTCTGGCCAACAACTCGTCAAGCCCAATCTCACTGAGTCTGGACGATGCTCGCAGCAGTCTGCTGGTGCTGTCTGGGAGTCCAGTCAAAAAAGCGCATCCCATATTCGCTCGCTTGTTCCACTGAACGGCGCGGCTAGCCTCCTCAAATCGGCCAGGTAGACGTCCACAGTCTCATCGGTGAACTGCCTCCAGGCGACAAAAGGGTCCACAGCAAAAGCTGCGTATAGCGCCTGCCTAACTTCCTCCAGGCCTGGTTCGTCTCCGAGCTGCTGATACACCGAATATGATCCTTTGGTCAGCCTCAGCGGGATGACCAGTGCAGGATCCTTTATCTTGCAAAGTTTGCAGATGCGCTCGGCTTTCTCCCACCACTCGACTACAGAGGGTCCGGAGGGGGAGCCGTCGAACTCGGGTATTAATCTCAAGTCGAATTTGTCCATGGCTGAAATAGCTTGAAGTAATAATGAAGGTCCAACAAAACGCAAATCACTCTGTCCGTAGATCACAAAGTCCTCTGTCAGCTTCCAAAGCAGATCTCTATGTTCGTCACACGTGCACTTGCTTCGCACTGTTTCGTTGAAGACGGTAAGAGACCCGCTTTTATTAGGCTGAGGCACACCTAATTTGCATGCGTGCAATGTGACTTCGCGAGACTCCGCATGAACCGTACGTAATAAAGGTTCATGGACGCCATGTTGAATTCTTTTCCTTCATCCGCAGCGCACAGGACAGACAAACACGAGGACGTTTCGCAGGTAAGCCCCCTTCACGTTCCCCACACCGGAGACAAATAGCCTGATGACCAGTAGTTACTTCAACCACAGGTATTAGATCGGAATTTTTCTTCTCCTAAATGCCTGCTTTAACAAAGGCTAAAGAGGATATCTGTATTCGGTGGGTCATGCCATATACCATGGCTGCGACTCACATTGTTGGGCACCAGAGTGTACTCCACACACCGGTGGGTCATGCATGCCTCAGCTGAACGGCCTAAGCTCCACTGGAGATTTCTGTTAGGGTAGCCTCCCCTTTAGCTTTTGATTCAAGAACCTTAGCCTACAAGGTAGTGGAGTCCAGTTATACCGTGTTAAACACTTGCTGTGCACCAGGGCCTCGTTGGCGCAGCAGTACTCACAATGTGTACGTGGAGTTAGTTTGACTGGGAGAAGCTATGTGTTTTCCTAGGACATGTGTGTGTTTATAACACACGTTCACACTAGTCCTTGAGTACATATATATATATATATATATATAAATCCTTAAAGTATTTATGTGTAAAAATTAGACTTTTATAGTTACGGATATCTTCAAATACGCATATTTTTCTCCATCTCTCGTTGACAATAGCCCAGTCTAATAATAATAAATCAACAGTTAGAATGAGTGTATAGATATAGAATATAAAATAGATTTAAATAATTGATGCTTTGACATACGTCAGTCAATGTATGAGATAGAAAGAGTGAGTGTCGAGAAGAAGCCATCAGAAGAAGGGGCAAAAAGAAAAACAGTGAAAAAGACGAGGAGAGAACATTTAGAGTATATACACATAACTGCTGGGTGAGTATTATTGAACTCGGCTTTTTTATTAGACTGTTTTTCAGAAAAGTTAGGGAAATGTGCCATATCATAAGTTACTAACAGGGTACGTGGAAATTCCACGGTGTTTTCTACATCAATCTGTATAATTTACTGTTAATAATCGCATTCCTTTTGAAATAATGTCTGTCAGGGTTAATACTATTAAGAAAAAAATTACCCTTTCTTCTTCAGTAAAAATAATTGTCATTGTCAGCTAAATATTCTTTAAATAAATAAAACGAATATGTCTCTTTTTTATTTATTTGATTTATTTATTTAAAATTATAGCAGTTTAATTATTTTTAAAACAATAAATATTCTGCCTTACCTAATAAATAATTGTCACCTAAATATTCTTCAAATCAATAAAACGAATATTAAATTTAAAATGTATTTAAAAGAATAACTAGAATGCAACAAGTATTTTTTCATTTTTAATTTAATCCAGAAGTTAAAATTTTTATTCTCTCATGTGAGTTGCCACTCACCATCTTTACAAAAGCAATAGGGAATTGAATCAATATTATATATCATTAAGTCCAGTTAATACACTATAAGCCATCTCTTGGGACATGAATATTTTGTATGATATACGTGTGCACAATGTTACTGGGTTTAATGCGTTTACAACTGTTCTTATACCAATCGTGTGTTTGTTTGAGTATATCTCTGTGTAGATATATTTATTTTGTTATGCTCCCGCCCACTTGTATATCGTGTTCTTGAAACCCATTTCCATCAGTGATCCAAAAAGATAACCAGCTAAGCTAGTTTCCTCATCGGCCAATAAGAATAAGAAAAAGATAAAGATCTGTATGAAACATGGTTTCATCATGTTTTGAAATATTTGCCTAAGGTATAAGCGGTATTTTTACAAGCATACTGCCCTGTATATATAAGAACTATTCTAACTTCTTCTTGTGGAGGTTATATTCTCTCTTTCTGTGTTTAATACAAAGAATCCTCTTTGAAGAACTTGTTCAGATCCTCTTAAGATTTACCAAACTGGATTTAGGAGAAATGAAAGTCTGCTCTATTTTCCTCGTAAAAAAACTTGTGTCACACTTGCTCAGAAAAAAAACCCCAAAGCATCGAGTAATTTATTGTTCACTTTCGAAACAAATAGCAAAAATAAATCTATAATTAAATTGATCACATTTTAAGAAGCATCCAGGTGTATGAACATTTTATATTGAAATTTGAAAACCAGAACACGATTCAATATAAAATGAATAAAATCATTTATTTTTTTAAGCAAGATTTTTGCTAAATATATCATTTCAATCAAGACTTTTCCTTTTTCCCCTTCATTTTGTTGGTATTAACCACGGGGGTGGGGGGCGAATCCACCGTAAAAACAACAAAAAAAGTATGTCAATGTGTTGAAGACGACAGTTTAAAGTATGGTCAAGTCTGGGCGATGTGCTACGCTGGTTGACGCGTCTTTGAATAAGGAAATTGATCACATCTTAAGAAACATCCATGTGTATGAATGTTTTATATTAAAATTTGAAATTTTGTAATTAAAATTTGAAAAATAAATCTGTTTCATGTTCCAAATACATATAACATTGTAAAACAATAAATATGCTGCAGTTCTTTTTTATAACAGAAAAAATAAGTGTTACTAGAATAGTAGATATAACTTTTATTTTCAATATGTATTTTATTTTAGAAAAAAATGCAATGTTTAAAGACATAAAGTCGTATTTTTAACAAGCAAAATTACCTATTTTTACACTTCCTCTTTTACACATGGCCTTATGAATAAAAGCGTTAGTTAAGAGATAATTGCAGATGAAGCAAGTTAGAGGTTGTGAGTTCAATGCATGGTGAAGGCGCTAAAGAAAAAAAAATGATGGTGTTGTAAAAAAATAGCTTGTGGCGTGCATGAAAGCTTGGGAGAGAAATTTGCATAGCGTCCAGATGAACTGATAAAAAGAAAGTTGAGAATGAAACTAGAACGAACTGGAGAGCGTTAGAACTACGGTTTATTGTTAGACAATTGTCCAGGATTTTTTTAGTTTTGTGCTTTGCTATTTTACAGGTAATTAAGAGATAATTGCAGATGGATCAAGGCAGAGGCTGTGAGTTCAATGCACGGTGAAGGCGCTAAATAAACTAAAACAAATTAACTGATGCTGTAATATTGAGCATTATTTTATACATATGGCTAGCTGTACCCTCCCAGCGTTCCCCGGGATTATTTAGTGTAGTTTTAAACATAATTTAGTGTAGTTTTAAGTCCCCATCAATTCGCTGTTTGTTACCTAATCGTAATACAGCATCCTATTCCAGTGGCTTCTTTCCAAGAACCGCAGGATTGTGGAACTCTCTTCCTTCCAACTGTTTTCCTCCTACCTATAACCTTGGTCTTTTCAAGACTAAAGCCAATAGGCATCTCCTGTCTTTGCGATAATCATATTTGTTCTTGTTAGCTCCTCACATCAAGTGGCTTCATGCCTTGTTTTAAGCAATTTCCATTAAAAAAACAAACATTTTTAATAAAAGAACATATCTTTTATTTACGTCTAATTGTAAATATGCCGACGTAAAGGAAGAAAAATGATTGCCTTGTTTTTATTACTTAAAAGACAAATGTGAATCTGTGGGCCAATTTTTGTTCACTTGGATTATTGAATTACTCTATTAAACAAGATGTTTACAAATAATTTCAATCGTGTCGACATAAGGACAAAAGTAAAAGGGTTGCCATAAATAAAAAGGCCTTTCTATTTACGCCATTTTAGAAATGATTGTATTCATATCTATATATATATATATACATACACATATATATATATATATATATATATATATATATATATAGTTATGTGTGTATATACTTATATGAACGAGATAATCTCCTAAACTAATGAACGGATAATAATGCATTTTGGAATATATATTCTAAGCAGCACAGTGAGTAACATGGTCACATGATTTGTTTTGTAAGGGGTGCATGTATATAAATTAGGTATGTGTATATGATGTTTATATATTTCGTTGTGCAAGAGAAACTCTTAAACTAATGAACAGATTATTATGAATTAATTTTTTTTATTAACATAGTTCACCTCAAACAAGGCAAATTGCCACTGTAGATGTAAAAAGATACTGAGAAAATGGGTGAAAGTTTTGTAGGTCATCCTAAATTTGGAGCTGTGCATTTGGTAAAGTCGAGGAAAAACAGTGCAGGAACGGAGTTCTAAAGGCCAGCATCACGAGAGAAAAAAGCTATTCAATTAGAAGGCTCTCTAGCATCTGGATACCTCCACAGTTAATGGATGGGATTTAGCTGAGTGTTGGGTTGGTCGAGTGTATTTATATAAAGGGGGCATCCAAGCAGCAAGTTAATCGGAGCACAATCCATTGATGTACTTGTAAAACAAGCACAAGGATGCAACATTGCATGGACATGGGCTGGAGCTTGATGGATAGTGAGGGATCTATTAGATTAGATACTCTTTTTTTAACCTTGTCTAAGAGGTAGAGACTAGTAGATGGCGCACCAGCCCAGATGTGACAACAATACTCAATGCATGGGTAGATGGTGGCTTTGTAGAGATATAGGATACTGTTAGGTGTGAGAAGTTTTCTAGCACAGTAGAGGGAGCCCACATTCTTTGCAGCAGCCTTGGCAATGTCTTCTATGTAGTTGTTCTAATTTATGTTACCTGTAAATGTTAGGCCGAGGAGTGTGAACGTTGGACTCTCAGATAGGGTGTTATTTGCCATAGCAATCAGTGGTTGAAAAGAATTCTTGTAGTTGTTAAAAGAAAAGAACTTTGTCTTAGCAGCATTGAATGTTTGCATACATTTATGACTCCATTCCATTACAGACTGGAGGTCACTTTCTAAGAATTCGGCCATTTCCTCGGATGTGCGTCCATTTTACCCACGTGATGAGAGTAGAGCGTAGTGTTGTCAGCAAATGTACCCATTTCCTACTAGATGTCATCAGAGACGTCGTTTATGAAAATCAGGAACAATAAAAGTCCAAGGATCGATCCCTGAGGTACACCTGCATTTATGTCATATTTGGATGAATGGCCATTGAGGACAACCTGGATCTTTCTTTTGGTTAGGAAGGAACTTATTATATTAGATATTCGTCCAGTAATACCATATGAATTCATTTTTTGGAGAAGACCTTTATGCCTGACCTTGTCAAAGGCTTTGGATATATCAAGCACTACCACTCTAGCTTCACCTGCCTTGTCCAGTGTATGATATATGCGTTCAGAAATGATCGCTAGGATATCCGCATTAGACTGTGCTTGCCTAAACTCATACTAATGGTCAGCAAGAAGTTTAGCATTACCGAGGTGCTGGACTATCGCTAGATTGACTAATGATTCAAAGATTTTAGCGAAGAGCAGAAGTAGACTGATGGGGCGATAATTCTGAGGGTCAGTTCTATCTCTAGAATTCTTGAAGACTGGTACCACAGAGGCAATTTTCAGCGGAAAAAGATTTGGCAAGGCATTTGTTGTAGAGTTTGGAAAGGACAGAGGCTAGTTCAGCAGAGCATTTCTTTATTACTGTTACTGGTATAAGATCAGGTCCACATGCTTTGGCGGTTCAAGGTTTTTTATAATCTTCCGGACATGACATGAGATGATGCCCAGGTCATCAAGTGTGGCTTCAGTCCACAATGAGAAATTTTTGAGGGAGTCGTTTGCAGAGTCCAAAGTGGAGTTTAAGGTGAAACGCAGGGCAAGTAGTTTAGCAGTGCAAACGAGATCATTGTAGTTGGATAGTGGGGGAATTGTTGATTGCTCATTGTTTACCACACTATTGAAGATTTTCTAGAAATCACAAGTACCTAGTTTCTGCAACTGAATGCGTTTTCTGGTCACCTCTGTATACTTTCTCTTTGCTTTACCTATACCAGTCTTAGAATTTTTTCTTGACGCTATAAATTTCTATCTATTCATAGTTAACTTATGGCAGCCGAATTGTTGGAATGCCTGCTGCGCCTGAGCCAAAGCAGCCACACATTTTTAGGTCAACCATTTGAAGGGTGGGGACTTGCTGTTGAATTTTCTGCATGAGGACATGTGCTTCAATGCCTGCTTTGACCCATTCAGTTATCTCATTAGCACACTGATCTGATGAGAAAGAGTTTCACTCCATGGGGAATCTCGGGTGTGATCTCTGAAGGATTCCCAATCAGCCTGCTTGTAGCATCTCGTCGTTTTGAGCAACGGCTGTTCAACTTTGGGACAAGGTTTTAGGATGATAATGATCATTACCACAAGGTGATCAGCATTCCCGACCAAGCTATGGGCATTCATCACACAAGCCCGGGCAATGAAGTCAAGAACAGGTCTAGACGTGAGGCTTGCTGGTCGACAAGAGGGAGTGTACTATGGATAAACTATACTTGGAGTTACCAGCTGCATCTGTATAGCTGGAGAATCAATGCCGGTCACTGTAATGTGCATTAAAACTCCCAAATACATGTATTTGGGTATGCGAGTCAAGTGAGAGTGCTGTATCTATGCTTTCAGAGACAAAGTTAAGCAGGGTACATTCCTGGGTCAAGGAGAACGGTATAAGAAATATAAGTAACTAACGCTGTGCTGTAAAGTTAATCTAAAGCACATGTAGGCTTGATCATCTGATTCTAGCCTATGTTCTGTAGTCAAGGAGAGAATGCTGCGAACATAAACTCATAGCCCGTGCATATGTTTGTCAGAACTTTACGGTAGAGTGGGGGGTATTCAGTCATGTTAAAATGGTGTGAGGAGATTGATGATTGTAGTTTTGTTTCACTTAGTGCTAGGATATCCAGGTAGTTTACTAGGAGAAAGGTTTCTACGTCGTTTATGTTCTGTTCTAAGCCCTCGGATATTTGTGAATGCTAGCCCTAAGGGCGGAGGCGAAGATGTTTTTGTTAGGTGTCTGGTTTAGGTGTTTTTTTTCTTTGTATTGTCATTTTGGTTTTAGATAGAGTGATGTAAATAAGTTCACACATCCAGACCATTAGTTGAGACTTGATCCGGGAAAGCTTATTGAGGATAAGTGTAGGCTTCCTTTCCCTGCACGACATGGCACATACAGTTATGCACGATATCATACAACTGTTGATAGAGCAACCGTTCTTAGCACTACCTAAGAGTTAGGGCTCTTGAACTACCAGTCGGAAACAGCAATCAGACAAGCTGTCTAACCTGTATCCTCAACCTTTTAGAGCAAGAGCGACCAAGACTAGTCATGTGAGACTTAGTGACAAAAAACTTTCCCCAAGTTGCTCAGATAGAGAGAAAGAGAAACGGTGTTCATTGTCCTAGTCAGGAAATAAGGCCAAGCACTAGGTGCCTTTTAGGTGTCACTGCGTTAGTATCTCTGCGCTTGGCAAAGAAAGAGTTCAAAGGCCGGGCGATAGGCAGAGCCCATATACTCGTTTGGAATATATATTTTTAAACACAGTAACATGGAACAAAATGTAGTATCTGTTTTGATGCTACACTTCATCTATTCTGTCCTCAGTCAGTCTAGAAAGAGTTCTTCTTTACTGAGGCAATTTAAATTTTTTTCCAATCCAGAGTGCCTCCTTTTGGATAGCTGGATTTTTCCACATCAAAAACCCACCTTGTGTCTAAATTTGTTCTCGTACGGCGGCAAGTAAATAGGAACATGGTCAAATTATTATTTTTGTAACTTTTACATTTAGGTGGTGCATATATATAAAGTTAGGTATGTGTATATAATTATATATTTCTATGTAAAGGATTCACTTCAAAACTAATTAACCGATCATTAGGAAGTTTGGAACATTTCTTCTAGACGTAAGGGTGGGTAATGTGGGCTATATTTAGTTTAAATTATATTTTGTTATATTAAATGGGGCAAAGAGAGTGTGGAAGCCCTTCGTGAAAATATAGATCTCCAATTTTTGTGAAATTTTACCAATAGGTATTAGACATCAATTAATATTCCCCAAATTTCAGTTTCTTTGGACTATTTTAAAAGGACTTTAGGGGTCATTAGACATCAATTAAGCAAGATTACCTGAATTCTCATTTCTTATTAAGACCCTTAAGCATAAGCCTTAAATTTTAGATATTTTCTTGAACCAAAATCATGTAATGAATTTAAATCAAAATTGGAATAAGGATTATAGACATAAGATTTAGTATCATAATATATCGATGTTAATCTTCAATAGTGGGCATAAAAGTGGTGCAAAACTGTTCTGTTCGGGTAATTGATTTTACCCGTTCTGGGACACATATTCATCTTGTTACTTAATATTCTTATATTTACGACCTAACTTTTAATAGAGGACTGATTTTCATTATACGCTAATTTGTAAAATGGACTGGCCGCTAGAAATGATACACTACTGAATTAAATTGAAGGAATGCAAAAGAAAGAATAGAGGGCAGATTTTAATTTCGTTCTAAAAGAACATATCGTTTTTATATATGACTTATTAAAATGTAAATATGTCGAGGTGAAGTAAAAATAAAATACATCATTGCTTTCTTTTTTGTTATATATATATAAAGTCTGATTTCACCCTATTTCAATGACCAATATAACTCTGTAAACAAAAGCTGATTATAGCATTCTGCTTTGTTTCTGCTTTTGTCCGATTATTGATGCATGTTTGCAGAAATTATAGGTCTGCTTTGTTCAAATTCAGCGATTTTTATATTTCATCCTGTCAGCCGATATCTCTTTCATTATTAATTTCAGTGTGGGAGAAGGAGTGACATCTCCCCCAGTAATAAGTCCTTTTCCTTAGACCCAGAACACCATAACTGAAATATGGTATAATTCTAATTAGGTTCACCGTTTCCTCTTACATTGAGCGACTACTAAAACAACAAATAATAACATTTCGTTTTCTGATTAGAAAATAACAAAAAAATAAAATGATTTGCAATGACATTCATACAATATACATAGCTAAACTGACCCTACATTTCTTTGTTTTAAACAAAATATTACTAAAGAGCATGTATTATTTTTTTTTTTTTCGTTGTTTAAAAACATGCGTGATTCGGTTTCACATAGTCGCCTACACAGAGAGTGACAGGCCAAAAATAGCTGTCGTCATAGACACGGAAGCAGACAGATATTGATACATTTTATTTCTTTTTTTACTTAGTCAATGACAAACTATGGCTTCATCGATTTATGGATGCCTTATGACTCCACTGATACCACTACTACTACTACTACTACTATGACGACGAATAATACTAATAGTTGCTGCACATTTAAGCATATTTTTACCTCGGTAACAAACACAAAACTCATTTATTTATATTCTTTAATCCCATAACGTCAAGGGAAGTCGTCGGGAAGTCTGGCAGATATTCGTACGATTTCCCTCCATCTCACACGATCATTAGCAATTCGTACCCCTTCTTTTCATTCTAGCACGTGTTCCACCCACTGCTTTCTCGGGCGGCCTGATCTGCGAGAACCATGTACCCAACCTAGAGTTTGAAGTTGTAATACATGGCTGAACCATTGTAGTTTGTTGTGTTTGATGGTAATAATTGCTGGGTCCTGCTAAATCTTCAGATAATTTATTAACATTGATTTAACGTTAATTTATAAGCATGTCACGGTATGTTTAGAATCTTTCTCAATGCGTTCATGTCGAATGCGTGAATTCGTATTTCCTGATCTTTCAGAATGGTCCAGCTCTCACAGCCGTATGATAGTATAGATATTATCAGCGATCTATATAATCGTAATTTCGTTTTCACCGTTATCTGACGACTTTTCCAGACGGTTCATAGCAATGTGAATTCTTGTCAGGATCTCTTTCTTTAATGTACCATCTGCTGTTATAATGGCGCTCAGACATTTGAATTTATTGACATTCTCTAGTTGTTTACTGTATATCACTGACAGTAGTCTCTCTGATGTTTAGGAATACCTTACTCTTTTCTGCACTTATCTGCATCCCATATTTGCTTGCCGATTCTTCCAACTTGCTAGTCAGTTCTTGCAGATCTTGTTCATTGATGCTTAACAGATCAATGTCGTCTGCATATCTTAGCTCACAGATCTTCCTACCATTGTTAGTCACGTTCGGCTCATAATGATCTAATACATATAGCATGATGGCTTCCACGATTGAAGAGTACCGGCGATAACAGGCATCCTTGTCTTACGCCAACAGTTGTTTTAAACTTTTTACCAATTGTGCCATTGATTAATACTGCACTTGTAGTCAACTCATATAAAGAACCTATTACCCATACCAGTTCTTCTTCTGCGTTAAAACGGTGCAGAACGTGCCATAAACCATCGTGTCACATTTGGTTAAAGTCTATAAAATTAAGTAGCTCTTTTTGTTCACTGAGATGTTTTCAATTAAAATCTGTACATTACAAATTTGTTCAGTAGTACATCTCCTTAGTTTATACCCCGCTTGCTCTTCAGACAACACTTTTTCAGCTTTATTCTTCAGTCAGCTCAATAATATACGAAGCATGATTTTGCTTGGATGTGATGTAAGACTAATTGTGCAATGATTTTAACACATTCTTAGATTACCTTTCTTTGAGAGTGGTATAACCAAAGACATGCCGTCTATTGTTCAGGCCATGTTTTCGTAGACCATATACGTCCGCAGATCTTATGCAGCACGACAATAACATCTTCACCACCAGTCGTTATAAGTTCTCCAGGTACGTTGTCGACGCCTGGTGACTTGCCTGCTTCCAATAACCTCGTCTTTCGCAACATCTACAATTTGATTCGAGACATTTGTTTTCAGGACATGTTCATCACATTTAATTTTGTAATTGTATAGATCTTCACAGCATTCAGTTCATCTTTAAATTATGTCCTTGTTATACATCAGCAACTGCTCATTCCTATCAGTGATCCAACCATCCTGCACCTCACGTGCTTTGGTCAGCTTTTTCAGGGTCCCATATGGTTGCTTTGTGTTTTTTCTTGTTATATCCTCTTCTATCTCTTTACACTCTTCATTCAACCATTTCAATTTTACTTCTTTTAACTTCGTGTTTACTTTCTTATCCAATTCTAAATACTTTGTACGGCTTTCAACATTCGTGTCTTTCTTTTTCTTCATTTCTTTTCTTTTATCACAGAGATCAAGAGCTTTACCCGTTATCCATAGTCTTCCCTTTATGCGTTTTTTGCCAATAGTTTCTTGAGCTACTTTCGTTATTGTCTCATTGAAATCGCTTACAACATCATCTAAATCGCGATCGATGAAATTGAGAATAGTAAACGAACCACCGATTTTCACCTGAAAATCAGCACTTATGTATAACAATTTCTCCACATCAAATTTCTTTCGGTGTTGTGGTGCGTGATGAGCTTATTTCAACTTGATTTTTAGGCTTGGTATTACTAACTCGTGATCACTACCCATATCGGCGTGTGGAAATGATCTTGCGCCATTAATACTGGATTTGAATTTCTTTGACGTTAGTATATAATCGATTTGCTTATGGATTCCGATTTGTGGTGAATGCCATGTATATCTTCGTGAAGGTTTATGCGGAAAAAAAACAGCATACGTAAAAGTTATTATTCTAAAAAATAATAACTTTTTACAGTTAGGATCCCTCTTTCTCTCTCTACTTTTTGTTTCTGTACTAAGTTGGTTTGTCCTTATATCAAACAAACGCAGTGATGTGATTGTCTAATTAACATAGTTGACAATCAATTGAAAAATAGCACTGTTTCTCATCGAATTTTTCTTTACTAAAAGATATATCTGGCGGGATATATTATGTAGTTGATGAAATAGATTGGAATTCCTTTTTTTCATTATGTTTATAACACGGATTGTAAAATTTTGTAATTCACTCTCCAGGCAGAATGGAATATCGATTTGGCAGATGCAATACTATTTAGTTCTAATGTCAAGAATCCAACTGACTTTTTAAAATTTCTCTGTAGCACGTGATAATTTCCTATGGCCTAGAGGATAGAGTGGAAGTATGTGGAGTCAAAGATGAATCTGTGAACCAAATTATTATCCCCTACACTCATGAAACCATAAGCTCGAAATGACGTCGTCTGTAAGTAAATATAATTTAATATTTATTTATGAATATTATTTTATATATATATATATATATATATATATATATATATATATATAACACAGGAATAACTTCTGCGGCATATGAACCTGTACATACGTTACTTGCCTGGTGGAGAGAGTTGGATCTTGTTTTCCAGAATGCATGATCCACGATAATCAAATTCATATGTGGGGGTCATCTGATAAACAGCTTCTCATATTTCGTTCTCAAATGGAGAGTCTATCATATATATATACACACAAATAGTATTTTTCGATAAAATATAATTTCATATGAGAAGACAATAACATTTAAAGAAAATAAATCAAAAGTTTTGAATATGCCTAACTTATAATATGAATCTCGGTAAATAAAAAAGACAACTGCGCCCAAAATCTCTTATCAAATTGAGTGGTATTGGAGTTGTTCTGAAATCAGGCAAAGTAGTGTCACTGAAAATGCACTGTTGAATCGGAGTAATTTAAAAGCAATCGTCACAATTAAGGGTCAGAAGATCTTTGGTTCACAAGAAACATTCAGCTCTTAAGTTTAACTTGGCCGAGCAATTTGTCAGTTGTACCTTCTACTTAAGCTAAGTGGTGCTAACTGGTCATATATGAAAGTATGGAAGCCTTGAAAGGTCAAAAGTGTTCGACATTATTTCACAGAGTATCTCGGCATTGTTGCAATTGAAATTTAATCTTGTCAATTCTTCTATTCATGTCTTTAAAGTTTATTTAGTATTATTTAATTCTACAAACATTGCTATTCAGTTGTTGCAAGAACTTCTTGAATATACTAAAAGACGATTGATATCATAAAGTTATTAATTTGTAATAGTTATAGAAACTTATTCAAACTGTGTACACACTATAAATATATATACATATATATATATATATATATATATATATATATAGTTATAGATTTTAAAGCGACACAAAAATTTTAGCTCAATAAAATATTAGTATTATTTAAAATATAACATGTTTAGAGCTGTATATATTAAAACAAAAACAAAATGAATCTTTTGGCCTTTTGGCTAAGATCAAAGTGTAGTATCTGTTCCGATGGATACTACACCCTATAGACCGGTATCGTCTTGGCCTTCGGGTTTTGATTCCGCTGGTCTGTGGGTTTGTCCCGTGCAGTTCTAGGAGGTCCACCCTCCCAGGCCTTGCCTCCCCTCTTTGGGGTGGAGTAAGTTTATCGCTTGCTGCCTGAGGTGCCCTGACCGGGGAATGCCGACGGGGCTGTCCAGGCTATTTTTGCTAGGCCAGAGTGCTCCTCCTTTATGGGTGCTGGCTTAATTCTTCCTCCACTTTTCGACCTTGTGTCACATATTCCTGCTGTGGGAAGGAATTGGATATCACCGTTTTAGCATTCTGGATGTGATTCCGCCGGTCTGAAGGATTGTTCTGTGCAGTTCTAAGAGGTGCACCCTCCTAGGCTTTGCCTTCTCACCATTTGGATAGGGGTTAGTTTATTGCTAATTGCCTGAGGTTCCTCTACCACGGAATGCCGACGGGGCTGCCCAGCCATTTTTTGTAGGCCAGAGTGCTCTTTCTCTAAGGTGCTGTTTTATCTCGACCTTGTGTCACATCTTACCACTGTGGGAGGTAGATACATACAAACAAAAATGAATCCTAATTTACCAACATCTTTTTTTCCCTTTATTGCTGTTTCTTCCATAGAAGACAAAATTATTGTCATATTTTACTAATTTTAACATTCATCTAACAAATCTTCTTTAGGAAAAAAAACAAAAAATAAAACCAAAATAATAGTCAATCATACCCAGCACCTTTTTTTTTTTTTTTTTAGGTTTATAGGTTCCATTTGGCTACGTTTCTCACAACCAACTCCCTTCATCTTAAGTAACCACGATAGTAAAGCCACTGATTCATCTTAACCTCTATATGTAAGGTTTACTTACACAAATTAATTTGATCTTTAAGATTTACTAGAAGATCCATCCAACATTGCTTGGTAATGAATGAGGAGTCTCAAGTACTCTTGCTCCAATTCTCATGTTTATTATCTTGTGGAATTTTCAAGATTTCCTTTTTATTTACGTCATTTGTTTATGTCATCCTTTTACTGTCTTTTTCTTACAGAAAAAATACTCCTACTAGCTCTCCCTCTATTCCACTCTTGCAATATTTTGTCATCTTATTCGTCCTTCTTCCCACCAACTAAAACATTCAATGTTAAAACAAACAAGCAAGATTATCAGTCTTATATAGATATATATTATTTCACTTCATATATATATATATATATATATATATATATATTCATCAGCCAATTCCCATCCGAAACTAAGATGCTAATTCGGACTATTGAAAGGATCTACCAAAGGATATCTAGACACGAGTTGTCTATTATATTCAACAATACTTGCCTGAAAGAGAAAATACTGCCTAGATATACATATATATGTATATAAATAGTACTAAATGAATACTATGTTATATAGTTATTCAATCGATACTATATTGTATCAATTCTAGTACCATCCTCTTCAAAGAATCCTTGATCCTTTTTACTGGGAGACAGATGTATACTTTGAAAAATACGATAATTATTATGCCTCTAGATCAATTAATATGAAATTTAGTATGAATGATCCTTCTGCCTATGCATATTCTTAAATGCTTCATATTTTCCTCTTATTAAAGGAGAGTGAAACCCCCACTGGTTTTATGTGAATTAAACAATAGGTAAATGACACAAGAGCAAATTTCCATCAAATTAACACTTTCCCACATCTTTAGGGTTTATACGGGGTTTATACGGGGCTTTCCCACATCTTTAGTGTTTATATATTTTATTGTAGAAGCAACACATATAAAAAGGGACAAAATAGAGAGAGCACTGGTGCTACCAGAACAGGCTGTCTGAAGATACTGGCTTCCTGACCAAAAATGCACCAAACATTGATTTTATTGTTTTTTCCTTTTACTTTGAAAAACTCAATCATGTTCTGCAAAGTCAAAAACAAACCCAACAGTTTTCATCGACAAAACAACCAAACCAAACCAAACCAAACCAAACATCATTAATAACTATTTGAAGACATAAAGAACTTTTGCGGATGATGCCTGGTACCCAGTTTGGCCGGCCAGGTCTGTAATTCCGAGCAAACACTGGTGTGTCAACTGAAAATGCTTTTGTTTTGTTAAGGCTTGGTTGTTGCCTTTGTGGCTGGGGACGTAAAGCATCCAGTGTGGTACAGAGTTTTCGTCCAATGAGTGCCTCTGCTGGTGATAGACCATTCTTCACAGCTCCATTTGGTGTTATTCCATATGGAAAGGAGGAAAGCATGTAGTATCTCCTCTGTTGTTCCCTCCCCTCTTGCTTTTAGTAGTGCTCTTTCGAATGTGTCTACAGATCTTTCGGCTTGTCCGTTGGATTGAGGATGGTTCGGTAGCGACCGAACGTGTGTTATGCTGAATGTAACCTTGGGTTGATGGCTGACGAGCACGCAACATTGTGCACAATTTCTGCTTAGGACTGTTGTATTGCGAGGACCTGAACCTTGCTGCTGCTGGACCACCAGGCGGGAGATGCTGTGTAGAAAAGTAGCGAGCCTGTTGTTGAGGATGTGGTGGTCCATACCAATTGAGGTGGGGTCCTGGCTGGTACACCTCTGGTGGGTAGTTGACTCGATTGTGAATTGGTGCTTGCTTCATGTAGGAGGTGGTTGGTCGAGGTCTTGCTGTGGTAATTTTCTCTGTAGATGATGTTATTGGAGATGTTGGCAAATGGAAACATGCTTCAATATCCAGTCATACTTTGTAGTCTGGATTCTGATCAACTGCCTTTTCTTCCAAAATCACCTTGATTGCCATAACTTTGTCAAATGTGGTTGAGATGAATGGACCAGTGATTTTAGTGCCATCAGGAATTTCTACAAAATCTTCTGATCCTGGACGTTGTACAAGAATCGTGATTTTCTCAGCATTACCGGTCACATCAACCTTGAGCAGCTCTACCCCTTGAGGGTCATCAGTCAGTTTAATGGTGATGCTAGGTTTA
Source organism: Sepiola atlantica (assembly GCA_963556195.1). Classification (NCBI taxonomy): domain Eukaryota; kingdom Metazoa; phylum Mollusca; class Cephalopoda; order Sepiida; family Sepiolidae; genus Sepiola; species Sepiola atlantica. The sequence goes on along the minus strand of OY744521.1, from coordinate 151,828,682 downwards.
GGGTCAGTAGGTGTAATCGGCGCTGGTACAATTCATCCAGGTCCATCAGGTCTGCCATCACTTACTGGAGAGTTTGGTGTTCCACTAATGTAGTCATCAGGTATGAAGGTTTTATCAGTCATATCCTTAGTAGACTCACATCGAACTGATATTGTTGAAGTAGGTCCTGATGTTGTGGTGATTTTAGAGGTCACTGTGGTAATCATTGGTGTTGATGTTATTGTGGGAGTTCCTGTTGAAGTGGAGCCAAAGGTTGGTCCAAACGAAAGGTTTGTGGTTGGTCGATTGTTCCGCCGCCGCCGTTGTTGTTTCTTCTTGCTGAGGTCGTCTTTACTGCTCTGAGGTGATGATGTGGACACCACCTCACATATTTGGTTGAGTGTAATGTCGAGAAGACCTAGTAACTCGATAAAATTAAGTCCCAGCAAATTATGGCATGAGTTTGTTATGTATACGGTGCCTGACACCGTTTTTCCTTTCATTTTGACGGTAGCGGGTAATTGACCCGTGAGTGAACACAATCTCCAGAAGCACTCTGTGCTACCTGACTTGTTGGTGTCAATGAAGGCTGGCCTATGGTTTCCCATAGATTTTGTGATATAATAGTTATATCTGATGCTGTATCGATCTGCAATTGAATAGGATGGCATTCAATTGTACTGTAACATATTTTCGTTTGGATTTTTGTTTTGAGAGAAAAGTTGCTATCAGACTGTTTGTTTTTGAAAAACTGTTTGCTTTTGAACTGTGTTGATGTCGTTGCCTGTTGTGTGTATGTGAGGTTTGCCTATTATGGGTTGGTTCTCGTCCTGGAGGGGTGCAAAATCCCTCTTTATGTCCGAGTCGATTGCAGTGTGTCATGAAGGTGCAGTATCGCACAAAATGCCAGTTGCCATAATTCCAACAAGCTGTTGGGGGCTGGACTGATTTTGAAGTCGGTGAGGTGGGCCGACGTTGTTTTTGAACTGTGTTTACCATGGATGCTTGTTGTACCATAGTTGAATCATGTTTTAGATTCACTAGACGCTGGCATTCCACGGCAACTTGTTGCAATGTTATGTCTGGATTTTGTTCTATTTTTGACAAAATCCTTGTGCGAATGTCTGTTTCCCATTCTGATTTCAAACCACACACAAAAATCAAACATTTGAACTGAGCGTCTGTGATGGAAGAGATTTTAAAACGTTCACATTCTTTGTTTACAAGGTCTGCATAGGTTGAAAAATCGGTCGAGGAAGATTTCGTTATGTTAAGACAATTAAAACGCATATTGAATAATGAAATATGCTCACCGAAAATCTGAGTGAGGGTTTCCACTGTGCTGTGAAAATTTAAGTCACGAGCATGATTTGGTAATATGTAATTTACATACCGATCATGTTCCGACGTCTCAAGCTTACGTAACAGAAGTCTTACCTTCCAGTCGTCAGCTTGATCTTTGAAATCCACTCGAAAAATGTCCTCGAAACACGCAAACCATGTTTCGAACGTCGAATTTGCCATTGGGTCATAACAAAATTCCGTTATTGTTTGTGAAATGAAATCTGTAGATGTCCTAAGATTTGTTTCTGAAATCGACGATGTAGGTGTGGAAAATCTCTCTGAAAATAATTCCATTAATCTTAATTGCTGTTGTAATAATTCTTTGATTGTAGAATCCATTTTTTTTGTTTGTTTTTCTTTTGAAAAATTGTAAGTTTATCTCGTCCTCGTCGCCACTGTTATAAACCATGTAATTTAAGTTATAATAATTAATAACTCGTAAAACAAAATGGATGACTTTTCAACAGAAAGGTTTAACAGATTTATTAAAAGTGTAATTAGAATGAAATGAGTTATTTAGCCGCTGTAACACGAGATGTAATTTCTGCCAGTCTGCTCCGTTTCAATGTTTACTTTTCACTCGGTAAGCCACTCGATAAGGAGGGATAACTCGTTAATGATCCAAGGGACATAATTCCGTTTTTTTCTTTAGTTATTCCTAACACAAAGTCACCGGAATGTCCACCGGATCACTGTACATTACTAAATCGGTGCAGATGGAATATGCTATTATGATTTAATATATTTTTTTATAAATTCATCGTTCATCGCCTTTGTCTTTATTTCTCCGAGTGCCACTGGAAGTTCTCTTACGATAGTGCACAACGTGATTTTACCTCAACGTCCGCTTGTAGAGAGGCAATTACCGCGTCCACAAAGGGTCCAACAGATTTCGCTATCAATCTAGACAGTCCGTCTGCATGGCTGATCTTTGAATATGGGAGATACTCCATCTTGTAGTTATAATTTAGGAGGAGAATTTTCCATCTCTGTAATCTGTTAGCCGTATGTGCAGGTAAACCCTTCTTCGATCCATACATTGTTAATAAATGTTTATGGTTGGTTTGTAATAAAAGTCTTCTTCCGTACACTAGACGGTTAAACTTTGTTACTGCAAAAATGATGGCCAGCGGTTCTTTTCTTTTTATTTGCGAGTAGCTCTTTTTTTTGTTGGTAAAAGTGTACGAGACAACTGTGCTATTGGCTTCAGCGAACCTTCGTCCATTCTTTGTAAAATACAAAGTCCTATGCCGAATGAACTCTTATCGAAAGCTACAACGATTTCGTGTTATGGATCATAATGTGTTAAAAAATAATTCAGACGTGAAAATGTTCTTTATTTTCTCAAATGCCTCCTGGCATTCTGACGTCCAAATCCAATCTTCATCCGTCTTCAATAGTTCGTTCAAAAGCGCTTGTAGGTTGTGCAGACTTGAGATAAATATGTTATAGTAATTCGCTTACCGAAGGAAACTCTGCAAAGACAGTATATTTTCTGGCGCTGACATATTCTTTATTGTGCCTGCTCTCTCTTCGTCTGGTCCTCTCCCATTCTTGTCTCTTATTTGTCCCAGATATTTCATTTGTTCCATAAAGAATTCACATTTATCTTCTTTTAAAACCGTCATCTTGAATTCTTTGTGTGCGCGCTTTATGTTGCTCCGTAGTTTTACTAATTATTAGAATATCATCCAGATAGGCCGTTGCAAACTCTAGACTGCTCAGTGATTTGTCCATTACCTGGTGAAATATAGCCAGCGCCACCTTCACTCCAAACAGTAATCTCTCAAATTTGTATAACCTTTTGTGTATTTACACACAATAACTTCGAGCATTCTTCGTCCACCGGAATCTGCAAATATGCGTCGCTTAAATTCACTTTCGAAAATACTTTCCTCAATTTGACTGGGCAACAGATAATGATAATCTCTCAATACCTGGTTCAAACCTGTGGAAAAGTCTTCACATTGTGAATTTCTTTATTCTTTTTCTTTACGTAAACTGTCGGCGAACCCCATTTGCTAAATTCAACCCTTGATACTACTCCAGCTTTCTCGAGTCTATCCAGATCCATGTTGATTTTTTTCTTCTGACGCTAACGGAACATTTCGCTTCTTTTTGAAGATCTGTTGTATATTCGATTTCAGCTAAAACTTTGTAATTACAAGCCCACCAGAAAAAAACTTGTGAAAAATTCTTTCAATTCTTTAACTTTTCTGCTGTGGCATCTTTAATTTTAACATTCCGGCAGAAAGAATTTATTGGAACTTCTCTATCCAGTCTGTGCCAAGTAGGTTACTTGAATTATTCATCACATATACTTTTAGTTTTAGCGTTTTTCCTTGTAGTGTGACTGTCGCTATCAGTTCGCCTTTGAATTTGATTTGCTCTCCGGTGATACTTAAGGCTATTTTATTAGTCTTCAATAAAGTTTGCCTGCAGATTTATAATTTACAGCTCGAAACCTGAGTCGAGCTGCATTTTTATATTTTTATTTGATATTTTGACAAGCAAACTTACTAATATTTCCAATTTCGTTACATTTAGCGATTCTGATAAAACTCTTTTGTTTTATTTTTATTCTGCAATGAATATTTTTCTGACCTCCGAGATCACATTTAAAGCACTTCTTCGTTTTATAGTGCAATTACGGTTTAGGGGGCAGACTACTTCTCTTTTGACTATCAAATTTTACTGGTGAAATCATTTTTTCTTGTCGAGGATTTTTCTTATATGGGATACTCCACTCTATTCGATATCTTTTGATTCCTGATGCACGCTAATAAACCGTTGGCAGTCCTCGGCTATTTGCTGGATTCTTAAATCTGGCTCGTTTTACAGTTCATTAAAGACTCTAAATATTATGTTCTCATCAGTGTATTCTAATAACTTGAAGTCATCGCAGTGCTTGCAAGAGTCGCATAGTCCTAATAACCTTTTATTGTTAGGTACATGCACTTTCTACCTTTTGTGGGAGAGAGATGTTTTTGGATTATATAATTTGGGCAACAATTGTATCGCTTCACTAATTTTTCGCTGGTCTTTTGAGATAAAATGAAATATACAAATTTCGTATATTCAACTCTGTCCTTAACAGCAACCGAACCTTTTTGAAATTCGTCCAGTGTTCACAGTCTGTATTATATATGTCTTCATAATGCCTGAAATACCAGGCAAAAGTAGGATCGTAGTTGAAATTATCAATGGTATTCCAAATTGTGTTCTGAGAGAACGCTCACTCGTCTGTATTATTTTGCCACACATTTGACAATTTGAATAATTTCTTCTGTAGCTGTTAGGTCTGAATGTACATCTCGAATCTTTTCTTTTGTACCAGCTGTTCTTTTTGTAATTCCTATTTTTCTTTATTTTAGTATGATGCTTGTTATTTCTGTAATTACGGCTGTTCATTTTGTGATGCCTGAAAATCTCTAAGATTGCGTTTTGAAATCCTCCATTTTCTTTCCATCACTACAAATAACTGACTTTTTCCGTGTATATATATGTATTTATATATATATGTATGTTTATATATATATATATGTATGTGTATATCAAACTTGTGCGACATACATTTGAAGAAAAATGTTGGACCGAATAAGTCCGAATAACTTGTCACCAGTGTTGTGGGATGTAAGTTTCTAAATCTTTCTTCCAGTGTTGTGCAACACAGGTTTAGGTAATGTTCGAATAAATACTCAACGCCAGTGTTATGAAATGTAGGTCTCGAATGCTCTTCGCCAGTGTTCTGGCCTTGAATGACCGGTAATAATCAAGACAACCACAGTGGTATCATTAACAAAAGTATCTTACAGAAAGTATGCGTTTGATTCTGTGGCTATAACTGCGATCAATAACTGCCACGACGTTTAGTTGTAACTGTATTTATTGTGTTTGGTTAAGTCCATTTATTCCCGAAATAAGTAGATCAACTTACACCATAACAATATACGCACCCCTTAAATGTAAACATTTACCAAAATCTAATGTACCGATGTTACTCGCGGTATTTTTTATAATATATATTCCAAAATTCATAATGATCTTACAGGAAATTACACTGTACATATATATACATATCTAACTTTTTATAAATATAAAATATAGGGATATATTTCTATGTTCATGATAATCTCCTAGACTAATGAATTGATCATTATGAATTTTGAAATATATTTTCTAAAAATTATGGTGAGTAATATGAGCCCATTATTTTTTTGTACATTTTAATATTCAGGGGGTGCATATATATTAAGTTAGGTATGTGTATATATATATATATATATATATATATATATATATTTCGTTGTACGAGATAAATTCATGCAATAATGAACCGATCATTATCAATTTTAGAATACAGCTGCTAGGCGTTAGGGTGGTTAATATATGCTATATTTAGTTTGATTTAGTTTTATACAAAGTTGGCAAAAATTGAATGAAATTTTAATAAGAGGTATTTGACGTATTAATAAATAATCCCCAAATTTCAGTTTCTTTGGAGTATTTTAAAGAGTTTTTATAGAGCATAATATGGGCACAACCTCTTATTTAAAAGTTCAATTTTTTCAGTTTTGCATTAAATTTGATCCATATTCATTAGACACCAATTAAGCAAGCTTCCCTGAATTTCAATTTCTTATTAAGATCCCTTAAACTTAAGCCTTAAATTTTAGACATTTTATAGAATCTAAATAATGTAATGGATTTTGATCCAAATTGGAATAAGTATCCTAGACATAAGGTTTAGTGTTATTACATATTGAGTTTGCTTTTCGTAAGGGAAATTTATTTTGCCCATCCTGGGACGAGTATTCTGCTAGTATAAAAAAGATGAACAAATTCTTGCAACAATGTCTTCAAGAGGACTGTCAAGGCGTACATTACTCAACTCAGCTGTAGCTTACAGAAAACAGGGTAAATGCCTATTCATGAGATCAGCTGCCCCTAGGTGGGATGGTCATTTTCTATGTGTGTGTTTTAAAAACCATTCAAAAGCCAATCACTTTTGCCTGACCAATTGATGGTGCAGCTGTGAAAAAATTAATAGATAGGAGAGTTAACACACGTGCCAAGTTTACTTATGTGAGTTTTATAAGTAACTAAAAAGGACAGCATGAATAAAAGGGTCCATTAAGAGCTGACCATCCTCTATCTTTGTTAATTGTTCGCTTTCTAAAGTGAAAAGATAGACCCACCCCCTCAGAGAGTGCTAGACCTTTGAAAAGTGACAACAAAATGAACAAACTTATAATAAAGATATTCAAAAAAAAAAATAAGTTCATACTGTTTATAATCTCTATTCATATACACTTAGGTATGTGTAAATGTAGGCTTCAGGAGTTGCAATATAGCTTTTTATCATTTTTATGCAAAGGGGGTAAACACGGGGTTGGTAACCCTTCATAAAAATTCAGATACTTCCAATTTATGTTAAATGCTAACAATAAAATTTAACAATTTTAACATCAATTAATAAATATTCTTTACATTTCAGTTACTAAGAAGTATTTTAATTTTTTTTATAGTGCATCATCATCATCATCATCATCATCATTATCATCGGTTTAACATCCGTTTTACATGCTGGCATGTGTTGGACGGCTTTTATAAATTTACTTCCAAACTGATCTATCTCTAAATAGGTCTTTATCAATCCCTCTTTTTCTCAAGTCCATATTTATCACTTCCTCCAATTTTTTCCTTGGCCTTCCCCTGTCAACTGGTCCTGCTACCTCAACTGTTCTACATCTACTAACCCAGGAACTCTCGTCCATTCTTTCAACGTGGCCATAACATCGAAGTTTCCTGTTCTGCCCACATCTCTCTGTACTGTCCAGATTTAATCTTTCTCTTAGCTCATCAGATCTGAGGCTGTTTTTAAGAGTTGCATTACACATCCATCGTATCATTCTCATATCATTTCTCTGCATGCAATGCGTGTTCTAAGAGCAATGTATTCTAATACTAATGATGGTGCCCTCTCTCTCTAAAATATTCTTCTAAGAGTAATGTTTTCTAGGAGAAATGCAATATATTCTTGGACCAATTTATTCTAAGAGTGCTGTATTCTAGGAATATAAAATAATTATCCTACCTGATTTTACCCCCTAATTATGTTTTTAACCCCTACTATAAAGCTAATTATGGGGTCAGGTTTTCAAATCATTGATCACTGTCTTACGGCCCATTTATTTTAAACCCACGAAAGAAGAGATATTTATGCATGTGATATATAATGTTATTTGCATTGATATATTGTAAACTTTCCTGTTATGGTGTGATAGTGATCTCCCCTATTCCGGGAGTTAATGGACTCTTCCAGAGACTATGAATAGAGTTATGATGAAGTGTTGTAGCAGTTATGATGGCAATCATAACCACAGTATCGGATGCAGACTTTCTGTAACATACTATTCTGTACTTTTGTAAATATACCACTGTGTTGTCTTAATTATTATCGGTCCTTTAAGGTCACAACGCTTCCTAAATCTTATACAAATTGGTCTTATAGTCCAGTCAAATCAGTAAAAATGTCAAACTAATTGCAACATAAGTTTTTTTTGCACAATTCATTTCTATGAGGTGTCTATATGAACATATTAAAAGTCTAGAAAAATCGACCGATACGAAATATGAACATTTTACAATTATTGATCTGCGATAATAATGTGTTTAAACAACCTCCTTTTTATTTTGCCTTTTGTTCTAAAATTTTCAATAAAATTGATTGCTGGTCTTAAATGAATTTCTTGTCCTGAAATAAAGTTCTAATTTACTTTGTAAAGTTTTGAGAATTCAATGTTTTAATCGCTGGCGGTCATATTGTTTTTTCATGCACCAAAATATTTTTATGATGTAAAAGTTTTATTACATACAAAAAAAGTTTTTGATACAAAATAAAATTTGATCATTTTTTTACATAAAAAAACAACTGTTTTAAAACAATATGAAGAGGTTAAAACTAAAACATATTGGTCGATGTTTAAAGAATTCCTTAGAATATATATCATAGGTCGGAAGTTTAGAATAACTTACTGAAATAAATTTGTAGTTAATTATACACTACTGGTTTTTTCTGTCAATTTCGTTTTTTGTTACAAATATAATAATGCCTAATACAAGTACTAGAGACTTGTGTATACTTTGTAAAGAAGATATTATGGGTTACAATCTTAAGGGTAGAGTGACAATTACCCAAAAAGGAAGTGATAGCATCAACAGAGCATTTGGGGAATATGCAAGTAGTTTTTGTGTATATGCAGGTCAACGTGTTCATAAGAGCTGTAGAAAACGATAGTGTAACCCATACATTATAAAAGCAGATGAAAAACATGGAATGGGTCGATATATCAGCATTTAATTGTAGATTACAATCCCGAACAAGAACTTTTGATTTCAAGAATTACTGCCTTTTTTTGTGGTACATCAATCAAATACCAAGGAAGGCAAAGATGTCAGGATTATCATCTTCTGAAACATTAACATTTCATAACACTATAGACAAAATATGTAAATCCTGGAATGAAAAGTGAAGTGATACAGTATTAGAAAGATTATCCTCTGCAAATGATTTACATGCCAAGGATGCAGTCTATCGCCAATAGTGCAGTACCAACTTTAGGACAGGCAAACAATGAAATAAATATGACTCCAAACTCAAATTATCCATCCATAGATGAACTTACTTAAGAGAAAACCTTAGTATTTCTCACTGAGAGTGTTGCTTACTTTATGCATATTATTGCAACAGGAAAAATACAGAGAAGAAGCAGGCATCCCTGGAACATGCTATCATTTAAGCTATTCGACCAAGTATGGTGATTGCTTTTTTACTTTTACAATTATGGTTAGTCATAAAAATGCATCACCATTTTGGTTCTAGGTTGTTGATAGATTAATTACAGCAACATGGGTTTTGTGGCTCATATGACAAAGTCCAAACATTTGAACAAAATACTTCTGTAACTGTTATGTCACTGTTACAGTAGGTCAATTCATGCTATATGCAGCAGACACTATTGCCCACAATATACAAACCTTTGATGTATATGGGACCTTTCATTGGATGAATATGGTTGCCATATTAACACCAGGTAAATTTATCATGCATGTGATTTCCCAGCATGAAGTAACGACTAATGAGATCCTTAGGTCTGGACAAGTAACAATTAATTACCATTATCACAAAGATAATCTATATAATTTTGGTGAACCATCTTAAGCCTTGTGATCATTTTCTTAAATCCCCATATTTACTTGATATTCTGTGGACAATTGGTGATGACAGGTGATCAATGGTGTCATTATACCAGAAATGACTGATACGCTACCAGCACCAGAAAGTCTTCTTAATTTGATCCGGTGCAACTGCAAAAATATTGCTATACAGCACGGTGTACATGTAAAAAGTATGGACTTAATTGTTCAACACACAAAAGTGTTGTGGTACAGTTTGTGCTAATTTCTCAGTGCTTGAAGATAACATTGACTTAGATGATTGCAAAATAATTGCATGACAAAAGCAATCGAAGAGCACAACCCTCCGCAAAGTTTATTTTGTTACTCGACTGTGCAGGTGAAACTTGGTAATGTTTTTGAAAATGAAACATAGGAAAGTTTACACAGATTGATTGAGAAATGCCAGATTGACGGAGATTCATATGAAGTTGTTAAATGGGATGCTGTATATTAAAATGAAAAATGTTACCAAATCTTGAATCTAGGTGAAATTTGGTTTGGTGATATGTTATACTATCTGGTACCCATATTTTGAATTTCAAAAGAATAGACAAGAAATTGACTGGCATGTGATTTTTTTAAAAAACTTTGACAATGATGATAAATAGGGATTTTCCGTATTTCAAAAAAAAGCTTGCATTCAGATACTGAACTGGATCAGATTCAGAATTTATTATGGGACTTCCCTGGGCCAAGATACAACTTTGGTAAAAAAGGCATTGAAATCTGGTGATTATTTTTTAAATAAAGTTGATAACAAACCGACAAATAAACTAACAAACAAATAAACGATTATTAAAACATGACCTCCTTGTGCATGTAATTTATAATGTTTTTTTTTTAATTGAAACATAATGATGTAGAAGTATATCTAATAAAATAATTCTATGAAATATCCAAATAATTTGATAATGAGAGAATATTCTTTGAATGCATACGATAAAACGGTGTATTTCAACTAAACACATTGTCTCAAAACTTAAGATTTACCCTAAAATACATTTTATATAGGTTAATTTTTGCTGTGAGATTAAAGAAGCATTCTATATACATCATTTCATATCCTAATTTTTACCTAAAAATTTCAAATGATGTCTTGGTGCGATTGGTAGCATACATCATGTTCACTAGAAAAATACAGGGCACCTGTTGATAAAAAATGCCAAATTGACATATTTAGCATCGGTAAATTTTTCTTGACTTTTAGTATGTTAAAATAGAGACCTTATAGAAATGCATTCTGCAAAAAAGAACGTTGTGTTGCAATTAGTTTGACCTTTTGCCAAAATTTAGGCTTACTTGACTGGATTATTATGATTCTGAAATTATAATACATACATACATACATACACACACACACAGCCATTATTGAATGCAAATACGTAATATTTTGTGAATGCATAAAAAATAATTCTGTATGTATTTATAAGTCCGTTCTCATAAAATGTACATGCAAAGCAATTACATATATATAAAAATGAAATCCTAATTCTTAATAGCAAGCATTAATCTATTAAAATCTTCCTTTAAAGTCCTTATGTAACTTAGACATTAAATTTACTCTGACAAGTACCATTTCTTTATATACATATACTAGCTGACCCGGACTGGCCCTGTCCGAGAGTATATGGTTGCAGTTAGTTTAAACATGTTCGGGAATATTTGAAAATATATTCAGAATTCCAAAACCGATTGTACCCTAAAAATAAAACGTCATTGACTGAACCGATCTTACAGGAAAAAAAATTAAGATGTCACCGCTTAATTCTTCCTAATATAATATCAACCGAATTTTAAGTTCCAATTGATTTTCAAATAAAACGAACTAATATTTACTTAGTGTTTTCTTAAGCGACCGTTTTTAAAACAAATCTATCCGTGGTGCACAGTCTTTAAGATGACACATCTTAGTTTTGTGTGATCTAATATAACTTCAAATCTATTTAGTCAGACTAATATTTTCCGTATCTTACTATGTTCTAAATTATTTTCTTTAATTTCCAATCGACTTTTAATGTTTTATATTTAGTCCAGTCAGCTGTTTTTTGTCTTTATAACTAATATTGTATAGTAAGCCGGGGGAGATAACACTCTCTCACTCTGAAGTCCTCTTCCTGCAAACCCATTCAATGTGTATTAATTTTATAATTAATATTATTTCATATTCACTGGTTTAGAATCAGAAGGATGCACATTTTAATAATAATATTTCATTTTTTTTACATTAAGAGGTATAAATTAGGAATGTTTCTTTCTATAATTACTTAACTTAAAGCAAATACCGAATATTTGATAGTCTTAATTCTTAAATTAATTCGAAAATACACATTACATACGATTAACACATAATAGCGTTTCTATTATTGCACATGCGTGCCACTATACATTTTTTATCATTCATTCTGTTTCGACAAATTAGTAATACATGCAGTTCACTGAGTAACAATTAAAAAAATGTTTACTTAGAACAATGAATGCATGCCCTCAACTTCAATAGAATGGTGTTATGAGGTATGAGATGACATTAGGTCTTGGCAGAGAGTTGCAGATGACCGCTCAAGATGCAGAGGAATCCTGAACCCTGGAGAGTAGAAAGTAGACCATGGGCTTACTTTCAGCAGCCTCATAAATCTCACGTCCCTTATTTTGCCCTTTAGTCCTCACATTACATGAGCGCTGTTTCTGACAAAGGGAGAAGAATTGCTGTCTTCTAGGTCGGAATCTATCAATTTAACACTTATTGCAAGCTTGTTTTTGACCTTAAAATAGTAGTATTTTTAGCTCCTTACATTAAGTGGCTTCACACCTTGTCTGGAGCGATTTTCATAAAATAAAAATAAAAAAACATTTGAAAGCAGGGGAGAAGAAGCTGATGAATGCTGCTGCGGAGAAAAGAGCATATAGAAAGGAGAGCACCACTATCAACACTCCAGAGAAACTCGTTCTTGGCCTTTTGGTTAAGATCAAAGTGTAGTATCTGTTCCGATGGATACTGCACCCCATAGACTGGTATTGTCTTGGCCTTCGGGGCTTGATTTACGCCGGTCTATGGGATTGTCCTGTGCAGTTCTAGGATGTCCACCCTCCCAGGCTTTGCCTCCCCTCTTTGTGGGAGGAGTAAGTTTATTGCTTACTGTCTGAGGCGCCCCTACCAGGGAATGCCGACGGGGCTGCCCAGGCAATTTTTAAATGGCCAGAGTGCTCACCTCTCGAGCGCTGGCTTTTTAAACCCCACTTTCTCGACCCGATCTTGGGTCACATCTTACTTGTGGGAGTAAGATAAAACTGGCCTTGTGCCTAACTCCTGGAGAGGAGTAAATAAAACTCCAGAGACCATCCATGTTTGTGACCTTTTCGACACAGACTGTTGCTCCGGCATTTGGTCTTCAGCCACAGTCAGCGCTGCTCTAGCCGACAACGAGGCTAGGGATGCATTGTCAACCCTGATCGACAAAAGCCTGCTGCTAATATGACTATATATATATATATATATATATAGATATGTGTGTGTGTTTATAGATATTTTCGTGTGTATATATGCATGAGCATATATGTATTTGTGAATGCATATATCTGTGTGTATGTATGCGTAATACTATGTGTATATATTTATTTTTGTATATATATTTATGTTCGTATATATATATATATATACATATGTGAATATATTAGTATGTGTATATATATGATGTGTATATATTTGTGTGTGTATATATACATGATGTGTAAATTTTTGTGTATGTATTTATTTGTGTATGTGTGCATATATATTTGATGTGTATGTATGTGTTAGTTTGGATATATATATATATATATATAAAATAGTAACTCTGTGTGTGTGTCCACCTGATCTTTGTGTATTTTGTTCACCCAAACCGCTGGACAGAATTGCTTGAAAATTGGCATGTAGACTACTGACCTCTGAATGAAGGCTATAGGCTATATAAGAAATATATCGCTTCAACGCTGCCCCCCCCCCCCACTGAAAACTGTTTTTCCTTAGATTCAAATGAAATTTAAACCATAGATTAATGACCAATAATGATTTCTATTCCCAAAATTTCAGCAAATTTTGATAATATTAAAATGGTCCCCGGGGGCACAACCCCCCACTGAAAACTGTTTTCCCTTTGATTCAAATGAAATATATATATATATATATATAATCAAGGAGAACACCTCTCTGTCTGTGCATGTCTGTCCCTAAAAACGAAGACATACTAGGAAGTGTACATTCAACAATTTTATTTACATGTGAGCATAATGGAAGTATTCTTGCGTCTCTGTCTGCCCCTAAAAGAAGCTAATTAAAAATTTCAAACATGTTTCACAATGAAATGAATCTATTTATTAGCGTTAGGTTTAGAGTATTAACATGTATATGAATAGCTCGGTAAGTAAGATATCTAGCTGACAGCATGAAGGCTGCTGTTAAAGTAAACTCTCCCTACCATAATGTTGCATATGATGCTATCCCATACTCTAACCTGGGCAACACTGGGTAGCTCTGCTAGTATATGTATATTTGTGTGTATGTATATATATTTGTATTTTCGTGTATATATATATATATATATATATATATATATATATATTTGTATTTTCATGTGTATATATATATATATATTTGTATTTTCATGTGTATATATATATATATATTTGTATTTTCATGTGTATATATATATATATATATATATATATATATTTGTATTTGTATTTTCATGTATATATATATATATATATATATTTGTATTTGTATTTTCATGTATATATATATATATATATATTTACTTTCATGTGAATATATATATATATCTATCTGTGTGTGTGTATTTTCGTGTATGTGCATATACATACATTTATGTACACGCATGTGTATGTATACATATAAATATAATTTGTATATGTGTGTTTATATGTATGTATAAATCTTTTTGCATGTTGCTTATCTTGCTTACTATCTCCTTATAAGTGATAATATCATTGTAACCTGTTTCTCACACCTTCAGTTAGTTAACCTAACTACCAACACATTGTCATGAATGTAAAGAAATATGCAAGCAAACAGTAAGAAGAAAAAAAAAACAACAAAAAAAGAAATTGTGACGCGCAGCAACAAGCTGTCATCATTCATTGTTACGACAGACACTCAATTTTCGCACCTCCTTTTTTTCTTCTTCTTACCAATGTTCGCTCAGAACAAATTTCTATCCAATGAAACCTTATGAAGTGATCATGTGACATATTTCTCAAAAATAGCATTGAGTTACCTCTGGGCTATCAATAGATATAATCATCCAAGTAAACTTATATATATATATATATATATATATAATAAAGAAAAAAATAATTCAAAGAGAATCGTTGTATCCATTGTTCTCTGTCATAAAAGTTTATACTTGTTTGTTTTTACTTTTGTTGTAGTTTTCTCAAGTTAAAACGAAATTACATGTGACAAACTTAATATTCCTTTCCATAATTGTGGTGTAATAAATGTAATATACTCCGTATTCACTCCTTTAATGTTGTCCTTTGTCTATTCTAAGTTTATAGAGAGTTCCTTTTTACTTCAGTTATTAAGTATGCTGAAGTTGTTTCCTGCTTCGTTATTCTAAGAAATTTCCTTGAAGACGAATCATCTTACTATTTACTATGCAACTCTTTGTAATAACGAGGTCACCTGTATGAAATGCGAGGATTCTTTATGTCTCTCCATAGAAGAAAACATTGACCACTATGTCTCAAGACATTTCTGTTACAAAAGATTTGGGACAGAGATACACAGC
Source organism: Sepiola atlantica (assembly GCA_963556195.1). Taxonomy (NCBI): domain Eukaryota; kingdom Metazoa; phylum Mollusca; class Cephalopoda; order Sepiida; family Sepiolidae; genus Sepiola; species Sepiola atlantica. Next base: position 151,813,332 of record OY744521.1, on the reverse strand, counting down.
TTTACCCAACGAACGAAACAATGAATAGCATACTTCCTTGGAAGAGTTTCGCCACATTATTGAGAACAGAATTGCCATTATGTTAACACATACGTAGATTAGCAAGTTATACTGAAGTATTTCGTAAATGTATCTTCAAGGCTGTATTATTTTGCAGAGAGATTTCACCGTCATCCCACATAGAACGTCTGTTATTCCCAAATAGTCACCCATCTGGTACTGACCAGACTCAACTTTGCTGATCTAATGAGTACTGGTGTCAACGTGATTATGCCTTATATGTGTATGTATAATATACATACAATATACATGTAATATATATATATATATGACTTTTATTTATATACTATACAATAATAATTTCCTTGTACAGTACCCGGGGTTCGCGAACGAGCATCAATTAGTCAGAAGACCACAAGGGAACAGTCAAATCTGTCATCGTTTGTGGATGAAAAGGCACACCAACACGAATGCCTTTTCATCATCCACAGCCGATGACCGATATGACATATGAGTAATTTGGTTTGTTTTCTACTGACTAGATATTCGCTATATATATATATATATATATATATATATATATATATATATATATATATATATATCTAATATATAAAGTAGAGACTTTTTTTCCCCTGTACCTTCTCGGAGAATAGGAAAATAACCACATGCATCATGGGCTACTGAACTCACAATTACATTGCACTTATTCACTCGAGCGTGTTTTAGTATATCTGTTATTCTTCTTTCCAAACTTACACTGAATATTACATTCGGCCCGGCCGCCACGACTCTCCGAAATACCAACTCCATATAGGTGGTAGTAAAAACTTTTCTCCCTAACAATTCTGTACTGTGACTACACTCATCGACACCGGGAACTAATAAACACAGTATAATTTTCATAAAGCACCCATTGTCGTATTTGTCTGGCATTATTTTACTACATAATATTAAGCAATACGCAAATACTTAACAACCGCTCCCTTACACTCCGATGATTATTCGCGAATATCAGATTACGTTCTATCTAATTCTACCTTCTACATTTAAATTCATTCCGGATTTAAGCGAATGAAATTAACGAACACAGTTCCTGCAACATTTAATGATTCAATATGGCGGATAACATTTCTTGATCGAATCGACTTCCTATTTAATTCATTAAGCACTAAGATACTGGTAGACGCGGATACATTTACATTTTCAAAAACATACACCTTAAACACGCATATTATAGAAAAATTGCCCAAATGAATTTACTTCATCAAAAAATGACCTACACCGCGTTATTGTTGAAGTTTCCATTTGGTCGGCAGAATGTAAATGTTTACATAACACGCATGTCAATAAACACCCATAGCGTTATTAGCCTATTTACACAACTATTTTTAAATCGTAAGCTTGGCGTCGTGGGTAAGAAGGGAGGTTTAATGATCGACAGTTTCGGCGTTCGATCCCATTCGACTCTGCCACTTTTTTTTTTTTTTCAATTTGCAAAATTCGCTAACACGGTATAGGGGGTGGGGCTGGAAAAAGAACTATAGGCCATTTCTCCCGTGCAACGCCGGGCGACGGGTTTCGCTAGTATATATATAAAGTGGACTGTATTTCTCCTGTACCTTTGACGAGAGTAATTATCATATTTATTCCTAGATCACTTACTGTCTCAAATACAACATTCACATAGACAGTGGTCACTATACTTACTTACTGCAAATTATCTACTCTACCCGCCACTAAAAACGTTGATAGACTTTTATTTCATTCGGAACCGTTAAACAGAAACACCACCAATTACAGATTACAGGAATATCATTCTGCTATTACGAACACATAACATCTATACGTTATGGAATAATGGATTACCTTAAAACAAATACATCATGCGCTGCATTACAAAATAACACAAACACACTTCCACGCATAGTAAGTACACTTAATTTTACCACATTAAAAATAAACATTACATCATAATAATCATAGTAATATTTTTATTTAAACCAACTAATACATGTTTCATTCGTCAACATAAAATTTTTTTTTTTTTTTTTTAATAACATTTACTTGACGCTTATTCAATGATTTTATTAAATTTAAACTCAAACAAAAAAACCCTGTGAAACACCCTGCAAAAACGGTCTTCGTTCTTCTTACCAGAGCCCCTCCCCCTACAAAACAAACTTAAAAATGATTTCTACCTTTTGATTTCTTGGCACATACGAACTTACCAATGGCTTATTCAACATTATTACGGAACTCAGGGATTATTTACGTCACGGGTTAATTTACGCTTCCAAATTATTGAACATCACATATAAACATAATATAATAATAATCATTGGCATATTATTATTATTTAAAAAAAAATACATCTTAAAAAATAAATTCTTACAATACGTTTTTGGTATGGAAACTCTAAGTTTTCTTTTTTTTTCTTTAAATCGGATATTCACACAAAAGAACCTGTTTTTATTTTTTTATATATATCCAACTTCATATCACTCCCCCCCCCCCCCAAAAAAAAAAGATTTATACATTTTCTTTAATAGGCAATACGAAATAATCATTTGCTTACTGCATATTATTAGGGAACTCAGGGGTTGTATGAGTTATGGGGTTAAGTTAGGTGGCCAACCTATTTTCACAGTGTGGTGCTGTCGTTATGGATGGCATCAAAATATGTACCAATTAGACTGACTTTTCATTAAAAAGTAAAGTTCACTGATCTTGGAAAGCTTCCCGCATATTCTTGGATCAAATTTACTTGGGAGGGGGGCAGCGGTTTTCCTTTATTACGAATACCCCACTTCTTACAATCCTAGGCAGTAAGCACCCGAAACGGGGCACGGATCCTGCCAGTATATATATATATATATATATATATATATATTAGATTTCTTGAATGTGAGATGATATATATAATTATTTCCACAATCAGACAACGCCGCAACCCACAACCTATGAAAAAAACAAACCGGAAGTCATAGACTCGAGTCTAGGACTTCCGGTTTGTTTCTTTCATAGGTTGTGGGTTGCGGCGTTGTCTGATTGTGGAAATAATTATATATATATATATATATATATATATATATATATATATATATATATATAAAATTGTATAAACCTTAGAACCGTTATATAATTTTATTTATTTATAAAGTTGTACTTTGTATTAAGCTCTTTTGAAAAATTATTGGTTTTAAGTTCATTTAATCAATATATTTTAACTCTCTCTCTCTCTCTCTATATATATATATATAGTATGAAAATGGTGTTCATATCCGCCGTCGCGTTAGATTCAGCAGGTGTTTGGAGAAGATGCGATGTGTAACACAAATTAAGGAGTGGTTCAACACATGAAAAAATGACCGCACATCAGCGGAGGGTGACCAACCTCCAAACTTTTAGGAGTGCAGCTGTTGTTGAGAAGGTGCCAAAACAGAAATAATGCGGAACACGACTGCAGAGATGAATACCATTCCAAAAGAAGACTTCCAGAGGTGTTTCCGGCAATGGATAGATCGGTGGGCTAAGTGAAGGGAATTAGGGTCCCGATCGTTTCTAAGACGATTTGGATTATTTTAAATATTTGTTGAGTTTCAATTCTTTGAACTGATATAAATAATGTGTTAATTATATTTATCTCAACTTACTCTACAAAAGCTCTATTTAATCTAAAAGTTCAACCATTGCCATTGACCTGATATGAATAACTGCAGTATTTATTCAAATGCCTTCATTTGGAATAAACCTATAATAGCTAGAGATGAGTCATTCTGATGTATATTTATACTCTACTTAAGTCAATAAATTTTGCCTTTAAATTTTTATTCATATATATATATATATATATATATATATATAATACACATACCTAACTTTATAAATATCGATATATATATATATATATAGTAAAAAAGAAGTGTGGTAAATTAAATACCATCAAAGCTTGTTATAGATGCAATATGTATTTTATAAAAAAGAAAAGACAAAATCGAAAACGATTTTTTTTTTCCTTTTTTTATAAACTAACATTATGTATGTAGTTTATAGTTATACAGATATTTCGCTAATAAAATTAGCCTCATCAGTGTAGTTGAAAATTCCGATGTAATTGGAAAGCCAGCTTCTGTTGGTGTGAGTCGGCGAATGAGATGTTGTTTTTTTCTCTCTCGTATGAAATCACGCAAGCACGTGGAAGGTTATAGTTTTAAAGGTTCATATATATAAAAAATATATATAAAAAAAAAAATTAAAAAAAAAAAGTATGAACCTTTAAAAATATATATATTATTTTGGGGCCCCATTTCGATTAGGCTCTCTAGTGAGAAGTATTAATACCACCGTCAAACGTACCTACAAATGCATGTTCCTTCTTTGTTGAACACTGTTTACAACTATTGACTATCGCTGCCTGCTCGACACAATAAGATTTAACTCTCCCCGATTTATGTAACTATTCATAGTGGCCGCATCGGTTAGGCGTCGGGATTGGGAATTTAACCTGATCTTGTGACCAGTTTTAATAATTATCTCTAAACTGACGATTCTGTAAGGATGAGACGTATATGTATGTAGATAATTAAATATTTATTATAAAAATAATTATATATATATATATATCATACGTTTTCAAACTTAAACATAACCAAATAAACTAAACCAGACAAAATAATTTACTTCATTATTTTTCTTTCAAAGAATGTGTTAATTTAAAGATTGTCATTATCTCGTGTTACTTTTAAAATTGTATTTTCTGTAATGCTGCAAACTGATTCCAATAATTATCAGCATTTCTGATGCTCACGACTTTGACAAGCGTTCGATTATTTTAATTATAATTATCATTATTTCAATTGTAATTATCATTATTTCAGTCATGAAATATTCATAAGTGAATTTTTTTTCTCTTACTTTTGTTCGCCCCCAAACAAAGCGTATTACCACTGACGCGTAAGGAACTGCCATGTTAGGGGCTAGATTTATAGAGCGTAACCTGAATGGGGAGTTGGGCAGCAAGATATTTAGTCACATTACTTTTAAATTGTTGCATGTTAATACAGGCGGGGGGAAAAGGGAGAAGGAAGGAAATTCTAAATGCAAGCGGTTCGAAAAAAGAAGCTATTAGAGGAGAAAGTTTTCTGACATCTTGTGATCTCTACAGTCATGGAGTAAGATCTTGCTGCCAGGCAGGTTGGTCAGGGGTATTTACGTTGAGGGGATGCATGTGCAGTAAGTTCGTCGAAGTTCATTCCATGGAAGTACTTGTAAAACAAGCACAGAGATGCAACACTGCGGCGATGTAGTAAAGGCTGGAGCTTAGCAGATAGTATAGGACCTATTAAGTTAAAAATAAATTTTGCACCCTGTCCAAGAGGGAGAGACTAGTGGTTGATTCACAAGTTTAGATATTGCAAGAATACTCTATGCACGGAGGACTGCTTAATATCCTTTGTGCTGAGGTACGTCTTCATCTACTAACGTTTATTATTATTCAACCACCTTTGGTAGAATTAAGCTTTGAACATGAAGCATAACAGAATTTATAGAATTGCACTAAGTTCTGAAAACTGCTATTTAATTGCCTCTAATTACTAATATTCAAAACAGAACTCTTCAGCCTTTGAAGTCTCTTTGTTATACAAGACAATGACTTGACCAACATTTTTTTTGTAGACTCTCATCAGACAATGTTTTGTATGGATGGCTCTACTTTTCTATTTCAAAATATAATTACCTTAAATTGATACAGTTTTGTTACCTTTGGACTCGTGAAAGGAAGAGAGTGAGAGAGTAATTTTACTTTTGTCTTTATTGCCTTTAATATCATATCTTTTGGAATATAGAAATACCTAACCACAAGTTTAAATCAGAATTTTTGATAATTTCTAGAAATTATTTTAAAATATTTTAATTCAAAAGGCAAGTGGTCCGGGAAAAGTATCCTAGTATCCTTTAAGGAACAGTCACTTTATTTAGACGTTTCTTTTCTCTAAACGGAGAGAACGTTTGTTTTTTTTTTAAGAAGGGGAGATTTTCTTTAGAAATATCAAAATATTTTCGATCATTCCGGATTTTATCAACAGTAAGTGAAATATTTACTGAAACAGTATGTGAAAGATTTACTGAAACAGTAAGTGAAAGATTTACTGAGAAATTAATAGATACATTTTTTAAAGAAAAATATCACATATATTTTCTTATCTTTCACAATTCCGTTTTCTTTTCGCATTGCTTACAGCCTTATTAAATACCTATATACTTCAAATATTTGAAGTTTTGGTAACTTCAAAATAATAGACGATTGATGAGCACTCAGATGTGGAGAAAGTATATCTAGATGTCAAAGCTATTGAGGTTGTTCAGAAGTTTTGTTACCTGAGTGATACCATTGGAGCAGGTGCTAATGTGATTGCAAGAGTTAGGAGTTAATGGAGTAAGTTCAAGGAACTTCTGCCATTACTAGCCAACAGAGTGTTACAAATGACGACATAGGGAAATATCTGTCAGACATGTGTATGCAGTGTGATGATGTATAGAATTGAAATCTGGCCAATGACGGTTGAGGACATGTGTAGCATGGAGAAAAATTAGATTAAAATGATACGATTAATGTGTAATAATGAGACAGGCTTAGTTCTGATGACCTTAAAGGAAGATTAAATCTAGATGTTAAACCGCATATGATGATGATAATGATGATAGATCCAATATTATTTTCTGCACGTGTGGTCACCATAATTTGTGAATTATCATATTAATGGTATTTTTATCATTTTCCCTGTAAAGTTTTCTAATGTTAATAATTCGATACTTTTTGTATTAACCGCTGGTATTATTTTTATATACTACACAGGTAAAGCTCAGTAGCCTTTCTAGTTTAATATAATTTGTGGAAGTATATTTTTCTAGTACCATTCTTTGTCTAGGGATATATCATAGTAAGTATTGATGAAGGGACGACAATCGGCTCTATCAACTAAATCTATTGGTTGAGCAATCAGTGTAATTGGAACAAACGTGGACTATGGGGAAGACATAGTTTAAATTCCCTCGAATCAATTACATCAATAACTTGCATGAAAAAAATAATTGTTTTGATTCTATATCCAATCAACTTTACAATAATTAATGCTATTGATAATCATCATCATCATCATCAGGTTTTTTTATCACTATTTCCTCTGGTTGTTTCAAGAGCCGAAAACAAGCAAGACAGTTTCTAAGTGGAGAGAAAAAAGGGGATTATTAGGGAATAAAAAAGAGAAGAGCTGGAGGGGATTCAGGGGCATGGATTGTGTGGTGTCCTTCAAGATAGGGACCATTTTTGGAGGGCGGGATAGAGATAAAATCAAAAATGGAGAGTGGCCATCTTTACCGAAAATAAAGAAAAAGAAGGGTGCCCAGAACCTATTTGTACCACTAGCTGAGAGACTTTACTAACTGGAATGGAGTCTGATAAGACCTCAGGTTGGTGTGAGCCATGCCTTGGCAGGGAAAACATACTCAAACTTGATTCGTCCAAACACACATAAGCTAGCAATGTGTATCCACCTCCTTTTAAATAGTGCAGAGTACAATCCTCTATCACATCTGATTTTTACTTTAAACTGATGTTTAAAGTGTGAAAATAGTTATTAATATTTATATTGTTGTCTAAACATGCCTGTTAGGCTAGCACAAGTAACTGCTGCTATTCACTTTTTACCAAAACTAACTGATAGTTAACTGCCATTTAGAAGAATCACCTAGTGTCTCCCATATAGCCATAGCAATGTCTCTGTTATCAATCCTAGCCTTACATATAATATATATTATTACTTTAGTTTTATTTTTACTTTTTTATTCACCCCAAACGAAGCATATTGCCACCGAAGCGTAAGGGGTTACTGTGGTAGGGGCCAGATTTATAAGGGGCAATCTTAGTGGGAGTTGGGCAGCAAGATGTTTGTTAATATTACATTTAAATTTCTGCATGCTGATACTGTTGGTTCGAGAAAAGAAGTTATCAGAGTAGAAAATCTCCTGACATCTAAAGACATCTACAGTGAAGGGGTGGGATTTTGCAACTAGTTGGGTGATCGGGGGAGGTATTTTCGTTTCAGGGGTACAAGTGCACTAAGTTTATCAGATCACGTTCCATGGAAGTACTTAAGCTTGATGAACCATAGCCTGCAGCCTATATTCGCTGATAGAATAATTTGACTCTGATGATCACTATAACAGTCTGAATTATCTAAATAAAGTAAATATATTTGTAAAAATCCATTAAATATATATACCTTGGGGTCACTTATAGACTTAAACTCATAATCTCCTGAAAAATGGTTTGTTGATCTTTTTCTTTTTTTTTCAGTAATTTTATAAAAAAGGATTTATTTTGATTTTTTTGATTTTGAACTTGTTGAGATGTTTCGTCGTGATCACCTAATGGACAATGAACATTATTGATCCGAATGTAGTAAATTATATAAAGCACATCAAAGGTGAGCAGACGAGTCTGAAGAAACTTTCCAGACTTTATTGATTGTTAAGCTCAACGGGAACAAAGTACTTAGACCTGTGACTTTTCGAATGAAACTTCAGTCTATACTGCTGTGAGTTTATCATGTTACTCTATCCATTTGGAGATAACACAAGCCACGGGATTTGGTGACTCATTGATAAACGATAGCAGCACAACCGGAGCAGGTCTTAAAATATGTATAAAGATTTAAAACTAGACAATTGCAATAAATCTTTAACCAGAAAGAAAGAATGCCATCTGTACATATTAACATACCTAACTATATATATATATATATATATATATATATATATATATATATATATATATATATATATATGAGAAAGGAAGGATGAAAGTAATCCGACGTAATAGGAAATGAAAAAGGAAAAACCAAAAAAGATGTTTTTTTTTTATGTATACATCAATGTTTCGTCTTTATTTGTAAGACTTCTTCAGGATGATAATATTAAGAAAAATGTCATGCAAGTATGTGAAAATATTGGGTTGACAATATTGTCACATACTTGCATGACATTTTTCTTAATATTATCATCCTGAAGAAGTCTTACAAATAAAGACGAAACGTTGATGTATACATAAAAAAAGCATCCTTTTTGGTTTTTCCTTTTTCATTTCCCATATATGTGTGTGTATGTGCATAGATGGTGTTGCAGCAAAATCTAACACTTGACAAAAATAAAACGAAATAGGTAAAAAAACAACAAAAGTTGTATATGCAGAGACCCGACTGTTTATTTAGCAACAGTTAGTTACATACTACATTATTTTTTTCAACGTAACTGCCATGTTGTGAGCGTGATTGTTAGTCTTGGCTTAGATCAAACCCCAGAAGAAATAGTCAAGGGGTTTGAGGGTGAGGAGAGTGGCCACAAGTCTGGCGACTAGTGATGAGGAACATTGTTGAGCACCCACGCCTTGGTCGTCTTGGCCTTCTGTGTAGGAGCAGAGTCTTGCTGGAAGACATCGGGCTTCACCACACTCAGAATATCCTGGTATTTCGTTTACTTTTTTTCAAGTGTCGGATTTTGCTGCAACAGCCTGTGTATACATACATACACACATATATTTATATATATAGGTATGTTTATATGTACAGGATTCACTCTTAAACTAATTAACCGAGCATTAACAATTTTGGAATACAGCTGCTAGGCGTAAGTGGTCGTAATGTGGGCGATATTTAGTTTATTCAAATTTCGGTAAAAATGAAACCTTTTGTGAAAATTTAGATATCTCTGACTTTTGTGAAATTTTAACAATAGGTCTTAGACATTAATAAATATTTTCCAAATTTCAGTTTCTTAGATTATTTTAAATGGTTTGTCTGGAGTATAATATGGGCACAACTTCCCATGTGAAAATTAAATATTTCAGATTAGCATTAAATTTGATGAATTGGATCCCAATTAAGGAATATTGTATTAATTTCAATTTCTTCCTCAGAACGTTCAGCTTAAGCCATATATTTTTTATATTTTCTAGAATCAAAATCATGGAATAGATGTATATCAAAACTGGAATAAGGATTCTAGACATAAGGTTTATCAGTATTATACTTTGATTTTAATCTTCGTATGGGACATAAAATTAGTGCAAAATTCTTCTGCTCAGTGAATCAATTTTACCCCTCCTAAGATGGGTATTCTTCTAGTTGTATATAAAATAAATTGATATTTGATTAATTCATACAGAGAAGCGATATGCCAAAAACTGTTTTGTCATCATTTTTGACCTACATTAGTCCGTGTTAGGAAAAAGATGAATTTGGTTTTCAATCGATTTTATTTGATTACTCATATCAAAAAGGGAGTTATAGGAGATAACTCTCTCTGTGACACCTACTCTTACTATTACCCATTACATCATGAGAAAATACAGAAGAAATTTAATTATTAATCATTTTGTATTACACTGTGCATTCACTAACTTCAGATGTATCATACGCTGACCTGAAAATAATCGGCTAATAAACAAAAAGTATAACGAAATTACTTTCTCCGATTATATCTTCCTTCTGAAGCATACTAATAATGTTCATTGCTCTACTGCTCTGTTTATTAAATTTAGCAGTCCGTGCATTTAAGCACGGACTACTTTTTATGTATTAAAGTCGTGCATCGTCTACCTGTGGAAACATCTATTCACGGTTTGTTTAACATAAATTATATAATTTAGATGTGGATTTCTAATAATATTTCTATCCATATAACGTTTCCCTTAAAACCAATAACAATTTACATTTCGCTTATTTTCCTCCATGTAACGTTTACATTAAAACCAATAACAAGTTACATTGTTTAGTTTCCTTTGTAACGTTTCTCTTAAAGCCAAAAAAAAAACTATGTTTCACTTATTTTCTTCCATGTAACATTTTAATTAAAATCAATGACAAGTGGTGCGTCGCTTATTTTCCTACATGTAACGTTTCCATTAAAACCAATAGCAAGTTACGTTTCGCTTATTTTCCACTAATGTAACGTTTACCTCAAACCAAATAGCAAGTTAAATTTCGCTCATTTTCTTCCATGTAACGTTTGCATTAAAAGCAATAACAAAAGTACCTTTCGCTTATTTTCTTCCATGTAACGTTTCCTTTAAAGAAAATGACATTACATTTCGCTTATTATCCTCTAGGTAACGTTTCCATTAAAACCAATAACAAAAGTACGTTTCGCTTATTTTCCTACATGCAACGTTTCTATATAAAACCAATAATAAATGTATGTTTTCCATCGAGTGCACTCTTTAAATACGTATTGTTATTTGATGACTGCTTCGCCATTTTCAGAATAATAAAAATTTCTCAGCATAAACAGTACAATATTTCGTTTTTACCTTATTTTTATATCAATACTAGGTGAAAAAGTTCTTTTTTATTTAATTTCATAAACAGCTTAGATCATTCGCTTACTAATCATTAATTGTCCAATATTTACATTTGTTATATTTGTTACATATTATTAAGCAAGATCATAAACAGTGGCGAATGGACACAGTCAATCCTCACAATTGTGATCACTCGAGACTTAGCGTAAGCACAGCAAGACAACGTCGAACCTTTTGTCAAAGGGAACATAGACGATACACCTGGATAGTGAGTGAGTGAATAAGAAGGATTTCTCCTGCACGGAAAGAGAACAGAGAAGATGAAGTGTAATATCAGAAGAGATACAACACTTTGCAAATTCACATAGCTTCGAAATTCACAACTGAAATATGTATATTAAAAAATGTCTTACCTGTTTATAATTTCTGCCGTTGACATCCCTATTTACTTGCCTCCCTACGAGGACAGATTCAAACAACAGGTCGGTTTTTAATGTGGAGAAAATCCAGTTCCCCAAAAAACGGGCACTCTGGATTGAGACAAAAATATGAATTGTTTCAATCTAGAAGGATTTCTCCTTCACTAAGCGAGGACAGAACATATAAAGTGTAGAATGAGAATAGGTACTACACTTTGCTCCTAACCAAAAGGCCAAAGAATGGTTGTAACATTCACTGTTGTTTGATATTCTTTTGTCAGAATTTTTGAAGAAATAAACTGGGGACATGGAAGGTGTAATGGATACTGACATGGATTATGGAATCGGTAATACTGAGTTCAAATCCATTTGTATCTGCCACGGTCACTTCTATTTTAATACCATTGAGAAAGGTTAGAACACCTTTTTACTGTTATGGTAAAATAGGTACTTGTACTCAAAGAATTGTTGCAGTGAAACTATTACTATGGATATTGTGTTTTGACAATGAATACTTGTCCTTTTGGCTAGGCACAAAGTGTAGTATCTGTTCTGATGCTGCACTTAGTCTTTTCTGTCCATGGTCAGTGAAGAAGGGGTTCTTCTAGACTGATGCAATTTTTATTTTTGTTCTAATCCAGAGTGCTCTTTTGGGGAGCTGGATTTTCCTCACATTAAAAACTGACCTGATATCTAACTCTGTGTAGATTGGGAATTTTCCACCTAAGTTTAAAATTATGTAAGAGAATATAAAATTCCATTATAAGTAAACGTAGAACGAGAGGGACGTGTACAGAAAGATGAATCATGAGAGGAAGTCCGAAATGACATGTAGGGATGAAGGGAGTCTTTCTCTTTGCAGTTAAGCTGATTGTGTTCAGTCAGTTTCTCAAAGCTTCTTTTTTGGTTATCTATCTCCAGCGGGGGTGGGGGGGGGGGTAAGCTTATATGTAACCTTAGAGTGGTACAAAAGAATGAAGGAATAAAACATCAAGGAACGTGAGCCATTGAACAACAGTTATTGGAGTTTTTTTCTGTTGTACATAATCGCAGCTGCCAGGGGAGAGGGAAAGATGAAAATTTCGACTTCTACATCACCACTGCGACTATAGAAATACGACCAGCGAGTTATGTCAACAAGGTGGACGAATTGTGGGTATCGGAGAACCCCAGTATATTACATTATATATAAATTCATGTTACAGCTGTAAAACTGATAAACAGACATATATTTGCTTTTATCAATATACAATGAGACTATATATATATATTGTGTTCTGGCAAGAAAATAAAAACATTTTTTAATTTTTTATACTAATGAGTCCCCACTTACCAAGGTCAAAAGCCACTTGAGCATAAGGGCCAATGAGATTGTCAGTTGGACAATGATCAAAACTATGAGAGGATTAGAAAGAATGGGTTTAATGGTAAGAATTTGATTACTTAAAAAGGTGGCTCGACAAGTATTTGTTAACATTGGACTTTAAAATAACCATATTGTAATCAGCTGGGAAGCAGCCCGAAGATATTGTGTTCCATAGATGAAAGTTCTGCTTGGTTTTAGGTACAAAAACAGGGGTTATGCTCTAAAACTAATAACACGCACAGACATACATTTTCTTTTATTGATATAGAAATAAAATACCGTCATTTTGTTTTTGTTATGAATGCGCCGCCTTTGTATAGAATGAATAAACAATGCTTACTTTCATGATAGGTTATAACAAGAGATAAAACTCCAGAAGCGTAATGATATTAGGTTTGATGTTGTCAATTAGAGGCCAATGTTTCTTCAGTTCTAGCTTTTGATTGCTTGAATATTTTCGCCATTTAGTGACAGTCATTTCTTCTTCACAATGTCCATTTATATTTGCAAGTGTAAATGTTTAACGAGTCAAAAAAGCTAACTCTTTTTTCAACATTTCTCCTTTGAAATGAAGCATTGACTATTCCTTTCTAGTTTATCGGTTCAGAATTTCATCCTTGCAATTTTATCATCCTCTACTTCACTTCTACTTTCACTATCACAGAAAATAGAAAAAGCTAAAAGATAATAAATAAATTCATAAAATACATTGAGTATCTGTTCAGTATGGTTGGGAGTTGAATGGGAGAAAACATTGATACTGTCCACATTGCCAACCACAATAGTTTCCACCCAAACCCATTTGATATTCTTGCATGCAAAATATAAATTCATATCAATGAAATATTTTTGTAAATAGAAATTTATGATTAGACTTTTGGGACATGTTTATGCAAGTTTCAAAAAATTATGCAACCCTTGATTTGTTCTTATGACTCACGACCTGATCAGTTTAGTCATTCAACAAGCCTCCCGCCATCGAAACAAAAAAAAACAAAAAAATGGAAGAAACACATACAAAGAGGCGAATTTGCAATGGCAGGCAGCTCCTCAGGATTATTAAATGGATAGTTTTATTTGAACAGATTTTTATCTTCACACGCAATAGAACACATACTTCTTATAACTTTTTTTTGGGGGGAGGGGCTGAGAGAGAGAGAGGTGTTGTTTTATGGGTTTTATAATTTTCTGGAGGGTTTATCAGTTTGATTTTTGAAATGTGTCCAGTTATCTCTATAACAGACCCTGTCTGTCTGTCCGTCGCACTTAAGTTTGAAATAGAATTTTCGTCAATCTGTAAAGCGTCCTGTTATTGCTTTTCTGTTTTTTACTGGTTTATCATTTTATAAAAGGTTTCTTTGTTTAGATGCGTTCACGAATTTCTCTGAGAGGCTCAGTCTGCTGTTGGTCTGTCATACTTTAGTTTGAAATAGGATTATCATAGGTCTGTCACGGTTAAGTTTGAAATATTGTTTTTGTTGGTCTGCCACACATTACTTTGAAATAGCATTTTCGTTGGTCTGTCGAACATTAGTTTGAAATAGCATTTCGTTGGTCTGCCACACATTACTTTGAAATAGCATTTTCGTTGGTCTGTGACACATTATTTTGAAATAACATTTTGGTTGGTCTGCCACACATTACTTTGAAATAGCATTTTCGTTGGTCTGTCGCACATTAGTTTGAAATAGCATTTTCGTTGGTCTGTCATACATTAGTTTGAAATAGCATTTTCGTTAGTCTGCCACACATTACTTTGAAATAGCGTTTTCGTTGGTCTGTCGAACATTAGTTTGAAATAGCATTTTCGTTGGTCTGTCGAACATTAGTTTGAAATAGCATTTTCGTTGGTCTGCCACACATTACTTTGAAATAGCATTTTCGTTGGTCTGTCGAACATTAGTTTGAAATAGCATTTTCGTTGGTCTGCCACACATTACTTTGAAATAGCATTTTCGTTGGTCTGTCGAACATTACTTTGAAATAGCATGTTCGTTGGTCTGTCGAACATTAGTTTGAAATATCATTTTCGTTGGTCTGTCGAACATTAGTTTGAAATATCATTTTCGTTGGTCTGCCACACATTACTTTGTAATAGCATTTTCGTTGGTCTGTCGCACATTACTTTGAAATAGCATTTTCGTTGGTCTGTCGAACATTAGTTTGAAATATCATTTTCGTTGGTCTGCCACACATTACTTTGAAATAGCATTTTCGTTGGTCTGTCGAACATTAGTTTGAAATATCATTTTCGTTGGTCTGCCACACATTACTTTGAAATAGCATTTTCGTTGGTCTGCCACACATTAGTTTGAAATAGCATTTTCGTTGGTCTGTCACACATTAGTTTGAAATAGCATTTTTCATTTTCATCACTAAATGCGCTGATTACATAGGATGCATCTTATTTTAGATGCATCCATGTATCTCCATAAGAAGCTCTGTCAATGAATCAGTCAGTCTCTCATGCTTAAGCTTAAACGAACATTTTCCTTTGTCTCAAGCTTTATTTCGAAATAGCATTTCCATACTTAATCACTGTTTTGTCTTCGAAGAGGCATAATAAATAAATAAGACAAACACATGTTGAAACGAAAGATTGGCTTATATTACAGTAATACAGTAATGTCACCAGTGTAGTTTCTGCTACTTGACTCGGTATTTACTTTCTTTTTACCACAGGAAGATGTGGCAGTAGCCGGAAGTTGGGGGAAACAAGCCAGCGTCCCAGAATTGGGACATTCACATTCTGGCCTCTTAAAAATTGCCTGGGCAGCCCTGTCGGCATTTCCTTGTTGGGGCGCCTCAGACAGTTAATGATAACCTTACTCCTTCCCAAAGAGAGAAGGCAAGGAATGTGGACCTCGTAGGACTACTCAGGTCTAATACCATAGCCTGGCAGATAAAAGGCCATGAAAATGGCCCAGTTTCTATCAGACTGATTGTTGAGAACGGATCCTCGATTGTTATGTACCATTTCAGCAAGTAGCTGAGTGGATTACAGTTAAAGTATTATATACTTATTGGAATAGTCCATTGTGTATCCCAAAGGGATGATACCACAACAAATATTTTTTAAGTTTTTTGATTTTTGTTGTCTCACCTTTTTTTTCTATTGACCTTTATTTGTATTTTACGACGTTTTGAATTTGTTTGTGACTTTTATATAGACTATACACGATTTTTTTTAGTGATCTACTGTTTAAAGAAAGTAACTGTATAGGTACCCCCACACCCTAAAATGCCACCCATGGTCGTTATGAAGTTTTAGGCAGATTCGGGCAGACAAATAGGCGATGTGAAGCATGAAAAATAGTTTCAATAGGATGGAGCAGCTCCCCACATTTTAAATGACTCGTTGGAATGGCTGCGTGACACTTTGGTGATCAGTAGGAGGTGCGATCCTAAATGGGCTTCACACTCACCGAACCTTAATTCTCCAGATTTTTATCTCAAAGACAATGTATGTCGTATCGAGGGGGTTCCCATTTGGAGCATAGCATTGGACGGTGACTGAAATCTTGTGGAGAAGTTAGGCATTGACTGAACTTTATTCATTTCTGCCAAATATATTTGGAAGTAGGTGTTGGAAATTAATGTTAAAATTCGATTCTGACTATTTTGTGCTTGCGTTCAAATGTATACAGACACATAAGAATACACTTCTGACGATCGGATCGCCCATGAAACTACAGTAAAGTGTTAAGATAAGCCCCTTTTAATTATATATATATATATATATATATATATATATATATATATATATACACATTATGTTCTCGAAGGGGCATAATAAATAAATAAGGCAAACATATGTAGAAAGAAGAATAAGGTTATATTACAGTCATACAATGTCACCAGTGTCGCTCTCTGCTACTTGATTCGGTATTTATATACTTCCCACATAAGTATGATGTGACACAAGGCCGGAAGATGAGGAGAATAAGTCTGTGCACCTACAGAATGGGCACTCTGGCCTCTTAAAAATTGTCTCGGCAGCCTTGTCAGCATTGCCCGGTCAGGGCACCTCAGGTAGTCAACAATAAACTAACTTCTCCCCGAAGAGAAAATGCAAAGCCTGGAAGGGTGGACTACCTAGGACTACCCAGGACTAATACCTCAGCTTGACAGATAAAAAGCCACCGAGTTGGCCCAGTCTCCGATTGTCAAGAACAGATCGTCGACTGGTATAATTGGTCTGCGAGTAGCTCTGCTTTTCGACTTCCAGAGTAAATTACAGTCAAAGTATTATATACTTATCAGACCAGTCCATTGTGCATCTAAATAGGGGTGATACCACACCAATCACTTAGAATGAACACATCTTAAGAATATCTTTATGTAAATAATTATTTTTCACAGCTCTGGCCATATCACAAAACAAAACCAAAAATCTGATACATTCTACTCTTGGTCATTCTTTCGAGTCCAATTTAAGTAAATATTAACACTTGTAAAATCATTGTAATAAACGAATGTGCAAATGATCCGATGACGAATATCACAGAAAATCGAACTGATTTGGAAAGTTAAAATAATGGCTGAAATTGTTTGGAAATATGGCAGATGGTGAGGTTACATAAAAACTGTCTTTTTTTTAAGTTATGAGTAAGAAATCTGACTGGTCTGTTAGCATTGTTTAGCAAATAATCTAGCAAAATGTCAACTCTGAATTCAAAACATGGGTTTGGAAAAGCATGAGTATAACAGGGATATAATGTTGGGGTCAAAGGTCTTGTTTAATTTGTAAATTGAAATTACCTCAGCCTCCCTGGCATGTTTACATTGTGACACAGATGTTTTTCATATTAGTATTTTTAATGCATTTATTTAAATTGAAAATCGGCACTGAGTAATCTCCCTTAGATATTTATTAAGTGTTTTCAAGTAGCAAATATTCGCATAAAAAATTTATACAAATTTCTTAAATATAAGGAAATCAGGAGTTTAAAAAAAATGCAAAGCCCGCCCAACTTGACTTCTAAGATTAGGCATTTCAGAAATCTTTTCATATTCTCTTGTATTAACTTTGTTAACAAAAATAATCAATTTACTAATACCTTTTGTATTATCCCTTACTAGCAAGTCCTGTAAAAAATCCACAGTTAATTAAAGATGAGTTTGATTTTTATCTACTTAAAGAGAAAAGCCAATACAAACTAAATTTACTTTAATTGATAAAGGAAAATACATTGCGTAGATTACTTTCGAAATGAATATTATCTCTCATATTATCACTTTTCTCTTACTCTAAACTTTCTCTCTCTCGACTGATTTAACACCCTCTTTCTTACTATTTCCCATATATTAACACATGATAATTACCCTCTTCCGTCTCCCTCTGTCTGTTTTCACTATCCCTTCCTCTGTTTGAATATGTCTGCTGTTAGCTGCTGCTGAACACTGTTGGTGGAATGTTTCTCACTAACATCGTGAGAGCAAACAAGTAGATTATATATACATCAATTAATATATAGATTTCTTGTAACGCCATGTTAAAATCATGAGAACAAAATTGAAATTTCAGTTTTTGTAAGATATTATTTTTATAGAAAAATGTCTGTTTTCGTTATTTTTAATAGAGTTTAAATGCACCTTACACTATTCTGATAACTGTATGTATATTTTGTATTTTATGATGCATAGGGATTAAATGAAACATCAATTGCATAACATATGTAAAAGATTATGTGTATATAGATTTAGAATGCTAGTCACTAAGCAGGTTCATAATATGAGGACAAACTTGGACCCTTTAATAAATGCAAGATTTCGGACCCCTAATATTTTACAACAAGGAAACAAAAATACTGTTATGGGAAAAGTTGCATCAAAATAAGATTTATATGACTGCATTTTGATGCTTTAAAAAGTCTTCCTTTTATTGTGTTCAAACCCTATCAGAAGGTTTTTAAATTATCACAATTTGTTTAAAATTTTAGAGTAATTTGACTCTGAGGCATTTTTTATTTTTATCCTAATCGTTTTAGTATCTAACTCTACCCTCGTGGGGAGGCAAGTAAATAGAGACTATGGTTTAAAATCTCTTTAAATCGGAGGTAGAACAATTTTAAGTAGGGTTTTAAAGTTCCTTCATAGAACACTTTATGAGAAAAAAAGATAAATGAGATCCCCTTTAAAACAATCTGCATAGGTAGGGAATTATTCCTACCAAATATTAAGCTCCTATGTATTATTGTCGAAAAGTGGTTAACAGACAGCTATAGATACGTCTTTCATATTAGTATAGATATTTAAAAAATACTGAATGTTTCAAAATAATGTTTGGTTTAATATTTTTATGGCACATCAACTGTTTTGGGGTAATTTTTTGCCAAAACGTCAATAAATGGAATATGTTGCTATTTTATCATAAGATAAAGGAAATCAGAAGTTAATACCTTTCCTTATAGGATGAGTGCATAATTGAACATAACAGATACACTAGAAATTGAACCTAGCACAGTCGATTCAATAGTCTGTGATAGTATCCATTACACCAATTACACATCCCATTGAATATATTTTGGTTTGAGGTAATATTTCTTTCTTCTTATTATTATTACTATATTAATATTCATATTTATTATAAATTTATAAGACACTTTCTCAAAAACATTCTTTTATTTTCATTTTAATTTGTTTTTATTGATCCATAAAATGACAGACATAATTCTACAATATATTCCCGCCACTCTCACTTACTCCTACTGTTATTCATGGAACCCGTTTTCTGCATAGGTTATTCAGTTCAAAGCTTGAACCAACCAGATTGATAGGAAGAAGACAGTTCTTTCTCAAAAGTTTTTATTTTTTATTTATTTATGGATGAACATTTGTTTTAGAACAACTCTTTTATCTTTATCTTTATCTTGAAAACCATGGATAGAACTGTACCATCACAAAATCTGGATTTATTTATAGAAATTGAGTCTGTTAATGCTTTAGTCACATTTTCTATTTGTATAAAAATATGACTGGGTTTTGACGAAATATAGGGCATCCTAAATTGCCAAGGCTGATCAAGAGAACTTGACAAACATCTAAAATCTAAAACGGTCTAAACAAAATTGATCCATTAATGTCCGCTATGATTCTTCTGGAGAAAATGTATCATTTGGAGTACCCATACTAATATTTTCGTTTTGGTTGTTATATTCACAATGATATAACCTCCGACCTTCTGCAGGTGCCTGTTTTTGAACTTGGGAAATTTCTGGTCCTCTATGGACTAAATAAAGGGTTTAGTTCGAAATCGAATTACAATATTGACTGTTAAAAAAATAGTACTCACCATCTTGTAATATTGTATTTATTACAAATGTTTCTGTTGCCTGTGATTCATTTCTTCCTGTACAAGCGTGTTTTACTCTCACGGTAGATTTTGTGACCGATTACTTGTTCTTGTAAAAATGTTTAAATATTTTTAATTTTATTTAGAAAAAAAATTAGTTTAAAAAATATTTACGTTATGTTACACTCTTTATTCAAATGTTTTACAAATAATAAAATCTCACTTTAAATAAATGTGCGTTGTACATTTTTTGCAGTGAGAATTTTCATTCATGAATTATGATAATTGTCCGGATAATAATTTCTATTATCTAAATATAGTGTTAATTAAAAAAGAATCCAAGAGCAGATAATCAAGTGTGAACAATCAGAGTTGAAAATTATCTCGATCATCTCTTGTGTAATTAGAATATGGAAAATTATGCCAAATATATTTGAGAACAGAAGCAGAAAATGTGTGAAGCTTTCGAAAATTTTAAGTCATTGAATTGATTTTTGATGAGTTTATAAATCAAAAGTGAGCAAGGTAAACTATCGTGATAAATGAAAGGCAATTTATTTATTAACATGCAACACAATGTGCAATGGAGATGGTGTAATTTCGGTTTTTCTGATGGTATAAAAATCAGTTGTTAGTATCTTTTTAGATAGCTGTTTATTGGCACTAATTCTGTCAGGGAGGGGGCGTGATTGGTCAAATCGATATTATTGCAGACTATGGAAGTTATATGCCAAGTTCATATATAGTGTTCAATTACAAATCAATAACGTTTTAGATTATGAACTAAAACGTTCTGTTAAATTTATTGTGAACAATGTCAGTAACGGCGGCGTCACTTCCGTTCTAATCGTCATCTGTTGACTCTCTCTTTCTTTCTCTCCCCCTCTCTATCTACCTATGTCTCTTTGCTTCTCTTTCTCTCACATTATTGTTTCATAAATAATTTGATTGTTTATTCATTGTTGGTTTGAAAAAATGTTAAATTAATAGAAATTGTCTCGCCTTTTAGCATCACCCATCTCTCTTTATGACGTCATTCAGTGTTCATGGTGACAAGATACAAGCAAGCCAGCGAGATCCACAGTGACTCGTTGAGTCAGTATTTATTATATCTATTAAGCTAAAAAAATCCAGAGTTTTAGTAGTATATAATAATAGATATAGCTTCAGTAATATTCTGAATAGTCATCTCACATACTCAACTTTTTAATGAAATACAAGTCACTTGCTGATCATAAGAATCACATGAGATATCATCTGCAGCCAATCAATGAATACAATAGTTTCTTATACTTACAGAGTGTATTTTATAATAATGTATGTACAGGATGTTCGAGACAACTTTGATAACTTTCTATATTCGTTCATTTCAGAACCATTTGAAGTATTTAATAGCGGTAAAGTGCAACGGCTAGTTCTTTATGTGTACCATTGCTGGATTTGAGAGCTGGAGACCATAGACGACTGCAAAGAGAGTGACCTACATCATGATTATTCACACCGGATTAAAATATTTTGAAATTTGCAGCTCAGTGTTTCTTGAATACCTTGAAGGTCGTGAGATATGAGTTGGAGAATTGCGAAGGAGATGTGGAAACAATGGTTAATACGAAGGATTAGACCACAAAATTTTTGAGAAGCTGCAGCAAGATCCATGCACAGCAATGCGGACCTTAGTGAGAGAAGTGAGCATTGGAGTGGCAACTATGGAGAAAGTGCTAGAAGGGGGATTGTCAATACTCCTCATACAACACTCGCAAGGGACAACTATTCACCACCAATGTCTAAGAGAACTGCCTTACGAAAGTTAAGAAACAAGACCAAGCATCCAGTCGAGCCTGGGATGCTCTGATGTTTTACTCAAAACCAGTTGCACAATGCACAAAACAACAGTTGACTAGTCTAGTCCTGCACATCACGAAAACCATGTTCCCTTAAACCATGAGTGTCTTTGGCTGTTTTTTTCAACTACGGCCATGTCATGCTACCCCACATCTTTGAAACGGGGCACAGACTCAACTCAAATGGCTATATTAAGTTTCTGTTCACTGTTGTCAAGCACTGGGTGTAGAGGGCAGATGTGGGAAGTCCATACATGTGGCAGCAGGTTAAGTAAAACTTCCGGGGAAAACCCATAAGTGGCTGTCTAAGAACTTCCATGACTTCACTAAGCCAAACATGTGCCCCCACTCACCCAAATTGCCTGATTGCAACTGTATGGACTATTATGTGTTATACATAGTTGAGAAAGACACCAACCGTACCGCCTGCAACACTAAGGACGTGCTGATTACCAGGATCAAACTGGTGTTCAGGCGTGTCTCGAAGGACACTAAGTAGGATGCATATTCAAGTTACAGTCCTGCCTGGAGGCCATAATAGAAGTACAAGGCATCTTCGAGTGTGCTGTATTCGGTGACAGATCCTCTAAGTGATGCATTTAGAATTTTGAAAATACGTCAATTATTAGCCAAGATATGACGATGTTACTTTCCTTTCCCAAAAGTGTCAAATTTGTTTAAAAAACTCTATACATATATAAATACAATGAGTTTATAAAGTATGTGTGCCCTTTAAAATATTTATAACTATTTCGTTTATCCATCTCTTTAAAACTCAAAACAACTATTTTTCAGAATTGTTAACTACATAATGTTATTGCCATTTCTATATATAACGATGTTTGAAAATGAAACATCCCAATCAAAAAAAATATTAAATCCATTTCCTTATACTTTTACAGAATAATGCTATCATGTATACTATACATATCTATATAATAAAAGTGAATGTACGTGTGTCCAGCTCACTTTGATAATTACATATGTAAATTTGTTATTTTATGAGAAAAGCAGAGGAGACTTAATCTTTAAAATAACTGATAATAATAAAACTTCTTTAATTTGAATATAGATACAAAATATTCTCTTATTATTATTATTATTATTAGTAGTAGTATTAGTATTGTTATATGCAACGATTTTTTTCCAGTTACCAGAGAAAGCGAGAGAGAGGTGGGATAGAGAAAGCTAGAAGTTTTAAAAGAAAGATGTTACACACACTTTTTAACTCTTCTATTTTGTTGTCCATGCCCCCGGGCAACGCCGGGTTGCCATGCTCGTTTATAATGAAAGGAGGGTTGCACAACCACCAACCACACATGAAGAAATAGAAGTTGACTGGAAGTAATGTTGGGATAAGCGGAAAACTTCAGGTGTTGAAACGGAAGAATATGTTAGTATTATTAGTGAAATTTGCTGCTGATAGCAAAAATGGCTTTATTTGTAATTTACATTTTCTGCTGAAAAGAAAGATGGCTTTCATGCAAAGTATATTCCGAACAGGATGAATAATATTTGCAAAGGAATGAAATCGAATTAAAATGTATTGTTCTTAACAACATGCACCAACGTTCAACGAAACAAAATTGCTAGTCTGAATCAAATATAGATTTGTGAGATGCAATGCTATCCCTGTCTGACTTTGAGAATCCGACCAACTTAATTATTCAACGATTTTTTTCCAGTTGCCAGAGAAAGCAAGCGAGGGGGTGGCAGAGAGAGAGGTGGTGGTGGTGGTGGAGGAGGAGGAAGGAGGAAGGAAGAAAGAAAGAAAGGAAGGAAGGAAGGAAGAGAGAGAGAGGTTTTAAAAGAAAGATGTTACACACACTTTTTAACTGCTATTTTGTTGTCCATGTCACCGGATAACACCGGGTAGCCGTGCTAATTTAAAAATAAAGAATCAACTAAAATGTGATCTGCAGTGAGTTCATGGATCCAATAGTATATATAAGAGTACTTGAATACAAGAATACTTATCAATAATATATAAGTATGCACACAAATAATAAAAAAAGGAAGAAATTATATTGATTTGTCTTTTATATAGTTTTTACTATCGGCTTCACCATTGTCTTCTATTAAAGCATTTCATTTTCCCAATAACTGATACGCTGATCAAATTATATGAATTCACTTGAAGTTAAAATAATAATACTTTTTGGAAAAAAGTGATAGAAATCTGAAATAAGTTCCATTCGTGACAGAAAACCAATAAAAACTAAACCGCTTGATCTTCTCTTGCTAACATTTCCTAACTTAAATGAATTTGGTTAAAAAGAAATTAGAAATTAAATCCAAAATGAGAAACTAAGATTTGACCAATCAAATTCGAGATAGAATATGTTTAACCAATTGAATAAATCCATCTTTTATTTCTCAGCTCATTGGTATGTGCAAATAACCTTTCTTTAATACTTTTTGTTACTAACAAGTCACTGCTTATCAAGGCTCAAAGGCTACTTGAGGATACGGGTTATTGAGTTTGTCAGGTGGATATTAATCATTAAGGGTTTTTTTAACGATGGTTTTAACTGGACAGACATTGATTATTTAAGAGAACAGCTCAACAAAAATTTGTCTATATTGAACTTGAAAACGGTAATGTTGTAGTCAGCCGGGAAACAGCACCATGCTACTATGTTCAGAAGACAGGCAATCTAGGAAAGAAACTTTGCTCATGGAAGTTCTGTTTAGTTTTAGCTACACAGAGGGAGAAAGGGTAATTATTGACAGTGGTTGTAACTAGACGAGGTTTTGTTATGAATATTTTGCAAGGGGAACCATAGATTAAAGCTCAGTCAAGCACCTATCATGAAAATAACGATAGAGCAAAGAAATACTAGCAACGTCTCTTTTGTGAGAAAGAGGCTGTAGGGAAGAGTAAAGAACATAGTCGGTTTTGTACTCTTTTAAAGCAGGAAAGGGTACTCTGAGTGGCACCTCCCCAGATGTGGCAACAGTACTCCATTTTAGGACGTATTTGACTCTTATATAGATAGAGGATTGTGTCAGGAGTGAAGAACATTTTGGAGCGGTAGAATGATCAAACCATTTTTCCAGCGACCTTAACAACGGATTTGATGTAAGTCTTCCATTTCAGGTCTGAATTTAAGGTCAGTCTCAGAAGTTTATCAAAGCAAAGAGCCATTGATTACAATTGGGGCAATGTGAGGATCTGAGCGTTGGTGGTGAAAGGAGAAAAGCTTGGTTTTAGACGTATTAAAAGTAACCAGCCAACTTTTTCCTCATTAAACCACATTCTTCAGGCCAGAAGAGAGAGAATCACAAAGATTTTAATCATTAATGCTCCACAGAGTGTTGTCATCGATGGTTGTGTTATTTTCATAAATGTCAACAAATGATCTTAGAATGTGATTTGGGAGATCATTGATGAAGATCAGGAAGAGGGTTGGGTTCAGAATGGATCCTTGAGTCACACCGGCATTGATACTTATCAGAGAGAAAGGATTTGATGGTTGAGAGAACATTTCCAGATATTTAATTGCTAGAAAGCTTGTGAAGTAGATCTTTATGCCAAACCTTATCAAAGGCTTTTGATATGTCAAGAGCTATTTCTCTAGAAACGAAGCCCCCAATCAATAGATTCACTGATCCTGTGTGATATTACAGTCAGCACATCAGCTGTTGATCTTGTAGGACGAAATTTATATTGCTTGTCATTGAGTAGGCTG